>VYXF01009384.1:249828-377111 GCA_013397295.1 Polioptila caerulea
CTCATCCCTTCTGCACAAAGGTGGTATTGTGCAATTTTTCGCTCCCTTCAATGAATTAAACAGAGATACTGTGCGAGGCTTGAGTTGTGATGAAGTGGGCTGGAATGAAGCTAAAACTGTATGAATGTGAGAAATTTATTAAAAGCCAGGTCTGCCTGAAGATATAATCCTACTTAGAATACAAAAGTAATTCATGTGTGGGCTAGCTTAGTGTTGAAGTTGTTTTTCTTGAGGTTTACACAGATGATTTAATGGAAACACAAAAAAGCTTGCTCTTCCTAAACACTGAGGTGAGAGCATAATTGGAAAGTGGGGATTTTTAGCTTGAGCGTTCTTTCCCCATGTGCCATCTCTTGTGGATGCTACAAGTTCCATTTCCCTGGAAACATATTTAATTTTAAGTATTTTTAAAGGTTGCTGCTTGATGATGAACCATATGTACATTTGAAGGAAAGTGCCAGTGTTAAAGGCAACAATTGTTACAAAGTTAATGATATAAGGAAATCCAATAATGCAAGATTGTTTTGGGATGGGAAACATCCATTTTCTTCGTTGTTGATCTTGCCTGCAGAATGCAAACTAAAAATATTATAGGAAATTAAAAAATAAATGTGTTCTGTAACTTCAGTACAAAGAGTAAGGGTTATCTTTACCCTTTCAGTATTTGCATTTCAGTATAGCTGTTATGTAACTGAATATGTTTTTATTCTCTCCCTAGACTGTACATGCCTTTTGGCTTTGGGGAACAGAACGCGCCATGGGACAACCTCAAAGATATCTCTCCAGACGGGCTCTCTTGCTTGGGTGATGTGTCTGCTCTCCTGACTGTCTTCATACCCAAAGGATTTATTTTCCTTTTGGAAATATTTTAAGTTGAAATTTTGTTCCTTACTGGAAACTGTCTACGCTAAAGACTGCATGCATCATGGGTGACATGGCAAACAACTCGGTTGCATATAGCAGCGTAAAAAATGCTGTAAAAGAAGCTAATCATGGAGATTTTGGAGTTACTCTTGCAGAGCTTCGTTCTCTTATGGAACTTCGAGCTGCAGATGCACTGCATAAAATACAGGAATGCTATGGTGATGTACATGGCATCTGTACAAAGTTGAAAACTTCACCAAATGAGGGTAAGGAAATTTTAACACTTATTGAGGAACTCCATTTAGGAAAAACCCTAGTCAGCAAACTGCTTTATTTAATAGAACAAAGTTTGTAAAAGCATTTTAGTTATCATAACAAAATATTGCTCCTTGTTCCATTAAGACAGAAGTATTCCATGGTAGTAAGTAAACAAATAAGAGTTTCCTTCAGTTGGTCTAACTGCATGTGAGATTTTGTATTAATGAAGTTGCACTTGAAACAAAATTCATTGGTGTAGACATCCACATATGAAAAAGCAATGCAACATAGCAGTGTTTAACTCACTGTGAAAGCATCAGTTTTCTGAATAGTTCATATGACCTATAGTTCACAATTCAGAATATGCTGTTGTAGAGCCCAGGGTTTTAATAATCTAATGCAGGGCTTATTAATGCTTCTGTGTGGCTACCTAGTCTTGGATTTGCTAATGCAGCAATTTTTAAAACTGATTACATGTTTTCTGTTTGTGTTATGTTGATTCTTAATAGCAGGATCTAGTTTTTAAATCTGTAGTATTTCTATAGATTTCATTTGAACTGTGCAAAATAACCATCAATATAACTTGAAGCATTAATGTATACTCTTAGTGGAAGATTTGCAAAGTGATTATACAATCTTATTCCCTAGAAATAAGTATATCTTGTAGAGTCTTTGCCATGTTGGACATAGTGGCATTCTGTAAAGTGTGGCTACACAATGCTTTTGCTATCTAGAGTTATTACTCCAAGGCAGATTGTACAAATGTGGAGAAATAAGTAAATAAATTTATTAAGTCTCCTTCTTGAGAACATTCCAGAAGTTCCCCTTAAGACCTGGCTTTTTCATACTGCTATCTTCCAGTGTAAATGCAAACTATTAAGTGTATTTGTGAAAGATGGAAGTCATACTGCATAAGGTACTGTAGTATTTACATACTGTAGTGCTTGCAGTAAACTGCACATAAATAAAAATATGTAAAAACATTAACTGAAACTTCTAGTGAAGTCCTGCTGTTGAGAGCAATTGAGAATTACCAAAATCAAGATTTTGGCAAATTGTAGTGTCTCTGCATTTAAGGACTCACACAGATTTTAACCAATGTGGTGTCATGTTGGTGGCAGTAAAGTACCTGCTGTCTTAATCCTGGAGAGCCGTTGCTTTCTGTTCTTCAGAAATGCTATGGAAAGATTTGTCTTCTTGGACCAAGAACAGCCTACTAATGCCGTAAGGTACTTCTGGGTACATCTGCATTTAGCATGTTTTGACTTGATCTGCTTTTGAAGTCGGACTCCTGAAATTATCAGTACATGAACTGGATTCCTCTTACCAAACTGAAAGCGGCCAGCTGACATGGCTGAGCTACCAGCGAATGGGAGTAGACCAATTTCAGGATGAAGAAGTTTGTAAAACATGAGTAATACAAACTTCTGTTCCTTGGCAATTGTAAAGTACAGTGCATGTGTGTGAAGCACTGTAATGTATGAGCAGTGTAACACATGTGAGGAGCAATAGGGTCTCGTTACCCTGTTGACCTGTTGCATAGTATTGAAAGGCAGTTTCCTTTCTCAGTGAAAAGGGATAGTTTTCTACAACTGAGAATTAAACCAAGAGTTGAAGTCTGTTGTACAGTGATCTGCAAGGCTAAAGGTCCTTATTGCTGCAAGCTAGGTGGGCATACAATTTTACATAGCCATGACGCTCTAGGCACCAAATATCTTGTATATTGCAGGATTCGCTTTGTCTCTTAATTTAACAAATATGCACGTTAACATGTGGGAGTGATAAGTGTCAGCACACTAAAATTCAAGGGTTGGATGCCCTTTCCTGTAGAATGATTATGCTGTACTGAGGGCTGTGTGATCAAGGCCTTTCCCTTTCAAAAGGATTTGACATTTAGACATACACTGCAATCAGTTACATGCAGTCACTGACTTAATAAAAGGGCATCATCCTTTTTTAAGTGTGAGAGAAGCTCATAAACACACCAAAGACTCAACAGTTGAACGTGTTAACAGGCTCAGAAAAGGTTAATCAAGATGAGTTAGAACAGTGTCCAACAGAAGTGTCATTTTGACTCTAAACCACAACATGACATTTTAGAGAATCAGCCTCTGTCAGGTAACCTGATATAAACTTTCTGGAGGTAGTGCTGGAGAGCTCTTACAAAGGTAGAACTAGGCCTCTGCTTTTGTCAAATTCAAATCGTAAGTATAGAAAGGGAGACAATACCGATGAAAAAAAGTCTAGGGAAGATCTTGCAGAGAACTGTTATGCATTACACTAATACTAATACTAGCTCTCTAAAACCTTGTGTGTATACCAGCAAGGCCCTATGACACTTTTTCCTAATCAGATGCTTTCTTTACGACATGACACTCTTACCAGTATGTAATGACCAGTGGCTTCACAGGAAAACTACATGTACACAGTGGATGACTTCAGCTTGTTCCATTTCTTGCTGTGAAGTTGTTGATAATGTAAGGCAACATCTATTTTCAGGCAAAATTTGGATCCAACTTATCTGATTTGAAATGGGAACAGTCCTTTACCAGTATTACTTTAAAAAAGGACACTGAGCAGACTTTACTGCTTACCTGTATACAAATGTGCAAAATGAATGTTTGATATATCTTTAGTAGCAAAAGTCTGTCTTATATTCTAGACAGATATGGATATTGCTAATAAAATTTGAATATGAAGCATTACCTAGTTCTTTGGCTAATATTTTTCAAACTTAACCCCAAATAACATAAACTACCCTAGTTAAGACACATAATGAAGAATATAATGGCAGTAGTTTTGACCTCAGGACAATAGATTGTGAACTATGAAATTGCCATCTGTGTGGTAAACGTAGGAAGTTCAGTAATGATGCATGATGTATTATAGTGTATACTAAAAATACAAATGTTTTTTATCTTTGCTAGGCTTGTTTATTAATCTTCACTAAGTGGTTCTGATAATAGCTTGACTTTATAAAGCCTCATTTGGAAACACTTTTCATTCTTCAAAGAACTTTACTGTACACTTCTGATGTTTTGCACTGTGGTGCCCTGCCAAGGGAGGAAGAGAGTGATGTTGCTAACATTTTGTAAATAAATGTCCAAACTCTGCCATGTTAAAGAAATCGAGAAGTAGTATCTTTTACAAAATAGCAATATGACCCAACCCTTTGGAATGACCATGCTGTCCTGAGTTTCTGTAGATCCTGTAATGTATAGCTTGATTTTGAAAAGAGTCTTGCAGTGCTCTTTGAGTTGAGAGTGAAAGTAAGCACCTTAAAGCTTGAACTGCAAGAAGTGTAAGGTTATGGCTAATAAGTACAATTGCTCCTTTGTATTAAACCTTCAAAGACATGAATTCAAGTTGAATTGAAGACTATTAGAATTGATGTAATTTATCATATACACAGAGTACATTTAATTTTTTTCACTTTGGAAAAGATCTGCACATAGTTTGCTTTTCAGTTAAGTGATTCCATAGCAGTTGTTAGCATTTGAAATTGAGCTTTGCAGTTTGGTAGTATTTTCAAAGTCTTGAAATATGTGATAATTTAGGAAATGTCTGTTAGAGTTGTTAAATACCCCCTTATTATGAAAGCCAGTTGCAGTGCCTACTGTTATTATTTATTACTTAGTATGTTTGCAACACCTTTATCACTAAGCAGTTGGTTAGCTACTAAAAAAATTGCTGCTAAGAAAATAGTTGTCTTTAAGCTGGTGCTGATCATAACCTTGAGGTTAATATGATTAAAGTATCAAAACCTTTACTCTGAATATGTCTTGAAGTTTGGCAATTTTGATTTGAAAAATGAACCAGTAGCCTAATTCTGAATGGTGGGTTAGTTAGCTGGAAACTTCTGGAGGAGTAGCCAGGAGGTATGCTCACAGAAGACCTTGAGTGCATGACCTTGCACTGAAAATACTTTATTTTTAAGATTTATAAAGGTATTCCTTTTTTTTTAAGATCTTGGCAAGCTCTTGAAACATGCTGTAGCCTTTCGTGTAGGCCTCTCACTCTTGTCTGCTAGTGTCCCTTGAGAATGGTACATGAATTGAGACAGAGGAGGACTCAAATATGGCATACAAGAAAGAAGATAGGTACAAAACTGAGGTGACAGACCTGGCATAGTGCTAAACATCAGCTCTCTCTATGTGAGAGGAGATAGAAAGAAAGGGAAGGTTCAGAAGAGAAAATTACTACAACTACTCCAGGTGGAAGCAGCATCATAAATCTTTCCACATGATGCCTGCAGAGCTTCAACAACTTCTAATTGTATTTTATTTAATAATTAATATTAAAACACAATAATTATAATAGCTACATTTTAAATTATAATAAACATCTCATTATAAATGTTACGTTACTTTTAGGATCCTAGGATGTTGTCTCTGAATACAGAATCCCTACACTGGGAACCAGAGCTGCCTTCACGGGCTGTGGTCTTGCTAAAGCTTTATGGTGCTACTCAGTCTCAATAGTAGTAACTCTACTAATGATCTTGTCTTGCAAACTTGTTTACTTTGAACAAAGGTATGTGTGTTATTATTACTCTGTTCCTATGTCATATTAAGTGACATATTAAGCAGGTAGACCATCGATTTTATTTTGGCAAGGTGAGAATTGTAAAGTATAGCTGGCTTTCTATAGTGACTCTGATTTAAGGGTATTACTTACATAATTATGTTTGAGATGTGGCTTTTTTGGTATTGTTACTGAAATATGGAGTGGGACTTGATTCCATGAGTGCGAAACTTCCTAATGTGTCACTTTGTAATACGAGGGTGAAATGTACGTGTCACTAACTTTGTGTTTTTGTTAAATAGGTTTAAGTGGAAATCCAGCAGATATAGAAAGGAGAGAAGCAGTTTTTGGGAAGAATTTTATACCTCCTAAAAAGCCAAAAACATTTCTTCAGTTAGTGTGGGAAGCACTACAGGACGTTACACTAATTATATTAGAAATTGCAGCCGTAGTATCCTTGGGCCTTTCTTTTTACCAGCCTCCAGGAGGAAATGAATCATGTAAGTAAACTTCTTAAAAAGTACGTATCTACTTTTATTACATTACTAATTTTCCTGGTTCAATATGTCTATACTGTAAATCTGATGGGAGACAGTAAATCAGTGGAAAAGTAGCTTATTGTTCCTTATTGAGAGCACATTACTAAAACTCTAGCTTGCCTTAAAAAGGCAACATGAGATTTCCTTGGTCATGATCTGGTATTATTCTGACCGAAGGTAAATTACAAGCAGCAGGAACAAGGACTTGTTTGAAATCTAGCCTCTGTGCAACTGGGGTTTTTTTTTAGCTTTGCTTCAAATATTTAAGCAATTGATAATTTGCAGTTATGGGCTTTCTCTGGGGAGTCAGCAAATCTTAAATTTTCCTTGATTTGTGATATGACACTGGTAACTTTATAATTTAAGAAATGAAGCTATATTTATACCTCTAAACAGAAAATAAAGGGATTGGAACTTCATTTAACTGAATTTTTGCAGTGATATCTGGTTTGTTAAAACAAATGTAAAGTGGGATATGTTGACAAAGCAGAATGTTGTTTACTAGTCTGGCATTCTTATGCCATCATTTAACAAAATAAAGACAGGTAACTTTCTCTATATCAACTTCTCTTCTGTTCAGATAGCAGGGTGGTTTAACTTTCTCAAGTTGCTCTAACTTTCATGTTCTTAACCTTCTTTGTGTGTTACTCTTATGGAAATAAAGGTAAAATTGCAAAGAAGGCTAGCATGGAAAATGTTTATCAACTATAAGTTGGGTTTTTTTGCCAAAACCTTAATTGTTGAAATACCTTTGTGAACTTTCTTAAATCTAAAACCTGTTTTCTACAGTATGTGGATCAGTAAATGTTGGTGAAGAAGAGGAGGAATCTGAAGCAGGTTGGATTGAAGGAGCAGCAATCCTCCTATCTGTAGTTTGTGTGGTATTAGTAACAGCTTTCAATGACTGGAGTAAAGAGAAACAATTTCGGGGATTGCAGAGCCGTATTGAACAAGAACAGAAATTCACAGTCATCAGAGGTGGCCAAGTCATCCAGATACCAGTAGCTGACATAATTGTTGGAGATATTGCACAAGTGAAATATGGTAAACATGTTTTTAAAGTTCAACTTTCTTTTATTTTTGAAAAAGGAACTGCAGTCAACAAACCCAGTGATCTCTCGTAGGTGACCTTTTACCGGCTGATGGCGTACTCATTCAAGGAAATGACCTCAAAATAGATGAAAGCTCGCTGACTGGGGAATCTGATCATGTTAAGAAATCTCTGGACAGAGATCCTATGCTGCTGTCAGGTGTGTAGCATTTGACAATTTTTGAAAAAGTAGGGTTTTTATGCAGTAAGTTGGTTATTCAAAATTTTGAGGTTGAAACTAGCAAATTGGGTTTTATCTAGGTTGACCTCAGATGAAAACCAGTCCAACACGTACAAAACTTTGCTGGAGTGATCAGACCTATAAAACTGACAAACGCTTTGTGTAGTTGCTTATGGGTTTACATTCCAGATGGCTTTGGCAGTTAAAGCTTTAGGGGAGCACAGTGGTACATGTACACAGCTCACAGTTTTGTCAAAGTCAAGTTTGAAAGCTTATTTTCTCAAGGTACGTATGTACTCTGCCATACAACTGCTCATGTCTCAGTGGAAAACCTGATTCAATCTTTCAGGTACACATGTGATGGAAGGCTCTGGAAGAATGGTCGTTACTGCTGTAGGTGTGAACTCTCAGACTGGAATCATCTTTACCTTACTTGGGGCTGGAGGAGATGAAGAGGAGAAGGAGAAGGAAAAAGAAAAGAAGGAAAAGAAAAGTAGGCATACTAATCTTAAATACCTTGGCGAGGGAGTGGGAGTAGGGATGGTGGTGAATTTCTGAATATTACTAGATAAAAACATGTAAATACAGTCATCCCAAGCCAGAAAGCTTTTTTAAAAACTCATACCTTCTGTAGGTTTCACAGGAAAAACAACTTAGGTCCAGTGACCTGAGAGTGCACCACTTCTACTAACTCTTGTCACATTGAATTTAGTTAAACTTCAGATCTTAGTGAATTTAGTTAAACTTCAGATCTCATTGATCAGCCAGAGTTTGGAAAGTTTACAATTCCTAACCAGCCATACCTACCATGTATAAGTAGTTAAACTCTTATCTTGTGTAACTTCAAGGTGCATTGATGTTTAATAGCAAATACTTGTTTATGGAAAACAAGCTATTATGAAGTTCAACCTAATAAGTACCTTGTTCTGTATTTGACAGATAGCAAATGTCCCTTATTGGGAGTTCTTCTATAACACTTTAAAGGGGAAAAGCTTAGGTCTTTCATACTGCTGAGCTTGTGGATAACTTAAAAATATATGACTGATTTTGATAAAAAATGAGCAGACATTTTCTGTGGCATTTTGAGTGGCATTTCTGTCACTCCTTTTCTTCAGAGCTGAAATTCTGAATGCTCAGAGATATACACAAGGCAAATTCCTAAAGCCACTTTCCTGTAACTTAGTTTTTGAAAGGACGAGGGGCTTGTAACTGAGTATATTTTGGAGCTCTTCTGTGAAGAATGAAATGGGCTATCTTCCTTATTATAAGGTCACTTATCTAACTTTAACCTTTATCCTGAGGATCAAGCTTAGAAATGTTAAGCACAAATGTTTTGATAGTACTGCTCACAAGGCATGTTTAGGACTGAGCTTCATGGTGAAAGTTTTTCATTAAACCATTATGAAGTCTTCTGGATGGGACTATGTCTGTAGCTTCTTGGCACTAGAACCAAAAATTAAATTATAAAGCAATCTATCTTTTTATCAGAGGGATACAAGACAATGATGGAAAATTCACACAGAAATGTGTTTAGCATTCTCAGAGACCTTCAAACTCAATAGACAAGTGCTATAATATGTGTTCTGTGCAGTAATTGGAAAGAAAGGTTTTTTGCCTTGTCCCAACCCATGAATACTTTACAATTCTGACCCTTCTTGAAACTTGAAAAAAACTAGTGAGTTTCTTTAAAAGTTAGAAAAATTGTTACAAGAAGAATTTAAAGTTCTGAGTCAGTTTCAAGCTCAAGCATGATAGTGAAAAGTAAAAGCTTACCCACAACACTTCAGTCATTAGTGTGAAATAGTTGCTATCCTGTGCTCTTCCCCTTACAGAGGAAGGAGAAAGAAACAAATAACAGTACCAGCTGCTACAGGAGATATGGAGAGGATTATAGCTTTTATTAATATTCTGCCAATGTTTATTATTCTAAAAGTAGAAGTCTCTTTGACAAAATAGTGTTTTAGTGTATCCTAGGACCTGAACACTTGTGGGGTTTTTGTCTCCCAAGATAGACAGCTTCCTCTTTCCCTTAAGTTAGATGCCTAATAAGATTCTCCTTGATAAAACTCAGGTTAAACTAAATTAACTTCTCTGTGAATGTTAAGGAGATTAAAGGGACTATATTTAGCTGGCTGTGTATGGCAGGGTTCAGAGTGAAAGCAAACGTATGTACAAGAAGTTACAAGTAATTTAAATGTAGAACTTCACTCTTGAAAGAGGAAGAGAGGAACTAGGGGAGGACAAATACAAAATTAGGAAATGATGATGAGTTCTTAAGAAATCTGAGGTGGCATCTTCCTGAGAAAGTGAACATGGGGTTTTTTTCTGTTCAGCTGTTGTGAGAATGCTGGGAGAAATGTTATGTATAGAAATCAGACTGCGTCTACAGTAATGGTGTAGTGGAAATATTAAATGTCATGCCAGACAGGCTGCTTGATAATTTGATTTTCTTCTATGTGAATACTCTTGTAAATTTTGGTCTACATAACCTAAGTCCAAAGACTTGGTGAATTACCAGTAATGTTGAAAATGTTAGGGTTTTGTTCTAAGTTGTTAAATTTTGTGCTTTCATTTCAGGTTCTCACAAGCAGTAATTATAACTCTTCTTTTCTCTACTTAGAAATAAAGTTTGTCCCTTGCTAAGCCCCCAAAAACATCACATGATGTGTTGGTCTTCCAATTACCTTTAATATTTCACTTGTTGAACTCTTGCATTATTTCACTGTCCTTTATGATCTCTTGTTGAGCCCCATTTCTGAACAAAGGTAGGAGATAGTGATATTTTATTATGAACTTGAACTATTCTCACAGTGATGTATGGTATGTTGCCTACAGATTATGCTTATGTTTGTATAAATATGGTTAGCATAGATCTAGTAATCCAGTACTGCGTCCACTAAGCTTTGCTGTGGATTTATGAATATTTTATACTACAGTAGCTTCTGCAATATTGTACAAGAGCACTGATTCTCAAAGTGAGACCCTGCAGTTTATTTACAGAGGTAGTCAGATACTGGTGGCAAATATTGGAAGAACGCAGCAAGACAGACGCCACCAGAATCACTTAATTGTCACAAATATCTTTCCTAGAAAAACGTGTCAGGAAGTCTTTTGTAAAGCTTTCCCCACAAGCTATAAGTGTCAGTATCAATAATTTGTGCAAACTTAACCATGGTAGATTAGCACTGCAGTGGTCTTATATGGGAAAAGTCAAGTCCAAAAAGTGCCACGAGGTATTTCTGTGAGCTGACTTACATTTTTTACTTTTTTTTTTTTTAAATGCAATTTCTGGTTTTAGCAGAGTAAAGTAGTTATTATATAAAAACATAAAATAATGAATTCCACATAGCCAGCTTAAAACACAACTTGTTTCCCTCTCTGACAGGTAAAAAGCAAGATGGTGCTGTTGAAAACCGTAACAAAGGTAAATGCAGGTTCTCTGATTCTTTCTTGCAAATGTCTATTTTCTGAGAGCATAGGTGATGAATACAGACTTTCCTATAAAAATGCATTATTGAATCCTTAGATCCAAAGCACTTATGGTAAAGATGGCATAAGTGAATCTGCCCAGAAGAAATGCTTCACTGAACTAAGTATTCTATCACCTATAGACAATACACTTCTGTAAACATTCATGTGTATGGCCTCTCTGGATACAAGATAATACTCAGTGCTATTATATTTAGTGGAACTGAGTATTAAACTTTTTAGGTATCCTTGATTTGGGAGACTCACCAATAATTAAATTTATTCTTGATCTTAACTTCTAGCTAAGGCACAGGACGGTGCAGCGATGGAAATGCAACCACTGAAAAGTGAGGATGGTGGAGATGGAGATGAGAAAGACAAGAAGAAAGCAAACTTGCCAAAGAAGGAAAAGTCAGTTCTCCAAGGCAAACTCACAAAGCTTGCAGTTCAGATTGGCAAAGCAGGTACAGTGACTCAGTACTCTTCTTACATTGATGTCTTGTTAAAAAAAAGTTGGAACATGCATAGTTTGTGAGGAGATAAACCACTCAAGTCTGGCTCTTAGAGTGCAAAATTCTAATGCATGTAAGTATACTGTTATGCTTGAGTATGCTGATGGCCTCTCAGGCTGTGTCATGTGGATGGTGTTTATTTTTCCTTAATTTAAATAGATTCAGGCTTTCAAGTGCCAGCTTCTAGGAGGGAAAATTCCAGCTTCATAACATGGGACAACTGTTACAAAAGATCTTTTCAGGTTAAATATAACATTTAGCAATGTACTGAGAGAACTATAAGTTCAGTGAACTCTGGAAAATGTGGTACAGTCAATGAGGTTATCTAGTACTTTCAGAGGCTTAGAATTTTCCACCTTGCTGATACATAACATTTTTGTTGACTTCCTACTTTTCTATCAGCTAATGTTCAGCTGCCTTGTCAAAGTATTTGGTAGATTGTTGCTGCTTAAAGGTAGGCTAAAACAACAGTGAAGTTCAGTATAAAATTTAGGCTATATTATCTAGTGTGTAGTGGTTTAATTTTCAAATATTTCACTATTTATTTTGGTCCATGTAGAATTGTTGAAAGTTTCAGGCTGGAAGGAATTTCAAGAAGACTTGTCGCCCAGCCCACAGCTCAAGGAGGGCTGATTTTAGCATTTGTATCATTAGAAAGTTATAGCCTCAGACGGAGCAATGAAACTTTAGCTGTAACACTCTGCAGTTGTGTATGGCAATGTTAACTTTTCAGTGACATTAACAAACTCCATTATATGTTTACTGTAAACTACTGTCCTTGTCAAAGAGGGTTTTTACCATATCTTCCAAGAGGTCTTGTTTTCCTTTATGTACCTTTTGACTCATTGTAGTTCCCCACACAGCCTTAATACTCATCTACTTCATGCATGGATTTTCCTGTTCTCCTGCTTTGAGACCACACTGAAGCACTCTGCTGAATCAGTCAGCATAAAATTGGTGAAGGCCTCCTGAACTTTTCCACTTCTTGTTCTGCTTAGTCAATTAACTTTACATATTGGTCTGTCTTGTTACTGATTAGGTCTATGCTTTTCAATTGAATTGGAGAAAAAAAGATTTCTAGGAATTTCTAGGTAAAATGCATGAGGAAATACTGGCACTGGAAGCTGGAACACCACTGAGAACTACCTCAATGTTTTGACTTGCCTGTTTGAAACCTTAGTTCTCAACTAGCTTGTATAAAGGTAGAAGTATTTGCATGTATCCACAGTCTGTATTGCCAAATATTTGAGATAATTTCTTAAAACTGTTTATTCTCTTTTTAAAAAGGTTTGTTGATGTCTGCAATCACAGTCATTATCCTTGTGTTATATTTTGTAATTGACACCTTCTGGGTTCAGAAGAGACCTTGGCTTGCTGAATGTACCCCAATTTATATTCAGTATTTTGTGAAGTTCTTCATTATTGGAGTTACAGTCTTGGTGGTGGCAGTACCAGAAGGTCTTCCACTTGCAGTCACTATATCTCTGGCTTACTCTGTTAAGGTAAGTGGGCAACGGGCAAATAGATTTTTAAAGGTAGGTGGAAGTATTCATCAGCTGTTAAATGCAAACTGAGTTATGCTGCATTATATATATATATATATATAATAAGAATTCTCCTGCAGTACTTTTGCTCATCTTTGAATGAATACACACTGACAAGAACAGTGAGCATTGCCAGTCTGTTGTCACTAGCTAAAGATGAACGGGTTCAGTCTGTAGCTTCATAGTATTTGCTTACAATAAATAGATGTCCTAGATTTTGTAAATAACAAACTTTTCTGTAAGTCTGAACTTCTACATAGCTGATGTTTTAAACAACTGCTATGAAAACTTCCAGATTGATTTTTTTTTTTTAAGACTGAATAGTGTAAAGCACTTTGTTTTCTGCTTATTATCCAGCATGTTTTTTAACTTAAGCTCTTTGTGTTCTTAATTTTCTTACTGTGTCACCATGCTGAGACTGATTATTTATCTAAAACCTAATTGTAAAGACAATGGGTGCTTAGGCTGTGTTCCAAATTCTTAACTTACAGCATTTACTAGTAGTGGCTTTATTGTATCATTTGAAATTCATCTTCTTCTTAGAGGTGAAAATACTATACAAGCCTGTTAGGGAAAGAATTTAAAGCAATGTTTAATCTGTGAAACTCATGTAACCCTCACTGTTTTAGTTGAAACATTAGGCTCCCACTTTCTATTTGATTATGTCTGAATCTGGGATCTTTGGAATCTGTATGATCTGACCTTCAGATAGATCAAAAAAGCTGGATTAGACTTTTCTTTTCTGCTTAAGCAGAAACGGTTTTTAAACATTGTACCCGGTAAAGCTCAAACCTTACCTCTTCTCCATTTCTAAATATCGTCATAAACTGTTTGCTCCTAACAGTGTGAATAGAATCAATAGTCAGTGTGACATGCAGATACAGGACATTGAGACTGTATTTATGTGTCGTGTTCAAAATGAAGTTTACTACAGCATAATAGACTTAAAGGAATCTATATAGAAAGTAGCAGCCGCATGTTCTTCCTCTGAAAGATGCAGGATGACTTAATGACTGAATGTTTTCTGAAAGTGCTATATAAGACTGGACCCCATAAATGAGAATTTCTGAAGTGATGTTCATGGATTGCTGTTAACTGCTTTTATTTCCTTAGAAAATGATGAAAGATAATAACTTGGTGAGACATCTGGATGCATGTGAAACTATGGGCAATGCAACAGCTATTTGCTCAGATAAAACAGGAACATTGACTATGAACAGAATGACAGTGGTCCAAGCCTACATAAATGAAAAACATTATAAAAAAATTCCAGAACCAGAAGCTATTCCAGAGAAAATTATGGCTTATCTTGTGACAGGAATTTCTGTTAATTGTGCTTATACTTCGAAAATACTGGTAAGTGGATTTCTTCATTCCAATCAAGATAACTGAGTAACTTCCTCAGAAGATGCAAATTGTCTGATGGCCACAGACAGTTTCAGTGTAAATGTGTGGCACAATGCAGAGTGTAAGGTATTTTGTACCTGCTGTAAATTACTCAATTTCAAACTCAGTGGAGAAAAATAGCTTATTTCAGTTAGAACTGATAATTCAAAGATAAAATCTCAAGATAATTTCCTTTCAGGATCACAGCTGTTTGCTTTTATAAGTGGGGCTGTTTACCTCACTTGAAGAGTGTCTTGCCCTGATTTGAGTGCTACTTTAAAAAAACATAGACAATTAATATTTAAGAGTAGTACATTAAATAAAATATAATGAAAAAAATGTAACTACAGGTAAGGATTTTAATGTATTTTTACTCCAGATACTGCTGTGTAAGTTTGTAAGCTTTAGAATTGTAACATATTTGCCAAAATCTTGTTTGAAACTTGCAAAATGTTTTGAAATGAAAGAATAACGGACTGTTACACATTTAAAATATTGGATTATTTAACGTTTTGTGTGCATTATTTTCTAAAATTCTAAACATAGCTTCCTTGCTGTAGTTAATCCAACGTGTTGTGTAACTTAGATTCTTTAGGCAGTAAAAATAATAAGTAGGATTTAACAAATGAATTAGCATTTCAAGATTTTTTAGAAGCCTCCATTATGGATGTTTTGTACACAAATGGCAGTGAAAAATCAGTTCAAAAACTACTTACCAGCCAGTAAAAATGGTATGTCTGCAAGAATTTCAGCAATAGCAGTACCTGAGGCAGTACATAAAGTTTGACAGCACTGATTTCTCTGAAACAAGATGGAAATACTATAATGAGTTACGGCATATGAGGAGTTTCACAGTCTGTTTTCTAAAACTCTTTATATATCAAGAAAAAGGTAGCTGTATGTATGCTGACCAAGTCCCTTATTTTAACTGAATTATGTCCACTGCAGTAGAGTTAGTCTGCTTTACTGAATGAAAGGGCTGAAAGAAACCCCTTGAGAGAACCTCTGATCCACTCCTCCTGATCAAAGCAGAATCAGCCAGAGCACATTGCTCAGGGCACCCATTCAGGATTTAAGAATCTCAAAGGGTGGAGATTTTGCAGCCTTTGGGCAGCCTGATCGAAGATTTGATCACCTTTAGAGTAAAAGGTTGTTTCCTTATCTTAAAATGGAGTTTCTAAAGTTTCAGTTTGTATCCATTGCCTGTTGTCCTCTCACTGGACACCACTAGGAAGTCTGGCTAGACAGTCCTTACCATTGTTCCAACCACCTGCCTTATTCAGGCATTTAATCCACACCAAAAAATTTCTCCCACAGAGTGTTGTCTTCTCCTGACTGAAAACTCCCCGCCCTTTCAGCTCATCCTCATATGTGTCAGGTGCTTGAGTCTCTGTATTATCTTTGTGTGCCATGGATGCACTTACTCTTGGATGTTGATATCTCTCATACTGGGACACCCAGAACTAGATCTCTTAAACTGCACATTAAAGAGAACGTTTAGAAAGTGTGACTATTCAGTGCAGCCAAATTCAAAATCTTGCAGCTCTGAATGATGAAAATGGACCCACTGACTTATGATTAATGTAGTTAAGCTCTAGCCACCTGAGACATGTCAGATTGAGTAAGTGCTTCTCCCTATTTTGCTGCAAAAAACATTGCAGTGTTATAGGTATATAAGCTCAAATAGTTTGAGAGAAATACTTCTTTACTTATAGGACTAGTCTGTGTATATCCTACATTGTTGAGATAAGAAACTTTTTCTGGTATTAAAGGATTGGAAATTTGTTTCTGAACTCTTTCCAGTTAAATAGGCCATGGCCTGGAAAACAGAACTTGTAGTGAGACTTAAGAAGCTTAAAGACTTAGTTTGTTTAGAAGAAGGCTAACAGGTGATGTGGTCATAGTCTAAGTCATTGAAGAATTATTACAGGAGACAATACTTTAATTTTGCAGAAATAATGCCATTTAGCTTGCTGAAGTCAGTATATGTGAACTTATCGGTACTTTTAAAATCCAAAATAATTTTTTAGGGTCTACACTCAATTGATCAGATAAATATTTAAAGTAATGGAAAATGTCTTTTAGGAAGATCATGTTGGGATTCATACAAGCTTAATGGGTGATATCTGAAGGATTGAAAGATCCCTAATGGGTACAGAAGTTTCTTTTAAAAAGCAGCAGTATGACTTTTGATCATGACTCATAGGAATTTATTAAGTAATTACTGGAAAAAGGAAACCTCCCCATCCCAGACCTAAGCTTATCCTTCCTTGTTTTCTAAGTGCTGTGCTTCAGTGGTTTATAAGTTAACCTAATCACGTATGGTTCCTTTCTTCTTGCAGCCTCCTGAAAAAGAAGGTGGCCTACCACGACATGTTGGAAATAAAACTGAATGTGCCTTGCTGGGATTGCTCTTGGATTTAAAACGTGATTATCAGGACGTAAGAAATGAGATACCAGAAGAGGATTTGTACAAAGTGTACACCTTCAACTCTGTCAGAAAATCGATGAGTACTGTCTTAAAAAACTCTGATGGCAGTTTCCGGATATTCAGTAAAGGTGCCTCTGAGATAGTTCTTAAAAAGTAAGAACAACTACTATTGTGAGTCAGCACTTAACTTTGGCTAAATGTTGTGGTAGGTGGAGAGACTGACATGCTAAACAACATTGTGACATAGTCTGTGAAATACTTATCTCTCTAATCACAGATAAGTGCAGCAGTCCTATACCCTTGTGACTGCAGCTTCACAGCTTGTCTCCTTCAGTTGTTTGACTTTCTACAGTAAGATGGGCCATTAGCACTTTAGTTATTTTACTTCAAACATCCCAGCCCTACCTCTCAAAACACACTAAAAAGAAAGAGATGGTGATCTTGCTTTAGTTAAACTATTTTACTTTTAGGTGTGGTTGATCAAAATGTTCACCTGCCTTTTAGTAAATTCCCATCAGTTGATATGCCTAAATTCCAGGAAGGGCATGTACCTTTGAAAAGTGATTACTTTTAGCAAATTACTGCTTAGACTGTGCAACTTTCTGTTCAAGTAGGTAATTTTAACAGGAGGTTGAACTTGAATGTTTGAGCAACGTAAAGGGGTTTTAATGTGACAAAGCAATTGCTTCTTTAGCCATCTGCCCACCTATAAAGGATTTATTAGAATAAGATTAGACTTAGTGAGTGATTAGGCACCACTGGGACAAACCTTTGTAGGTGTGAAGTCAGCTGTGGTAACTGCTAACTGGGTGAGGAGAGACGTCAAACATGTATGCATCATGTTCTCTAGGAACAGCAGTTGGCAGCCAGGCCCGTTTCGGTTCTAATGTCATACTGTTTCTAGTCTCATTAGCACATAGATTATATTCATCAGATAAATTTACTTTTTTCTTGGTAATAGCTCCCCAAATCATTATCTAAGAAAGTACTAATGTACTAATGAAAAAATATGAACTCTTCCTTCTCCTCAACTTTTTGCTGAGAACAAAATGTCAATCTTTAAAGGACTCTTGTTCCTCTTGATATGGAACTTAAAATCTGTACTTTTTTTGCATAGCTAGATTTTAAGCCAAATCTTATCAATGAATAGGTATGCCTATATTCATATTACTTCTACCTTCTGAAGTATTTTGTAACTTACAACATTGGACAACTGAACTGTAGAAGTTGCTAGAACTCAATCATCCCAGACTCATGTGGTCCACTTGACTTAACTGAAATAAAATAAATAATAAGGGCATTTGGCAAAGAACAAGAAAACTTAAACTGATTTGTGTATTATAGGAATAGTGTCCAAATAGGAAACTTCTTCAGAGTATGCACTGAATAGAACAAAGATTTAGCCATCATAAACTGCTTCCTATGCAGTACTTGTAATCTGGTTTGTCAGTTGTGCTGCTCCTTCTCTGTTATAACATATGTAACTACACTTTAACACTGAAACTTAAACACGAACATTTATAAGACACAAATGAGTCACTAGTAAGTGTAGAAGAAATGCAGAAACTTTTGCAGGTAGAGCACTTTATTTTTTCTTTTCTTATCACTAAGTCAAATATTTAAAGTGAGTTTCAGTGTGGTTTCTGCATAGGACTTATTTATGTGTATTTAGTTATTTTGGATTGTTTGAATTTGTCACCAACCTTATGATTGCAGCTAACATTAGATATTCTTAATGATTGCTGACATTTGAACAGATAAGTAAAATCGGAAAATTCACATAGACTTCGAATTTCAGTTATTAATAGGAATTTTTAAGCTCTAAGGAACTGCTTCATTTTAATTTTCTGTATGAGGTGGAAACTTTTAGGGAATTCCCTAAATCCTTAGACTATACCCTTAACTGTAACACTTGTCATCTTTGCAGGTCTGCAAGGTCTGAACTTGATATTTAAGGAAAATAATTAATTCCCTTTTTTTTTTTTTGGTGCTAAATTTGTGCTAATTTCTAAAACTAATGCATAATGGTGTTACTTTATGGCAAAACTTTGTCAAGAACACACGAGCAAGATTAAATTTCTTGTTCAAAATCATTGGTAGTGTTATATTCATCTCATCAGTATTGGTAAAGTATATATGCTGCCTGTCAAAGCAGTGGCACCTTTGGCATGAAGAAACATAACTAAGAGAACATGTATTAAAATATTAGAGTGCATAGTGGTGAACCTAGTCTCCTATACAAAAATTTTAATCTGTTTCAATATTTGTTTTTATTTTTTCACATTACCTCACATACCAGATGCTCTCTGAATTCTCTGTACTTGGATGGGGGGGGAGGCGACAGGGCTACAAACTTTTTTGTTCTTAAGGGTAACAATACATAAGTTAGCTTAAAGTGCTGTAAGTTTAGTGCTTGCAGATGTTCAAGCAGCATGTGCATGTTCTGAAAGTGTATGAACTTCAGAGACTGTATTGCTGTTAACAAGGTGGGATTATTTTGTTGAGGTTGAAACTGGATTGCCTGACTCAACCAGAGCAGACACCAGTCTGTTTACATACATTGGAGAAATGGATACTTCTGGGAGGTAACTGATGTGTGTATGTGAAATTCATCGGGCATTACTTTCATTCTGGGATGACTGGCTCAGTTAACTTTCTACAGAAAGAATGTTCTGTAACTGAAGAAATAAAGTGCATTTGGAGAAGATTACCTTAGAGATATCAGTACTGGCTTTTTGTGCTTTTTGTGAGTCTAGACAAAGCACAGCTTATAGAAACTTACTGGAATTGGCTAATAAGCCAAAGAGTGGGTTGAACTTCTGGTTAAAATTTGATAACTCTTTAAACCTTTCTTTCCAGGTGCTTCAAAATACTGAGTGCTAATGGAGAACCAAAGGTATTTAGACCTAGGGACCGTGATGATATTGTGAAAACTGTAATTGAGCCAATGGCTTCTGAAGGTCTCAGAACCATCTGCCTGGCATTCAGAGACTTCCCAGCAGGAGAGCCTGAGCCAGAGTGGGACAATGAAAATGATATCATTACTGGTCTGACATGCATTGCTGTTGTTGGGATTGAAGATCCTGTGAGACCTGAGGTAGGATCACCAGCTAACACAGGATTCATGTTTTTCTTCATGCAGAGGACAAGAAACTGAACCGCTTTTGTATGTCTTAAGCATAGTTAATAAATGAAAATTTAATTTCTTGAAAGGAAAGTTAATGGAGCTATAAAAGCAGATTAGAACTACTTAATGTCACTTATGCTGTGTTACTAAAGCTTGGTATAAACTAATAACTTAAGGTACTTACTGTGCAGGATCTCAGCAAATTAAACAACTTGTTATTTTTTTACCACTTGGAGTATTAGGACTTTTGGTTTGGATAAGATTAGCCATTGTGCTTGTTACCAGCTTCTCATGTGAGATGATGGAGAGAGGTGAGCTTGTCACCTGAGAACTGAGGGCAAAAAGTTTGGCTTGTGGTTGAGATTCAATAGTGGATGATTTTATGCCACATGGACATTAGGGCTGATCTGCACTATTGTCACTTCACAGCAAAAGTTATGGGTGAAGTAGTGGAGTATGAGCTATAGTTTATTTCACATATCATAAATAAAATGCCAGAACTCAGTACAGCCTAATATATCATGAGGATTTTTGTGGTATTTTTCAACACTGCAGTATTTGAAAAATTGCAGGAGGGAGGGGAACACACATCGCAGTGGCACAAAGCCTCTTACCAGAACTGCAATTTGTGTGGTTTTTAGGAAGAGAATTGTGGTATGCTAGTTATTTTTTTAAATGTTTCATAACTACAGTCTTCACTTTAAAATAATAGTCATCCTGTACTTAGCCATAAACATTCTTTTCACTCACATGTCTCAATTTATTTAAATAATGTACAGTCTCTGAGCCTGTGGGTTTTTTTTTCTTGCTTACAGGTACCTGATGCAATAAAAAAGTGTCAACGTGCAGGCATAACTGTACGTATGGTCACTGGTGATAACATTAACACTGCTCGTGCTATTGCATTGAAATGTGGTATTCTGAATCCTGGTGAAGACTTCCTGTGTTTAGAGGGCAAAGACTTTAACAGGAGAATACGCAATGAAAAAGGAGAGGTAAGCATACTCTCATCAAGTAGATCAATGGATATTCTGAGTCTCCTATGTGTGTAAAACATAACCAATGCTCTTTCTGCAGATTGAGCAAGAGCGAATAGATAAAATTTGGCCAAAGCTTCGTGTTCTTGCAAGATCTTCTCCCACTGACAAACACACTCTAGTAAAAGGTAGGTAAAAATTCTCTGAGCTTCTAAGTAAAGTTACGGGGTTTTGTTTCTATGCTTCTAGGAAGAAAGAAATTAGGACTGAACAATGGGAAATGTCTATGAAGCTGTTTACAACTGATTTTTTTCTTTTCTGCTTGAGAAATTGAGCCAAGGAGAACTTTTTTTGGTGATTGTTGTTTTTGTTTGTGTGTTCTTTTTTCTGTTTTATGACTGATAAAGACAAAAACTGTTTCTCTTTCAGGTTAAGAGTCTGCTGTATTGTTAATTTAGAACTGTAACACTTGTATGTCATTTTATTTCAGGTATAATTGACAGCACTGTCTTTGACCAGAGGCAAGTTGTAGCAGTAACTGGTGATGGTACCAATGATGGTCCAGCTTTGAAGAAGGCAGATGTTGGATTTGCTATGGTAGGATTTTTTTTTTAATCCTCAGTATTTTATCAATAACTTATCAAATCACTTAAGATTAAAGAACCTTGTTTCATCAGCCTAGTATACAGCTATGTTAATGATGTCAACTTAATGATTCCAACTTAACTGTGTTTTTTATTTGATGGCATTCACCATTGAATAAAACTTTAAAAATGCAGATTGCCAATTACTTGCAAACTAAAAATCTTTTACACAAAAGCTAGTTGCAAAGCACTGGAACAGAATTCTGAAGATTTCTGAAACATTTTCAACATAAAACAAAGTTATTTAGGCTGTAAATAACATAATATTTGTTGATTTTGAGCAAAGCTTATATATAATATGGAATGAGCTTCATCATTTTTTTCCCATTCAAGGATTCACATAATCAAAGAGACAGCCAGTTGATGTTCAAAATGGCTTTGGAGGCCATATCTTGTACATCTGAAGTACAACTGAAGCACAACAGCATTTTATGACAGTGTAGATCTGCACTTGTCTGGATGATTCATTAGATTACATTGCTTTCTCAGACACCCTTTCATGTGGCTGCCATACAATGTCTTGACTTTTAAGTGCTTATACTGCATAGCCTCATGCCTTAAGTATGTGGGTTTCAGCTTTGTTTCAAGAGACAGAGTATGATAGATTCCTCAAGCTTCCTTTTACCACAGGATTCCTCCTCAGTCTTAAATGTACAAGGTACACTTTGGTCATGGCAGGTCACTGTAGTCTTAAAGCAATTGAAAGGAAAGAAGAAAATGAAGACCACACTCTTCCTACACCACATGCAGAAAAAGAAACACTAGCTCAGATTCTACTCCTGAGAGAAAAAAAATGGTAAAGAGATTTCACATCATTCTCAAGGAGCTTTTTTCAAAAACATTACTTAAAAATTTGACAGTGACATGTGAAATGTTCTCTAGACTGTTAACAGTAACAAGTCATCGTAACAAGTATCTTTATTCTGCTACGGTATAGCTGCTGCACGGTATACTTGCCACTGTCAGGAGCAGATTTGTATATCTATTTTAAATGTTTCCTGCAGTTGCTGTCGGTGTTCATCTGTGTAAGGAACTCTCTTTAACTGCTTACCTAAATAGCACTTAAAAGGTAACTTTAGATATCATGTGGTACACTTTAAAGTGTAGACATAGCTGTGCAGGTGACTCATTTCCTTGACAAAATAATATATAAGGAATAAGGATCATTAAATTTGCTATTGAGTTAGTGGGTTTGGAATGCCAAAAGAAAAATAAAGATTTTTGAAGTAGGCATGTCTTTAGGCATCATTACATAGAACACAGTTGCTTGGATACTGTAGGAGACTAGAGGTGCTTAAAATTTAAGAATGTCATGTTGCTTTGCATACTGTTCAATGCTAATGCCCTTCTGCAAAAGGTTTTTGGTAATGTTTATCACCCTACTGTGTTGCAGTAGGGTGTTGCCTGCTGCTGGAATCCATACAACAAAATAATTAGGGCAGAGCTTGAACTGTAGCACTGCACCATCTGGTGGCCTTCAGCTTGAGCAGGGTTCAGTAACATTTCTTTGGGAGAACTTAAAGTGTCTTTACTGTCAACTCATATTTATATTAAGGTCTTTATTTTAGAGAGCATTACTTTGTTTTCATTTTCCCAGGCTTGAGCAGAACTTTCAAGTAGAACTTGTTTCAATAGGCCTTCAGATGCTTACATTAAAGGAGTTCTTCAGACATGGTGCATCCAAGTGAATGCAGACCAAGGACATAATAGCTTTTGTCATAGAAAGTCAGTACATCATGTTATATTTCATAATGTTTTTCTTTTTCTATCAGGGTATTGCTGGAACAGACGTAGCTAAAGAAGCTTCTGATATTATCCTTACAGACGACAACTTCACCAGTATTGTTAAAGCAGTTATGTGGGGACGAAATGTCTACGACAGCATCTCCAAATTTCTTCAATTCCAACTTACTGTCAATGTAGTAGCAGTAATTGTTGCTTTTACAGGAGCATGCATAACACAAGTACGTAAGAGTGGGGGATTGTTTCAGCTAATAAAGGTTGAAAAAGTCATGATTGATTAATTCTTGAGTTCAAACTTTCACTTAAATAGTAGTCCAAAGAACATAATGCAAATATTGTATGATAAATGCCTTTAATAGGTGTAATTTCTGCACATCTATTGGAGGGTTTATGTATCTATCTTTATAGGATTCTCCACTTAAAGCCGTGCAGATGCTGTGGGTAAATCTCATAATGGACACATTAGCTTCTCTTGCCCTGGCAACAGAACCACCCACTGAAGCTCTTCTGTTGCGGAAGCCTTATGGTAGAAACAAACCTTTGATTTCTCGTACTATGATGAAGAACATTTTGGGTCATGCATTCTACCAGCTTGTAGTGGTCTTCACGCTCCTGTTTGCTGGTAAGAATACTGAGGCTTTACAAAGTTATTCTGAATGTTGTAGAGAGGTGTGGTTTTAGAACTATTTTTTGGCTGTAGTGTGTGTGTAAAGACACTAATTAAGCTGTTCATAAATGCCTTTTATATACAGGTGAGAAAATTTTTGATATCGATAGTGGAAGAAATGCTCCTCTGCATGCTCCTCCTTCAGAGCATTATACTATAGTATTTAATACATTTGTGATGATGCAGCTTTTTAATGAAATTAATGCCCGAAAGATTCATGGTGAAAGAAATGTTTTTGAAGGAATCTTTAACAACGCTATCTTCTGTTCTATTGTGCTGGGGACATTTGTTGTGCAGGTAAGCAGATTCTTGGATGGTGGGGGTAAAATGCATTTAGTGCACTGATGTACTTGCTTGCCTTGGAAACGCCAGTGAGCTAGTGCCAGAGATCTATTTTCTGCAATATGGAAAACCTTCAAGGTCAAGCATACAATAAGTAAGTTGTAAGTGCAGCTTGATGAAGTTTTCCGGTAAGACCTCTTTGAAACTGGTAATACTGGAATGTTGTATTTGTAGTTGCATGTTAAATTTTCTAGTTCTTCAATTTTATCTTAGTGTTCTAGTCTCTTGGCAAATTATGAAGAAGTTTTATGTGTCATCTGTTCATTCACCCCTTGCCCCTAAACCTTTCTTATAATATATACCTGTGTATCCGAACGAGAGTCCATTTAAACAATTGTAGAAAAGATACAATTTCTTTTATTTTCTGAATGAGATTAGGACATGAATAAACTTTAGAAATTTAAGTATCAGTTTTAACCTAACTGGTGCAGGAATCAGTGATACCTACTGGTATATATTGTAGATGTGCTGTTTAAAGTCAAAAGAAACTGATGTCTGGGGACCTTCTGTTGTGGCACATAGGGGAATTCATAAAATTCAGTACATCCTAACAAAGGAAATTAAATGATCTTCAGTTGAGTGGGTTCACATGCTGGTGTTGAGAAACATCAATGTAAAACTGAGTCTACAGAAAATAGTTGACAAGAAACTTTATTTTCACCCTCTAAATAGTCTTCACTTTAATTAGTCAGAAGAAATAACAAACAAGTCAGTACACTACTTAATTTCAAAACCCATTTTCATTTTGGATTGAGTTATTTGGGACCTATAACCTACATTTGAAGCATCTCCTTAGACTTGATATTTCATGAAGTTGATGGAAGTCATATCAGTTCAAGCATTGGAAACGTATGTACCACTGCTTCACATTAAGTAAGGAAACTTACTTTCTCAGGGTTAGATTTTTATAGAGGACACTTCTTCAGAAAGCTGCTCTTATTTTGGGAGTTACTTATGCAGCAGATTGACTGTTTTTATGCAAAAAAGCCAAACATTTAGAAATTCCTCCTGACTGCCATTGTGTTCCCTTTATAAATTTGACAGACTGAATGCCTTCCCAACTCCTGATTTATCATCTCAGTGTTTTATTCTGAATTAATAACAGAAGATACTCTTTGATTTTTCAGCTGTCAGGTGTCCTACCTAATGGTCAATACTGCCTCCTTTTCATGCCTGCCCTGCTACTTTGAATTGTTGATTCTCCAGGGCAGACTTTCATGCATATAATTCCTGTGCAGACAGATACCTCGCTCATGAGAGCCTGTACAGCTTGTTGTGATAGCAAAGGCAGTAGGAGCTCATTTAATTTAGCTTTTGAGATCTCTGGCCCCTTCCCTCAAAATTTACTACATTTTACTATTCAAATCAGATGTGATGTGATACATAGTAATATCCTGTAGAATTACTTCTGAGACATTTCAGGTCTTATGGATCTATGAATTAATACAAGTTTATGAATCTTGGACTTAGTTCCAAGATGGCTGTTCATAGCAAAAGTAATCACTGTACATTTGTAACATCAAATACATTGTGTAATTGTGAAATGAAGGGGAAAAACTAGAAGCAAAATTAAAGAGTCATCAAGTTTTAATGAGTGTGACATTTGAAGAATTAATATGTAGTTCTTGAAATACTGAAAAACAGAAGAATATGGCTTAGGTTTGGAAACTTGCTTAAACTGCTGAGACAGTGAAAGAATATGCTTAATAATGGGAAATCCCATGTTCTCTTGCAGAGCTGTCTGTTGTGATCTTAAAGTATTCGGGAATTTTCTGGTAACAGGTCACTGATAACATGTTTAATTATGTTTTTCTTCACAGATAATTATTGTGCAGTTTGGTGGAAAGCCTTTCAGTTGCTCAGAACTCTCAATTGAACAGTGGCTGTGGTCCATTTTCCTGGGCATGGGCACACTACTCTGGGGCCAGGTAAACTAGGATTTTTCAAAATGCCAAATATCTACTTGCAACTGTATATTTTAAATGGAAAGAACAAACACACTGTCTTTAGTGTTCAGATCTTTAAGGAGGACTATATGAATATATGAATACTAACAGTAAATATTAATTAAAATTGACTTGTTCAATAGCTAGAAAGTCCTTAGTTAATTGTTCCTTCCTCAGAGTGAGTCAATTATTTACATTTCATAACTAGGTGCTGTGGCTGTTTTGTTTAGAAGTTTTTTACTAGAAGCAGCTTAGTTACCTTTTAAATATGAAATTATATCTTCAGCCAGATAGGAGTACCAGAAAATGTGGTAAGATACAATGAATATGCTAACATTAAAATATATTTAACTTGGTGCTTAACAGTTTTTTTGAAAAATCAGAATTGCTAAATTTGACAGTATTTTCTTGATTTAAAAACCTCCTGGAATAGCAAGAAATGCAGCAAAACTCAAACCAACTTTCTCTTTAATCTTCCTTTGCATAATTGTGACATAATTAAAAAGTCTTCCCACCTATAAAGCCATTACATGTGGACTTTTATTTCCTTTCCCCTCCCCCCAGAGTGTCATTATTATTGCATGCACAACAGTGCTTGTAAGCAGCAAGCTTATTTACGTGAAACTTTAGAGCTACAGAGTTTTCTATTATTTAATGACATAGTTGTCTAAACTTTTCATACCACATGAAGAGTTTTCCATTGCAGTTTCTTTTCTTCCACTAAGTAGAAGACACTTCATGTTTCATGTTTCCCCACAAAATTGGTAGGATGAATTTTAGTTGCAAATACATACATAGACATATATTCTAAAAGTGACTGAGCTTTTTAACAAGGTTCTCTGGAAAATTAATTATTTAAAAAAATCAAATGGAGTCACTCTGAGGTTTAAAAGTATCCTAGAAGAGAATCGAGATGGCTTGAAATACCTTTGACCCAAAGTGTCTTGCAAGGGCAAAGCTTCCCTGCTGCAGTTCATGTTGCTCTAGCATCTCATTAAAGTCAAAGAGCTTCAGTTTTCTGAGAATAATAGAAACTGAAGTGTGAGCTGGGAGCATTCATAGTAGCAGTTTCAGCATAAAGGGCTGTTTATCTTGCTTTTGGAGCAGATTTTTTTCCTCTGCAGCTGCAGAAATGGTCTTCTAGGTTTGTGATGATCAAGGAAAGAAGTCTTGGAATTGATCTGGATCTGCTAGATAATGTACCAAAAGATGACTCCTCTTAACAACATGTAGCTTTTGGTTATTTTAAGATATATAAACTACTATACACCAAGTAGCAAAGTAACAGCTTGAGATACATACATACAATTGCAGAAACATCACTCACTTTGCAAATGGCTTGATATCTCCCAGGTCACAAATGAATGAATGTCCCTTCTGTATTTCTGAATTAATTGTGGTTACTTTAGGTAATGGAGGGCCCACTTGAGGTGACACAGGATGCTCATCAAACTGATGAAACCCTAAAAGCTCTAGATACAAGTACAATCTACAGGATTAATGGCTTTTGTAGCTTCAATACTGCTCCTTCCTGGCACTGTCAAGTAATGTTAATATGGAATTCTTTGTCCCTGGCAAGGCTGTTTTGTAGTCCAAGTTTAATTTTGCACCTTGGTTGAGGTTGTAAGTATACTCACAGCTTTGCAGCTATTCAGCTGGAGTGACTGTTTTACATTGATGCACTCATCCTGTCTATGTAATTTAGTTTTTTCAACTTTGCTAATTGTATGCAAGATATCTGTTAAGCCTTAAGACAGGTATTAATCTTTTTTTGTTGTGTAAAAAAGAATAACCCTGATTTATATATTTCATCCACTGTCAGTTGATTTCAACAATTCCAACCAGCCGACTGAAATTCCTTAAAGAAGCTGGTCATGGAACACAAAAGGAAGAGATTCCTGAAGAAGAACTAGCAGAAGATGTAGAGGAGATTGATCATGCTGAGAGGGAATTGCGTCGTGGTCAGATCTTGTGGTTTAGGGGCCTAAACAGGATACAAACTCAGGTATGGTCTTGAAAAAGGTAGGATGCAGTGGGCGTTATGAGGGAAATCTCTCAATTTTCTGACTAAGGTGACTGTTCTAACTGGTGTGACTGAGACTGTCAAAAGGGGGTATGGATGGATGTGTAAACCCTCAGGGTCCTCTGTTTTCTTCAGCTTTAAATGCAACTCTTGCCTGTGTATCTGCTCTGATTTTAAAAAGTGCCTTTTTTCTTTACTTTTTGTGTGTTATAGATGGGATGGTCCTTTCTCTTGTTCTCTCTCTCTCTTGCTGAGCAAGCTGTCACAATCTCTGATTCCTTGCAGATGGATGTAGTGAATGCTTTCCAGAGTGGAAGTACCATTCAGGGGGCTCTAAGGCGGCAACCCTCCATCGCCAGCCAGCACCATGATGTAACAAATATTTCTACCCCTACACATGTAGTGTTTTCCTCTACTACTGCTTCTACTACTGTGGGGTGTGAGTGTGTGTTCCTAAAGTGCATGAAATTAACATTTCCTAATTCACGTACCTAACGTTTCTCATTTTTTCCTTAGTACTTAAAATCATCGTTCAGGCTTTTATAGAGCTCTTCCACAAAGTGGAGTCCTCAAGACTTTTTTTTCTTAGAGGGCTGAGAACAGGTGGAACAGTTTCAACAAAAGACTTAAATGCGAAAGCTGTGAGCCAGCACATCCTGTGCCTTCATCCATTCACGTACAGAGGGATTTTTAAGATAAAAAGAGAAAACTGTTGTAAATTTTCGAGTATATGCCTCTTAGGGTGACTTGCATTGAGTAAGTGAATTAACTGTATAATCATGGACCCAGGTCAACAAAAATAGATCTCTTGCACTGGAGCACAAACAAGCTGATTTGGAAGCAAACGGTGTGTTGAAGATATGAATGTAGTTAAAACATGGAGTACTAAATGTATTTTTTTTTGTAGCCTGTAAGGAACTTTAGAAATCTTCACTTTCATTGGACCTTATTTACTGAATAACAACTTTTTCAACATCAGGATTCAGGTGGTGAAACAAGGCTTCTAAAACACATACAAGTCAGAAGAAATACGAATTAGCTAATAAGAAAAGGAAAAAAGTTTTAAGCATTAAATGGCAAAATTTTCATTCGAATCTGAAAGGTTCTTTTTCCTCTCTAGGTTCTTCTGGGAGCAGTTCATAAGCCATCAGTGAAAGTGAAGTTTGTCTCATCTCAATTCTACCCTCTATTGTGCTCTAAGTAGCATTTCAGTTTCAGCCTTCCTCTCTGTAGAGGCTGGAGATTTATTTACTCTTGGATGTAGGCCTAAACTCTGGAGCCAGAAGATGCGTAGTAGTTGTAGTTAAATATTGATAGCCAATATCTTTGTTCAGAGTTTTCCATCTTAACACATGTTTAACTTTCTTCTCTAACTTCCTAGACACAGGTTAAATAATTGGGTTTTTAAAATAACTCTGAGAGGGCTTCTTCTCCCCTTTCCCCTCCCTGTTTAAACTTTCAGATTACCAGATGGATGAAGACCCTTACTTTCAGGAGCTGTCTTAAGTGAAATGGTCTTTTCAGAATTTTTTCTTTTNCCAGAATTCACATGTGAGCTTGCACAAGTATTTACCTCTGTATTTGTTCTCTGGTGGCAAGACAGGTATTTCCCTACCTTGCAGTAGTACTGAGAAGCTCTGCTCACAAATTTGCATGCCTCAAGAACACAAAATGAAAAGTAGATTTACATTTAAGAATGCACAGGATTGCATCTCCTAGTTAAAATGCTAATTAGTAACCTGTATCCCTAACTACACTCCAGAACATTAATTAGACATTCAGAATTCTCTAGAGAGCAATGTCATTCCATGCTGCTATTTGAGCAGAATCTACTGGGCACTGCAGCATCTCATTGCATCAAATGACCAATGCAGATAGAGAGCTACCATAGCAGAGAACTAGTTTTTTATCCTCACTGTTACAGCCTTCTGCTATACCCTCCAGTAGAACAACTTTTGAGAGCTAATTGAGATTAATGGAAGCAGATGTGTTATTGCCTCTTTTTTGGGGCTGCTTCTTGGAAAATAGTTACTATGAAGTAAGGTTGCTACACTTAAGCAGCCATCTGGTTAGGCGGATTTGGAGTGCCAACTGCATTCTTTGCTATTCTGGTACTAATATGAGGAAGGTCTGATGACAGTATGAATTACACTTAACAAATTGTCTTGTTTGCACCTCACTTACATGATTTATTTATAGTTATCCCTCTAGTTTAATTATCTTGAGTGATTGAAAACAGAGCTTTCAAAACACTAGATTTTCCCTTTTATAGTGCTGAAAGTTTGATTTCTGCCTTTGTGGCTGGACTCTGAGAGTCCTGGGCTTGCTGTAGTGTCTAGTCCACTTGTGTAGTATGCATTCTGCATGGGAACCAAGCCTTTATTGTGGGTATGCATACATTCTATGATAATTAGAGCTGTCCTCTTAAGCCAGAATTATTTTTCATTGCTGCTGATGTTCTAAATTCTCATCTGTAAGCAATGAAAAAATAGTCTCATGAGACATTCATGTTTCATTTTTCCACATAAATGGCACAGTGGGATGCAACATGCCAAAGAAAGTCATTGCAAACTTTCAGTCTGGCATTGTCACTGCTAATTTTCTTGGTAAGTGCCAAGACAGTTTAGGCAGCTGGCTGGACTTGTTTAAACAAACATATAATGCGCCAACTCCTTGACAGCGTGCTCAATTTTTTTCATGCAATGAAGTAAAGTACTAGCTGTTGTTGTAATCTTTTCTCCAGCCCATTTACTCTCTTTTCTGTCCTCCCCTTACTGGCAGTTATGTCCTCCCACTTGATGGTGTGCCGCATCCCTATGTCCCCTTATTCCCTTTGCTCTCTTCCCTTGACTTCATGGTTAATTTGGCTCAGCATGTACCTGTAGTATAAAAATGGGGACATGATCGCTTTGGAGTAAAATTCTTTGTGCAAGTGGTCTGAGGGAGCAGAGGTGGGGAAACAATGCAACTTCTAGAGGTCAAAGAACACAGTTGGGACATGAGATCTTATCACGTGCAGTGGTTCTGTTTAACCAATTTAACATGTTGCTTTGGGGAAGCCCTTCTCCGTTTACAGTGAATTTCCCTGGTGTATCTTAGCTGTTTTGAAGTCTCTGCTCTTGATCTGCTTGACCTTCCAGCTTCATTCCTTCATCTGGAAGTCACTTAATTTTTTCTTTTGCGGAACTCTGGAAACACTAGTCATGATGTATTTCTCAGCTTGAAACAAATCATCTTGGATGCGCTTCAAAAAGCGTTAGATTTGACTTGCTGTTTGTAACAGCAAGTTCTTGTTTACTACAGAGTTGCTCTGCTGCTTACTATTTAACATTATTTCACACTGCTTTGCTGGAGACTTGCTCAGGGTAGGGATGTTGAGAATTGACTAGTCAACAGTAGGGGAAAACTGTCTTGGGAAAAGTGTTGGATAAATAAGTCAATGACTTCTGCTTCACCTTATTTGTTTTACCAGTTCAAGAATGAATCCTGAATTTCTCTAGTTGGTCAGGGAAACATGGGGCATGGGAGAAGGGGATTGTGGGCAGCTGGTTTCATAATTCTAATAATAGTTTAAAAAACTTAAATTCAAGTCAGCCTGGACGTGCACAATTTGCAAAAAAAACAAAAAAAACCCTGTACTTTCTTTTGTATCTAATTAAACTATGAAAGGTTTATTATGAATTATGTTAGCTTAGCTTTCTGATTCAAAAAATATTAAACAACAAAAAGACATGAAACAGTCCTCAGCCTGGGAATTGTGTCCATGAATTCAATGTAAATTGAAGACTCACGCAAAGGCTGATCATCCTTCTTTTCTCATACTTAACGCTACTTAAGTAGTCTGTTCAAAGTTACAACCTGTCCTGGCTACTAAGCTGTACAATACAGTATCCAATTTCCTTGTTCTGATCTTAAATTTCCAAAGCACTGTTCATTAAGGAGCTTTCTCTAGCGTGGTAAATGGCTATATACTCGAATATTTACAGCTGTTACAGCCGTATCCTTTTTTGCATGACTTCATAAATGTTCGTTCATTGTGACAGTGGCTTACACTTGCTTGGCTTTTTCATAGTCAGTTGACATCCTAATTCCTAGCATGAGAATTAGTGGCCCTTTTTTTATCCCCTAACTTATTTATAGCCTCTCCCCTCCTTCCCTCCCTCCAATCTCACCCAAGTATTCCATAAAACATTCATTGAGATTTATTTAATTTTTGAATAAGTAAATATTTGTTGGCCTCACCTCTGAAAAATGCTTAGCCCATGTTAAATAATTAAACAATTCTAGTGCCATGTCTGAATTTTAGGGCCCTTCAGCTTTTTGCAGTATTTTCACAATTTTTATTCCTACTGTGTATACTGGCAGTGCTCTACTGAAATGCTCTTCATTTTTTACAGTTTATTGCAAGTTCCACTGCATCATACAAATTTGATTCACTCATGTCTAGCTGTTTGTGGATTCAAACTCATAAAAACCATGCCATTATCAGTAAATCTGCAGCATTTTAACAATATTTTTTCTTTGTTTACAGATCCGAGTGGTGAATGCATTTCGTAGCTCCTTGTACGAGGGGCTAGAGAAACCTGAGACACGAAGTTCAATTCACAATTTTATGACGCATCCTGAGTTTAGAATAGAAGACTCCGAGCCTCATATTCCCCTTATTGATGATACTGATGCTGAAGATGATGCTCCAACAAAACGCAACTCTAGTCCCCCTCCCTCTCCCAATAGAAATAACAATGCGGTTGACAGTGGAATTCACCTTACAACAGACAAGAACAAGTCTGCTACCTCTTCATCCCCAGGGAGCCCACTACATAGTTTGGAAACATCACTCTGATTGTAAGCTGAATGTTAACACACTAGCTGCATTGTAAAGAAATTGAAACTGGGTCTCTTCACACATTATGATGGACAAGATGATATTCTTGTCTTGGACTTCAACAGAAGAAACACTTGTACGAATGTAGATTTATTTTTTTAAAAAAAGCTTTCTGCCAGACTGGAGGGTGCTTTTCTGGGGGTGGGAGTAATAATGAACTCTGACAGATAAACAGTAACTCAGCATAAGTGACCTGTGGATCATCTGTTGTACTAAGAATGGTCCTGAAGAGTGTGTTAGCAGAGCTATAGTTTATCGTGATCCTTTTCTGAGGGGAAAGCTGGGAAGGGCAAGGAGGCCCTGGATCATTGAATTGATACTTTAATTTCTGCTGTTGGCTGTTAATAATTTGGATTATTTATGTTTATAAATGATACAGATCTGTTTACAAGGTTTGTAGATACTTTTTTGTTCCTGTTCATAGATGGGAAGCTTCCTTATAAATGATGCAGAGAAGACAAAAAATGAAACAAAAAAACCAAAAAAACTAGTCCTTCAAATACTGCTGTATTTTCAGGAAAAGGGTGTTTCTATTGAAACTGTACTAAATTTTGCCTGCAATTTACCTTGTTAAATATTGTAGATAAATTGCTACTACTAATAGCCAAATAGATAACACTAATGCTTTGTAAAAACATGAGCAGTGGTGTTCTAATGAAGTTATGGCCTCTGTCCTAATTAGTTTCTTAAATACATTTACTACTTAATGGTTTTGAAACAACTGTTTAATTTTTAAAAATTTTGAGAAACTTAATGAATAACTTTTGTTCAGAACTTAGTAGGATTGTTTAATGCAGGACATCAATACGTGATGGAACTTGCTTGAAATATTTCTGTTATCTCGGGCAAAATGGATTAAATCAAAATACATCAGAATCTTAGTCCTTTGTTTTTGTCTAATCATGTTAGTTTAGTGCTGTCTTGGTGAACTGTGAGTGGAACTGTGATTTTTTTCTAATCTATAGAATCCGTCATGCAGCATGAGGGCTGTTGGCATTTTGAAAGGTTGTTAGTGGGTAGCATACATGTTCTCCTTTTTGTTTTTGAAACTTGTTTGTAAACATGAATAAATCTGCCCTTTTGTTAAAATAAAATTGCAGCAATGGTTTCTTACATATTTTTTTTCTCAGCTCCTTCACTGGAAATACAAAAAGTACTCTTTTGTGTTACTGGTTACCTTTAAACTGCAATTTCAAGATGGTAACAGCCCCACTCCAAATAGCTCTTTGAGTAAATGGAATCATGGTGGCTGCCTCCAGAATGGATGTAAGTTAAGGTACTCAAAAGTCGTCTTCACTGAGCCAAAAGGATACTCCTGGGGAATTAATAGGTCTGCCTGACATTCTGAGACTTACTGTGAGTACCGTGTAATAAATATATCTGACTGCTTAAGTGAGGGAGACTGAGAACTGACATAAAGCACAGGTGAAATGCACCAGAACTGATCAACTAGAGATTGACTGAAGAAGTTATGGTCTGCCTCTGCTGTATTGTTCAGGCAGCAAAGGATGATGAAACAGTATTTGGTCTGGCACTTCCTCATGTTTTCTAGGTCCGATACTACTTAAAAGAGCAACAGAAGACATGAGTTATAAGATTTTCTTTTTCCAGCTCTGTATTCTTTAAAATAGCAAGTGAATTTGTTTGTCAAATAATCCAGAATGATGGACATTTTTTTAAGTGGTCCCTTCAAAGGACTGCAAGAATTAAGTTGGTAATGAAGAAGGAGCTAATACCAGAACTAACTGCAGAAATGAGCAGGTTGGGAAGCTCAAGCACATCTTTCCCTTGTAGTGGGGTACATGCATGCTTGGGGTTGTCCTTTAGTGGATATTGTTCAACCTGTGGCACTGTATCCCACTGTCAACCACTCCTGAATTCCATCTTTTCTATTGTACTTCAGTAAATACACTGAATTCTAGGCAAGGGGGTTGAGGGGTGGGGGGTTGCACTTGACACTTTGTATAGTAATTTCTCCCACATGTTTCTAGCACTTTTCTTACATCATAGTTCTTATCTAGAGTGCTTGGTAGGGGGGTCAGTTTTTATGTAAGCTATTTTCTCTTTACTACAAAAGTCAGATGAGATTTGGCTCAAAATAAGGGGAGTTTTCTTTACCTGTGAAGTACACTGCCATGTGGGAAAGTATCTTCATTTAACTTCATTAATGAGTGATGATTTTACTTCATTTCAAAACAACTTGATTTTCCCCTCTTCTCTAGGTGTGATCATGACTGCATGTTATATTTTTTGGAATAAAATCTACACTTAAGCCTTTTGTGGGGGGTGGGAAGGTGAATGTAGGCTTTGTACATCACTGATCCCTCTTGATTCTGTTAACATCAGTGTGCTGTTCTTACAGGAACCTTCCCTACAGAAATAAGGAAAAGTTGTTTAAGAGGGTGGTATGCTTTCTTTGTGATCTCAAGAAATCATAACATTGCCTAGATTATGAAATGGTTTTCACTAAGCTTATGGCTTTCTCTTAGGCCTTCATTGCCTTTCTGGTTGTAAGGTTTACTTGTCTTTCTTCTTGTAACTGAAATAAATAAAAGTGCTGTTCATCTCAGTCTGTATGGGGACTGAAATTCTTGAATGTCAGTACAGTACTGATTTAAACCTGAAATGCATGCCAGTTCTATAAAATGGCTCTTGCTACAATTTTACGCTCATTCACTTTCAAGAGGTCATGGTGTATAGTGTACATGGGTGAGCAATAGTGACTTGGAACATAAACTCAGTTCTACACTGACTACTGTTTGGAGTGGCTTAAAATTCCTGGGTGGGATGTCTACTGTAGTTTTGTATATGCTAGGACACCTCATCTTGGCTCTGAAGGAGGGCTGAAAATAGTAATACAAGAGGACTTGGTTTTTTCTGTATTGGCCTTAACAGGAAGAGGAAAATGCTGCATCATGGAGTAGTCTGCAGATAATAATGGAAACACCTTAATCCTAAGTGAGGGGTTAAATGCAGGGTTCTGTAGCAAGTACAAGCAGCCAAAAAATATGAAATAACATACTCGGAGGCTTTCTTAGAATAACAGCAATTTTTCCAATGTGTTATGAAGTACGCAAGCAAATGTAATATTCATGGAAGGATAACTTGTGTATACTGAGTATGGGAAAGTGATTCCAAAGGCCTGATAAGTTCAATTTCTACTTCTAGTAGTTCTAGCCTCTGCAGAGCTCGAGATCATAGAAAGCATTACATAAATTAAAGTAGAATACCTTCATGTCTGTACTACATTTCTAATGAAAATACTTGGTTTTAAAGAGCTGCTGCTTTTTTCCACCTGCAGCCTCTTCCCCAGCAGTGTATCTCTTCTGATCTTACAGATTTCAAGCCCCCTTTGAAGTACCTTAACTTTGTTGGATGATCCTGGTCAGCATGAAGGGTCCAGCTCCAATTTATCTCCATACGGATTAGGCCTGCTTATTCAGGGCCATGTCATGAGAAATTCTGGGCCAAAATAAAGAGCCTTATAGCTGTTCCTGCCAATCTTCTCCCCTGAAATGTATACAGAAATACCTAACCACCTTCTTCAAGAGGTTCCAGGATCTATCAAGGAGATATGACTTAGTGTCTAAAACAGAAGTCTCCTACAGGTGCTACTTGTCCTTTGTGCTCAAAGATGAGAGTTTGCTAAGAAAATGATGGGATGGGCTTAGACAACTGAAAAAAGACCACATGTAAAAAGTAGCTCACTAGATAGTGATACTACTGTTATGTACACTAATGTAGAATTTTCTACAAAATCTATACAATTATCAGTTTGAAAAGGGTTCCTTGACTTGCCCCAAATAGAAGACAGTGGGAATTTAAATTTGGAAAAGTAACTAACAGGAGTATTTCTGGGAATTAACAGCTTTGGTGGAAGTGTATATTCTGGAATACTGGAACATCATCTCACATTTTGGTGTAATGACAACTGTCAATCCAAACCTGAAGCAGCAGTTGCTCACTAAAATGGATGTGTTCTGGATCCCTTTGAGTCCTTGCAAATGTAGCAGCATCTAACTCTTCTGAACATCTTCATCTGCTTTCTTAGGCTGCCTCTCTGGCAGGGTATGAAGCTGAATTATGCTGAAAGACTGTAAGTATGATCATACAGAAAACTTTTCTTTTTCTTTCTCCTTGGCAAAGGCACAGTCTTGGATTCACTCTATGGCAACTTCTCAGACACAGAATGAATACTGGCTTTTCCTGTTTTAAAGCTTTCAGTCTCTTGCAGAGAATCAGGGTTTACAGCGCAAATGCTTTGTGTGAAAAGCTTTCAAATACTTTTGATTTAAGATAAAATAAAACCCACAAAGCCACTCTACAAATAAACCCTAGAAGATATGTTTGTTATCTTTGACAATTTCAGTTTTACAAATACAGGATTTAACTTGACTTTCTCAGTTTCCCACAAGTTGGTTGCTCTGATGGCTGTTAGGTACAAAGCCTCTTCAGTTATGACCTAAGGTTGTTGCAAGGTCTCCTGAAGGTAAGCCTGTATTTGGCAGATGTTTGTGGGGAAATACACATCTTATTTTGAATACTGTGCTGGCAGTTACTGCATAGTGTTTTGTGCTATGTATTTTAGGAGAGAATCTGCAAAATGAACAATTTACAAAATTCAGATCCATGGAATAGGACCTGTCAAAGGATACACGGGTTGGGCACAGAATGCATGAAATAGGAAATTCTTTGAACTGATATTTTGGTAGAAACCAGGATTTTGTTTTGGACAACACTGCTTTAGAGATGCAAAGATTTCTCTTTAATTACTTGCCATGTGTTGGCCATTAATGTTCTGATCAGTGCAACAGTTTAATTCATTGAGGACCATCATTCAAAAAGTATTTCAATAACCAAGTGTTTTTAAATAAAAAGAAAACTCTTGAAAAAGTACTTTTTGTCATATTTTAATTTCTCCAAAAGATGAGTAATTCTTAGCTTCCTTCCTTTTGCCAACTAGGCTCTGTTCTAATAATTCTAGTAGTATATAGACATGAATTTTGACTTGGTATCTCCCTGTCTTCCCCCTTCCAGTCTGCCAAGGATGATTGTAGGGAATCAGTGAAGGACAGATGGGGTAAGATATGCAGTTGTGGATTTGTCTCCTTTATCATATTTCTATTTTGCCTTTTGATCTTCTCTTCTGCTTTCTTCTTCAAATTCTCACCCACTCTCAGTAAATTTTGGGAGTACTTTTTATATGGTACCATCTTTTGGTGCTGTAGCCCAGAGCAACTCATAGGAGAGCTCTTTCAACAAGATCTATGGAAAGAACTGGCTTTGGAAAAAGAAAGAATTAAAGAGAAACAGACAGCTTTTTTCCCAATTAGAAAAACAACAGTATGAGTTCCACTACAAAGTTTTTAAGCCTAAAAGAATTTGCAGGCCAAATATCACCAGAGTGGCTTGGCTGGTTACTTAGGCCATAAAGATTCTACACAGCTCATCATGTCCTGGCAGAACATAGCTAAATCAATGCCATTATAAGAAATTAGTTTCTGATTTTCCCAGCCAGTCAAAAGTGACAGCACATGAAACTGCCTGAACACAAGAAAACACACAGAGATGTTAGGAAGTCTTCATCCTTGGAGACACTCAGAACTCAGCTAGACACAGCCATGAGTAACCTGCTGTAGCTGATGCTGCTTTTAGCAGGGGTTTGGAGTAGATAACCTGCGGAAGCCCTTGCCAACTCAGTAATTCTCTGATCCTGAAATTCTTGAGCAGGAGGTGTAATGCTACTGGGTTTCTTCATTATCCTCATGGATATTATTTCTATACATAGATGGAATTCAACAAAGACATCAGTCGCTGGAACGATCAAACATTAAGCAAAGCAAGAAGGCAACTGACTATTTTCTCTTTCTTATCTTAAACTGACCTGACCAAAAGGCTTGCTGATATTTGCCTGCTGTAATGTTTACTGTGATAGAGCTTGAATCACTTCTGCACTAGTAAACCTTTTGAAACAATGACTGGCTGTCTGTGGTTCATAGGAAAGCCTGCAGATTTTAACATGATCTCTAGAAAGCTTCAGACCTGTGGAAATCAGCTTCTTCTCAAGGAGAGGAATTCTCATTTTGTTATTTGCCTCCTTCAGGTGTAGAAAGAAAAAAATTGTAGCTGTTTCTAAGGAATATTAAACTCCAGCTTATTTGAAAATTTGTGTAGTTTCATTGCCCTGCTCTCTACTTAGGACTCTCCTCAAAGAACCTGGTCTTTTTTCTCAAAGTTACTCTTTTTTTTTGTTTTGTTTTGTTTTTCTGGTTTCAAGTGTTTCAGATCAGCTAAAAAAAGAAGGTTCTCTTGCAGGCATATAAAGTTAATGAAATTTATATTATTCTAATGAATCAAGACAAAGAGCACTGAAAAGTAGTTTTTAGTCATAGAAGACTATAATTTACATGGAATTGAGAAGCTGACTTTTCTCCTTAGTTCATGGAGTGGTGGTATTACAGGCTTTTATCTAATTGAGCAAAGTATTGGTGAAATTAAATGAAATGCCATATCAGTTCTGATGTTGCATACAAATGCTCCCTTCTTCTGCCTTGAGTTGCAGAAATATTGCTACACTTACAGAACTTAATGTTATATCAGAGTTGGATCCTCTTTTTATTGGTTCACATGTAATTGCCTATAAAACTTTAATGCTAATGTTAGAAGACATTACAAAATTGCCATTCTGATCTTAAAATGTTGTAATAGGAAAAAGTTTCAGAGTCCATGCATAACCTGCAGAGTAAAAGTAGCTGCCTGGCTGATCAAATGTTATAGTAATGAGATGATGTAACCAAAAAATTGACATTCTAACTATTGAAAAAATAGCCGAGTTTCTGCAAAACAGAAACATGGGCTTTTTTTTTTGTTAGAAATAACACATTCCTTTTGAAACTAAAGCACATTTGAAACAAGAAGGTTTAGAGGATGTGGGGGAGTGCCTATAACACTAACTTCCAATATGCTGTGTAATGGCTCTCTTCCTTAGAGGTGCAGAAATCTTTAGAATTTTCATCTATAGAGTCAATATATTGAAGCATGTTTGATTTCAAAAGTCTTAATGATTCAATAAAAGATAATTCTACAGCAGGAGGTTAAAAGTATGCTGAACTGCCATTTTTAAAGATCTTGGGATGTCCAGCCAGTTCTGTAGGCATGTCTGAATACAGTTATTACAGCTTTAAATTTCACTAACTTCAGTCTTTTTCAAAAGGGCCATAAACAGTGCAAGTCTGAATATCAACTAAATGATCAAGAGTCAGCTTGATACCAATCAACACAATCAGCATTTTATATATTTGAATGAAGAAGTGCTATAGGCTTTTTGATCACTGGATGAAGAGTGTGAGCTGATAAAACACCACTTGAGAAATTGATTTTCCACTGTTTTTTTTTCATTACTCTCCTCAAAGGCAATCAGCACAACCAATAGATCCCTCAGTGTTTGTTTTCCAAAGTCATGCTTCATCTCTGACAATCATTGTCAAAAAGACTTAAATACTGGGACATACTCATGCACACTATCATATACCCAGTTTGAAACACACACTTGGAATCAATCCAAGTCCAACAGTTAAGCCATAGATAGCTATTTCCAAACTGATTACATTTGGGATATTGCCAAATAACACAGGCCCTGTGGCTTTCTTGCTTTGTTTTAGTCTTGTAAGTCTTGATTGTGCTGTTAACTCAGAAATCAGGCTTTAGTGGAAACCTCATGGAAACATTTATTTAGGTACTAAGCACCCTAATCAAATTTTACGGCTCAAGCGGTTTGCTTTTGTGTTATGAAATGGCTTAGCCATTTCTAAGATGGAAATTTATTATTTTTCTGTTCACACATGTTGGTCTACCATCTCTAAGCTTTTGAACAAGCTTTGACATCTGTCAAGGAGAACCTCCTAGTGTTCAGGATCTCTTTTGCTATCCCAGCAGGGAGCATAGACAAGTTCAACTTTTAAGTATCTATATAGTCAGCCTTGTTGGCTTTCCAGCAAAACTGTAGCATTTATAAGCAAACTGTTCCTCATTGCAGGGATGTGACTGGGTTGCCACTGAGCCTTTCAGAGAGTGAAGTTGTGGTAAGTAATGCTGGCCCAGGTTACCACTCCTCTCTTCCTGCAGCATTCCCTCCATTGTGCCATTTAAACAGCTTCTGTGACAGTGTGGTCAGCCACACCGGAACCATTTCTGGGTAAACTGCTGCTGCAGGCTGGTGGTGTGGGCTGCTCTCTCTACACAGCAAAAGCTCCAGCACAGACTTGCTCCCCCTGTGATTCCTGCTGCTCAGTCTCAAGACCTTGAGGAACTAGCAACCAAGGCACTGTAGATGGAGGAAGTAGGAATTGAAAGGGGAGACCAGAAGGAAACATTTGAGCAACGAGAATGTTTTTGAAAACTTTTGGGGAAGAAAAGCAGGATAGGAGTAAGAAGAGCAAAAAAACATGAATATAGAAGTTGAAAAGCCTGTGTTTCAAAGCAGATTTATCCAGCTTGAGGCACTAATGTCAGGAGCACTACAAACTATGCCCTCTACTTATCCTAGAGTATTTCAGTCACCTTTACTTCTTGTTTTGGTTGGGAGAAGAACCAAAGATGATCTCTGCTGTGAATCTGAATACCAAAATTTGACAAACACTATGGATCACTCTAGGATTTCATATAAGTGATGATAGGTTTGAGGGAGTGCAACAAAACTAGAACACCAACTGTTCTTGGTAAACTGATGTAAGAAACTTAATCTAGTGGTTTTTATTTAAAATACCAAAATTAAACATGGATAACATTATTAAGTGGTTTGTCACAGTAAAATGTGCTTATCTGCAAGTGGTCATATATTTTTGGTGAAGACAAAGTTTCATGATGATATTGAATACTAAGGCAGGAAAACTTCCTTGCAGCAGGAGTGATCTTGAAGGCAGTTCTTGTAGCAATCATGTAAGACCCTTTTTTGGCAACAGCTGGGAAATTCAAAAAACAGTGTTTCATGGATGCAAGAATAATCTGGCTATACTAATGACAGGCTATGTTCTTCAAAATGCAAACATGGGTCAAGATGAACTCTTTTCAACTAGAGTGAAAGTAGCCAGCAAACAATTTCTAAGTAAGAATTAGGGAAAAAATGTAAAGAGTGTATAGAGTAAGTTAGAGCTCTCATCTCCAACAGGCTTCCTTCTGATAATTTTAGCCTGAATTTAGTATTTTGTGTCCATCAGAAAGATTGTTTGATGTGAAAACACTTGTTAGGTTGCAGCCTTACAGCATATTGATGGAAAATTGCCTGGATTTGTTCTGATTGGGCAGCAGCCACCAGACCATGCCCCCTGGGCAATTCCTGCTAGTGCACCTGCAAAATTGTGGCACTCAGGTATTCCTTACCAGTATTGCTAATTGCCACCATAAAACACCCTGAGGAATTGCAACTGGATTGTGATGGAGATCCTGCATATAATGTGTCCATATGCTGCACCCTAGCAATTAGTAATGTGTGAGATGATAAAAGCAGGTAATGTTCTATGATACAACAGAATGTTACTGGAAGCCTGAGGGGGATTTTTTTGCAAACTTGCTTTAATGAGAAAATTTGGAGCATTCTTCCTGGCTTCATTTTATGATACTAAGCAGATACTTCGTTCTGCTTCACTCCACTCTATGGTACCTGGCTTGTTCAGCCATTCAGGAGTTGTCCTTCTCTGCAACAGAACCTGTCATTATGCTCAGTTCAGGATAAAATTTCATAATATTAGAGGCACTGCAAAAAGGGGTTGACACAAGCTGACACACATACAGCTATGTATGTATACAGCCTTCCTGCAAGAGAGGAAAGGGAGTTTTAAAAAAGAATGCGTGGAATGGGTAAGGTATTTGCAGTTTGGACTTTCTACCCTCAAAATGACCCACTATATGTGCCTGCCTCAGCAGTGGAATAGGGCCTGTTGATTAGCAACTAGACAAGTGTCTAGCTATCTCATCTATGGTGGCAGCTTTTGTACATGATACAAGCACACAAGCAGAACAATGTATTTAATAATAAAACAAGAGAGTTTGAAACTACCACTCCCTTCATTTTTCTCTGTGCATCAGCCACACAAGTAAAATTCAAGAGAAAATCTATATGGTAGCAGCAGGAAGCATCTCTGTGGGAGTCCATCGTGTTGCAGGTTTGCCAACTGTCATGGAAAGTTCTTCCTGCCCAAGCAGGCAGTGCTGCAACAGAAAGAAAAAAAAAAAAAAAAAGAAAAAAAAAGAGGACAGATGCAGGCTTTCCTTGTCCAGACACAAGTCTCTGCCCTACTCTGGTCAAGACTAGTGATGAATTAAGATGTAATTTGTTGTCTCCCTCTCATATTTTCTCTGCAACTATCTTGAAATGAAGCAGCTGCCACCGCTGCCTGACCGGGTAGTTAACCTAAGAGAATCAAAGTCTCCTAGTTCTTTTAAGCATACTAACAAAAGTCTGTTTCAGCCCTGGTAAAATAAACTGGTGGCTCGGTCCTTAGATAGATGCCATAAAACACAGCAGAGGAGAGAGCAGTGACACTTCTAAATCAGTGTCCAAGTCATTTTTGGACCAGTCACGAGATACAGAGTCAAGGACTCTTAGAGGAGACATGGGTGGTGTGGAGCTGGGATACCTGCAGTGATAACATTGCCAAACAAATGCATAGAGCACAGACCTGTGTTAAGCACTTGGAGTCTCTGGTGTGTCAGACTTTGCCTATCAGAAAGAAATTAGCAGAAGAAATTACCATCACGGATGTTATAACTGCAGTCGTTCAGGAACCATTAGGTTCCTTATTTTTCAATAATTGTGGCATATTATTTTTCCTCACTTGTTTTTGTAATTACAATTGTTATCATTTGTCTTACTTTGTACCCAGCAGTTGCAGACATTGGTTTCAAGCACTTATTTTAGCTTTACTGCTATTGGAAGACTGCTGTTGAAAATGTGCACTCTGAAGAAACTAATTTTATGGAGGATTATAGAAAAATCAGAAACAGGATTACTGTCTAGCTCACAATTCTTTGTTCAGTGCTCCAAGAAATTACTAGTGTGCTTCCAGGGCATACTTACCAATGAAAATTATGTATAAATAAAATTCAGAGTTATAAGAGTTGGTTTGCTTTTTTTTTTTAAAGGCCACTTGGTAAAATTACCTATAAATGCGCATAACATAGTTCCACTTAGCCAATTACATTTTTTACTGAAAATTTAGGTGAGCTCTGACATGAAGAGCTAATTTTTTTAGTTATATTTCTTATTCTAGATTCCTTGTTCCTGTTTATGCTATCCCCTAGATCATTCTCCTTTTGGTGAAATGTCGCCTTGTACTACATACCTAAAGAGATACTTTACCAAACTAGGCACCTCCATACAATTCACCAGTTTTCATTTATTCACCTTTGCAGTTAACATCCACATTATAGCAGAGGAATGATCCTGTTACAAGCTGTACTAAATAAAGATGCTCAAAATCATTCTATATAGAATCTTCTGAAGCATAAATAAATTTGTACTACCCTTCGCTATGGTGTACTAAATTCTTCCAAAATTGTTCTAGCTTTCACAAACTCAGTAAGACACAGGAATTGTTCTTGATTCTTAAGTGCACATTACTAAACAATTTGCTTAAGTAACTTGATTCCAATACATGAAATTTTCCAAGACAGCAGAATTTCAGAAATTGTATGGCAAAGAGACACCATACTACACATCTATTTAGAAAAAAACTGCTTTACTTATTTTTAGAAAAGCTGGATGCAAGTGCATTGAAATAAAAATATATTTACCAACAAAGCCATGTTACTAGCAACACAGGAAACCTTACTGGTTTTGATCATCCATTAAAACATTAGGGGAAAAAAAAGGAACATGCTCTTTAAATTGGAATTGCATAAGGGTATTCATCCACATAGTGATGCTACTGATATAAAACACCATAATAGGATTATCCCAGGAAATTTCATAGTAAAACCTGATCAATTATCCAAAAACAATCAGTGATTGCAAACTTTCTGAGATTCAAATAATGCACATACATTAGAGAGGGCAAGACTTATATTTGGATATTTAAGATAACACTAAGAGACATGCAGCTCAACACATGCTGCATATTACTCTGTCTGTTTTTATTGTGCACTTTGGGTACTAAAGTAGGAACATTAAGGGACTTAGTCATTATAAAGATATGTATCTTTTACACAAAAGCATCTAATTAAAAGGAACAAACAAAAAAGGACCTTTGGATAACACACCCACTTTAATACAAATTCTAAGGACTTTAGTTTCTTTGGCAGAGTAATCTCGATGGTTATTTGTTTTAAAGTGCTGGTCTTGAATTATGCAGTTTTCTTTCACATGTGTTTCCCTTCACACATCAGTAATAAGTTCTCTTATTTATCCTTCAGTACAAATACAATCCCTACACTGAAAAAGGAAAAATCTCTAACAACTATGAGCATCAATAGACCACTCATCATTTTTGTGGCCCTCCTCTGGACCTGCTCCAACAGGTCCATGTCATCCTTATGTTGGGTGTCCTAGAGCTGGACACAGCACTCCAGTAGGGGTGTCATGAGAGCAGAGCAGAGGAGGAGAGTCACCCCACTAGATCTAGTGGTCATGTTACTTTTGATGCAGCCCAGGATACATTTGGCTTTCTGGGCTGGGAGTGGACATCGCTGGGTGATGTTCAGCTCCTCATCCATGGGTATTCCCAGTACCTTCCCCACTGCTTTCAATCTATTCACCCCTCAGTCTATATTGATACTGGGCATTGCCTCAAGCCAGGTGCAGGACAATTTTAAACTTCATGTTTGTACATGCCAACTCCTCAAGCCTGTCAAGGTCCTCTGGATGGCACCCCTTCCCCCACATCAATTGAACTACTCAGCTTGGTGTCACCCACAAACTTCCTGAAGGCGCACTCAATCCCACAAATACGTAATTAATAAAGATATGAAATACTATAGGCCCCAAAACATACCCCTGGTGGGATACCACTCAGCACTGGTAGCTCTTTGGTTGTAGTCATACAATTCCTTGCCATCTAACAGTCCATCCATCAAATCCACGTCAATTTAGAGACAAAAGCATTGGAAGGGACAGTGTTAAAGGTTTTACAGAAGTTAAGTGACATCTCTTACCTTTCCTTTGTCCCCTGATGCAGTCACTCCATCATAGGCAGCCACTAAATTAGCTGGGCATGATTTGCTCTTTTTGAAGCTGTGACTGTCTCCAATCACCTTCATACAATCACCTCTCATATGCTTTGACATAACTTCCAGTTCCATAACTCCTGCTCCATGATCTTGTCAGGCACAAAGGTGAGGCTGACTGGTCAGCAGTTCCCAGGGTCTGGGTGTGATAATCCCTTCCCTCCAGTGCCTGAGGTAGTTACAGGTAGTCAGTGTCACTCCAGCCACTGAATGGTAGTCACAGCCTGATTATCATGACTTTTCAAATATGATGGAGATATGGCTCAGCCATTACACCAGACAATTCCCTGAGAACCCTAGGATGTTTCTTAGACTAAAAGTATCATCAAATGTATTCCAAATCATCCTCATATTTCAAATCATTATGTACCTACTTGATACTGTTTTCTCTTCCATTCTCTTGCTGCTGTTGGCAAAGACTAATGAGATTTTGATACGAAAATTTCAACAGGAGAAAAACACCAACACTACTCCACAACTTATTTTATAGGTTTAAAATTTATTTTATTTTCATAACCATTTTGATGGAGGAGAAAAAATGTAGGATCAGAGGTTGGAAAGATCATAAGGTATAGTGGTTCTACAACAGCAAGACAGCCTGCAACTGAATCTTTATGCCTTTGAACGACATTCTCTTCCTGCGTGTAGGTGGATGAATACCCAACACCACGCTGGCAAAGCAGATCTCACACTCCCCTCTAGTGACAGAGTACGACCTCCTGAGGCCCCTCGGCAGCCTAGACAGCTCTGCTGCTAACACAGCTGCTCCCAATAGGATCCCACATAATTACAGCTGGGGGTCTTAGTTTTGTTTTAAAGTAGGATTAACACTAAGTTAAAATACCACATTTTAGAAAAAAATTTTGGTGGGCTACTATATTGCCAGTATATTTGCCCGTTATGCTCATGCATTGTTTTACACCAATTATTATTATTATGAAATCATATGTGATTAGGGTAATTAATGTGTGCATTGCAGCATACATGCATTGAGATTATCATGTTTGCCCATGTGTCCTTGAATTCTGTACATCCTTTACTAATTCTTTTCCTGCAGTGACCATGCAGTCAGCACAAACCTGGAATTACCACCTTTAAGAGTTCTTCTCTAGACACAGTTTTTACTTGGACATATACTGCCTTAACATGCTGCCTGAGAAAAAAAACTCTATAGCTGCTGAAACAGCAGCCTGCTGACACATGATGCTTGGAATATATTTTCTGAGGCACCATTTATCATTGTCATCACAGTGTACAATAACTTATTACAGTAAATTGTTCTTGCATATCACAACCTTAAAAAGACAATGTCAACTCATAATTGTATTATTAGGAGTAACAATAATCTTAAAATAATTCTAAAAATATAATCTATACATACTAATGAGGGAACATAATCATAAAAACTATTACCTGCCAGCTTTACAACTACAGTCACTATATCTAATTCCATGTCTGCAATAAAGGAATACTTTGCTTCCTATGAGCATTTGGGAGTCCTCAAAGCACTCTCAGGCGAGGAGAAACAGCAAGGAACAGACTGACTTTGTAAGCCCTACAATTTGAGAAACACTCATCTATCAATTTGTAGAAAGAGGGATGCCACCCTCCTTTGCTTCATGCCTGTCACCTGGCAATTTATAGTCCAGGATTTTTGTGAGCAGGTAGAGATTCCAGTTTATTGCTAGCATACCAAAATCAGTAAAATATACTGAGCTGCTGGAAGCATAGCAGCTCTAAATACAGCAAAAGGAAAAGGATTCAGAAGGACTGGGAATTGTCATTCAGCTCAGTTTCTAAAAAAAGTAACATGTTTCTGACCACTGGGTTTTAAACAGCTTCCAGAACAGTTCCAAACCTGAAAACACAAGGTGCAAGAAATACCAAAAATATGCAGCACACAATTAAAGCAGCAGAGATGGTACTTTCACTCAGCAGATGAGAAGACACAGAATAAATTAAGATCACACAAAGTTTGGTACTAGCCCAGAGGGATAGAATCTAAATGTCTCCCTGATGAGACACACTATTCACAGCTGAAAAAGCCTGGCAGAAAGAAGATAGCAGGAAAAAAAGTTGAGGAAGGCTGGAAGACTTTAAAAATGGTGAAGAGTTCAATTTAAGTTTAACTAGTTAACTTACTGTTCCTGTGGTGGGGTAGAGTGCAGAACATTTAAGTCTTATCATTATCAACTTTTTTTAATGCTACATTTTACGTTGTGGTCTAAGTTACAGGGACTAAAACAAAAGGATGAGAGGGTGAGCTGTGTAGAAGGAAAAAAAAAACCAAACCAAACCACTGAAACAAAACTCCACCGATAAGCCAAACCAAAAACAGTGGCAAAAACTCTGTAGTTATCACTAGGTCCAACTTGAAGTCAGTGTGTCCTGTCCCACCACTTATAATTTCGAAGGGATTTCATATTGTGAAGTCAAAATGGCAAAATATCAGCCTACATAAACTCAATGTAAGGAGTGGATTTTTATGGAAACTGCCTTATATACTTGTGATAATCCTACCTTTTTCACCACTTCTAAAGTTATTTTAAATGTAAATTTCATGGTTAAACACATTTTATTTGGAACTGTCCTATAAGTGAGAATTCTTATACGCTGGCCTAATTACTGACCTGATTCTGTAGATGTAAAAGCTTAATGTCAGAATAACCAGTAAAAGGCAGACTCGATTTAAGAAGAAAGGGTAACTGCAGTATGAGTTTTACTTCTTCAGGAACATTCACATATCGAATGACAGCTTTGACATCACAGCCCTTCTTTTTGCTAATTGCTGTCAACCCTGTTTTCACTAGCTTAGCTATGGGAGCTGTACTTTTCCAGCGAGGTTGGTTCCCTCATCCGGCTTTCCATGAAGCCGTATAAACAGTCACAGCACTACTAACACCAACGTTGCAGGGCTGGGGTTTTCTTAATTTTTGTTTAAGGTAGGTGTCGTTTTTTAGAGCATTAAAGGTCGGTTAAAAGACCACTCTCCTGGCACTCTGTCCACAGACACGAGCGCCAACTCACAAATCTACAAAGTCAATAAGAAACAACTCAAGAAAAAGAAGACAAGAGGCCAAACTACCTAAGGCAGCTTAATACAAAATCAGTGTGAGGTTTTAAACACAGCTGTCCCGCATGAATTCGTAAGTCACAAAATCGAGGTAACATGGGCCAGACCTTCCGCTAGCCAAGCATACCACCTATGTCTGCGGCTCTGCCGAACCGTACCCGCTGCTTAGCGCTCAGCGCCCCGCAGCCCCTAAGCAACCGTATCCCGACCGCCGGACAGACTCGGAGAGTGTAATTTACCCGTCTTGACCGGGGCAGCCGGAGCAGGGGGTCGCTGCGGCTTTAAGGGCGATCCGCGCACCGGGCCCGCAGTGCGGCCCCGCCCCGCGCAGCGTGGCCGCGCATGGGCGGATGGGGAGGCGCGCTCTTGGCGCGGCGGATGAATCCAGGGCTCGGCCGGCCGCGCCTGGAGCGCGGGCCGCTCACGGGCCGCTCCGCCCATGGCCTCCCCACTGGTAAGGGCTCAGCCCTGGCCCCCGGCGACAGTCGCGGCAGCCAGGACGGCGGGCAGGCGAGCCGCGGCAGGCGGGCATCGCCCGGCGCCGAGGGCTGCCCGGTGGCCGCCGCCCCCGCTGGTGGAAACGCTCCGGACGCCGAGACCGGCGGTTCCCGCCGCGCGGGGCGTTAGCGGTCCGTAAGGGGCGGGGGAGGGCGAGCGCGGCCGCCCCCGCCCGCCGCCTGACGGTGCGCACCCTCTCCCCAGGAGGACCCCGTCCTGATCCGGCCTTTCCACGGCCACACGGCGGCGGTGACGGGCGTCGCCTTCAACGCGAACGCGGAGGGGCTGGGTGAGTGCGCGGCTGGGCGCCTTTTGCTTTCCGGGCGGGGCAGCCCGCTCCCTCCTCCCTCTTTCCCTCCCCGGAGCAGCCGGGCGGTTCCGGGTGCAGGTCCGGGCGCGGAGGCGGGGCGGGCTCCCGCGCCTTCGGGCGGGCTAAGGAGTCTCTGCCCCTTCCTTAAGCGACAACTTTTTGAGCAAACCACAAGGCGGGAGGAGGGGTTTGTCCCGCGGAGAGAGAGGAGGAGGAGGAGGAAGTAAGTGAGGGGAGCGCCGAGGCCGGAGGGGCGGGGGGCTGCTCCGTTGCCACCCCGCTCCCCCGCCGTCCCCTTGGAATCTACCGGGCCCACCACGGAGGGCTGGCTGGAAACTCTGCCGGCGGCCGGAGCCCGAGGCTGGGAGTGCCTGCAGCCCTCTCCGCCCCGGGGGCGCGGGGAGAGCCGGCAGGAGTTCACAGACTATTCTCTGCTGAGGAGCTGCTTTTAACGACCTAAGATGAGGATCCGTCTGGCGAGAAGATGGACGTGGGTTCGCAAAAGCTGCGTGTTCCTCGGCTTCTTAATGATTGCTTACTTTGTGGTCGAGCTGTCCGTTTCTTCCTTCGGTGCCTCCCTCGCCGGCAAGAGCATCACCAAAGCTAAATGGGAGAGGCACTTTTCTGACGGAGCAGAAGAAGCTGTCGATTTGGCTCGTCCAGTTTATGAGAAACCCCCGCCTGATCCTTATGCTCCAGGGGAATGGGGTAAACCCTCTCGCCCACAGCTGAGTCCTGAGGAAAAGAAACAGGAAGAAGAGCTGATTGAGAAGTATGCAATAAATATTTATTTAAGTGATAAAATTTCTCTCCACCGGCACATTGAAGATAATCGACTGAGTGGTTGTAAAACTAAATCTTACAACTACAGAAGACTGCCCACGACATCTGTTGTAATTGCTTTCTACAATGAAGCCTGGTCAACATTGCTGCGGACAATACATAGTGTTCTTGAAACATCACCTTCAGTGCTTCTGAAAGAAATTATACTGGTGGATGACCTGAGTGATAAAGTGTATTTGAAGGCTGAACTCGAAAAATACATAAGCAGTCTGAAAAGAGTTCGCTTGATAAGAACCAACAAACGAGAGGGATTGGTTCGTGCACGCTTGATTGGTGCTACCTTTGCTACGGGTGATGTTCTCACATTCCTAGATTGTCACTGTGAATGTGTTTCTGGCTGGCTGGAACCACTGCTTGAGAGGATTGCTGAGAATGAGACTGTTATTGTTTGTCCTGTCATTGACACCATTGACTGGAAAACATTTGAATACTATATGCAAACAGCAGAGCCCATGATTGGGGGGTTTGACTGGCGGCTGACATTCCAGTGGCACTCGGTGCCTAAACACGAACGTCTCAGGCGCAAATCTGAAACCGACCCAATCAGATCCCCAACTATGGCTGGTGGCTTGTTTGCTGTCAGCAAGAAGTATTTTGAGTACCTGGGAACCTATGATACTGGAATGGATGTTTGGGGAGGGGAGAACTTAGAGTTATCATTTAGGGTTTGGCAGTGTGGAGGCATGTTGGAAATTCATCCATGCTCCCATGTAGGCCATGTGTTTCCAAAACGTGCGCCCTATGCTAGACCAAATTTCCTTCAGAACACAGCACGTGCTGCTGAAGTGTGGATGGATGAGTTCAAAGATCACTTTTACAACAGAAATCCCTCAGCAAGGAAAGAAAACTATGGAGACATTTCTGAAAGAAAGATTCTTAGAGAGCGTTTGAAGTGCAAGAGTTTTCACTGGTATTTAAAAAATGTATTTGCTGAGTTGCACGTACCAGAAGATCGTCCTGGCTGGCATGGTGCTATCCGCAGCACAGGAATACCTTCAGAGTGCCTTGACTATGTCTTACAGGAACACAATCCTACTGGGTCTCACCTTTCTCTCTTTGGCTGTCACGGTCAGGGAGGCAACCAATTTTTTGAATATACATCAAATCAGGAGATTAGATTTAACTCTGTAACTGAGCTATGTGCTGAAGTCCCTGAGCATGAAGACTTCATAGGTATGAGGAGCTGCCCAAAAGATGACTCTCCTATCCCAGAAATTATTATCTGGCACTTCAAAGAAGATGGGACTATTTATCATCCTCATTCAGGGAAGTGCCTTACTGCTTATCGTACGGCTGAGGGGCATGCTGATGTGCAAATGAGAACTTGTAATTCTGGAGATAAAAATCAGATTTGGAAATTTGAGAAATAATCACTGCTGGTAGTATGAATCGAATGGACTGTGATCTCCAAGTGTGAGCAGATAGCAGTGTTTGATTGAATACCTTGGAATGTTTTCAGATGTGTATGTAGTGGTCTAGAAACTGTCTACTATGATGAACTGTATGGAAAACAAAAGTAAATAGTGGGGTTCGGTTTATGGATTAGAACATCTGATGCCTTTTATTTTTGTAAAATTTTGTTCCATTATTACTTTGCTCAGTCTTGATTATGGTAAAACAAAGGCTTCTGAGTGGACCGAGGAGGGATTTTTTTTCATTTTGAACTTATGCAATAATCATGCAAGAGAATGTTACACATAAAAAAAAAAATTTACTTACAGAAGTAAAAGTTAAAGTTCTTACAGTGGTATTAGCTGACCTGTGTTGCAGATACATTTTAAAATATATATCTAACGCCCTAAGTAATGCTACAGTAGCATGTGATTGAATGGGCATTGTTCTGGAAAGTCAAGAGCCTTGTAATAGTCTGCATTTTTCTGAGAATGTACATGCTGTTAAGGGTACTATATTGTATAGAAGAACAGGGAGTTCATTTGCTAGAAGGGCTTTGGCACTGCTTTGCAGTCTTGTACATATTGTAAAAATCTTACCCCATGGGGCCTAGTCAGGAGCTCTCTCATGCTCCTGAGCGTGGTAGCAGTGGAACCAAGGACATGCTGGTGATATCACTGATGGAAGAAATAGAGATGTCTACAAGTAAGAACTTTGTTTAAAGGCAGTGGAGAAGGAAAGGAACCACAAAATTGCCTTAGCTACTGTTATTTTTTAGCTATATATTTAACGTATACATTGCCTTTGTGTTAGCTTTTCCATGTTCAGTCCCACATCCTAGGGGCACAAAAGTTATGTGATCTAGACCATGTTTGGGTTTTTTGTTGTTTTTTCTTGATTTGGTCTATCAGCAGGGTAGAGGAAGGTAACATGGAGGAACATTTGGTCTTTTTTATTTTGCTTTTTGTGTTTTGTCAACAACTGGCATGGGTCAGCCCTAGGAAGAGTTCTGAGATAATACAGCATCAGCTGCCTCTTTCTAATCAAAACAATACCACGGGAGACCTTGGGTAAGATTGGGAAGCTGAAGGTTCTGACATGAGGGGAGTTGAAAAGACAAAGGACAGCTTGGAGGAAACTAAGATTTGTTGGTTAAGATGGTTCACAGAATTACTTATTTAGAATGTTTTCTTTTTTCTGTTATGCTGAGTTTTTGAAGAATACTAGTTGAATCATGTCACTAATTTGTTTTGATTGTGATTATAGATAGTAGATGTGATAGATATATTGTGTACTTGAAAAAAATTTGCGTTAGTATCTGTATTTTAGTTTCATAAGATTTGTGTTGGGCATTCCAGCTGTTACTTTCACTGAAGTGATAAATGTCCTTCAGTAGCCATAGTGTAGTAAGTCTTTACATGGGGCTGGTAGATAGAAACTTAAGCTAGTGAGCATTAGGAAGCTGGATACCTGAGGAATGGAGTGGATGTGCATTTGCTACAGGTGTTAGTAGATAAAAGGGTTAAAAAGGGGCAAGTGTGACCTGATGTAGTTGAAGTTTTGCCAAAAATAAAGTAAGAGTAAGTTAGAACTTATTAAATCTTAGTGACTTCAAAGCTTTGAGAGGTTTGGGTGGAAGCAGGTTAAGATAAAAGAACAACAGAATAAAATATGGAGCTTGGAATGCAGCATAGAATCATGCTAAAAATGCTTGCCACTGTGTGGCATGGATTCTTTTAAGACTTTAATTTATTTTTAGGCAGTTACTTGCAATTTGATTTCTTTCCTTTTTTTATCTTCCTTTTTTCCCCTAAGTTGGTTTTTTGATGTTGTTGGTTTTTTTTGTTTGTTTGTTAAAAATAAAAGAAAGGGAACTTTTTACTACATAAGGGAAACTTTCCTGGGAAATTGCATTCCACTTTGCTGCAGGAATTCTTTTTTGGACCTGCAAGTTATGAACCATTTATCAAATTTTAAGAGACAACCAGTCGTTATGTACTGGGGCAATAAGTTATATAAAGTATGTGCTTTTGTGAAAAGCTTGCTGTAGGCTGTCACATTCAATAGAAATGACAGGAAAAAGGCCTAGGTTCTCCTATGTGGCAGATCATAAATAGTATGTGCAATGCATGTTTCTTCAGATGAAAGTAATTTAATGGTATGAATATAGACTATGCAAATTTTATACAGTTAATTTTTTAGCACTTGGCAAAAACTGCTTTTCATATAAAGAAATAACTTCAAGTCAAACCTGACATTCAAAGTGTCCCTTATCTATTTAAGCAATAATTATAAGTGAATCACCCTTCCTCCTCCCCATGACCTCCCTTTCTATTTTTGGAGTTATTTAGAAACAAACTGGGGAGAGCAAAATAAAACCAAATTAAATTACCTGAAAAGAAAAAATAAAACAAAAAATCTTGCCAATGGGAATAAAAAACACGTGAATATAAAGAGGAGGGACTGGAGAAAAAGAAAGAATTAAAAAAGAAATGCCTTACCATTTACAATACTCTTATCCAATTATTTTTCAGTATGTACAGATTTCTGGAAAATCTGAAACTCTGAATGGTTTTTGTATTCTCTTAGACTTTGAAAATTTGGTGAATACTTGTATATATTTTAAACTACTGATTCTAAGTGACTTAAAAGAAATTAATGTAAACTTAACACTGAATGAATGTGGAGGGCTTCAGGATTTCTTTGAAAAAAATAAAATCCAGAAAATTAAATGTTGGCTAGTGTGCTGGCTCTTCTCAGTTCTTTTCCACTTGTGTACATGCATACAGAATGCAACAAAAACTGCCAATAACTTGAACTTATGGGAGTTATTAAAAGTTTTCATATTTTACCCACTGTGCTTAGAATTCCAAATTGGCTTTTTTGATAGAGGTTCAATTAATTATTTTTCTCTAAGTAGGAAATCTTTCAAGTCATCTCAAAATGTGTTTGTATTGTGACATTGTACCATATCATTGAGAGCTGCAGGGTTCCCGTAAAGTGTGAGGGGTTCTTTGGCAGTGGTAGGGTTTGTATATTCACACACCCATCATGTGCACTATATTCTATCTGCCCAATAATTCTTGTACTGAGTGATTGATTATATTGGAGATGCTTCAGTATTTTGAGAGATGTACATCGAGCTGTTAAAGCCTGTCTGAGTTTGTCTCTTTTGGTCTCTGCATACCTTTCTTAGTCACCACTTTGTTATTGCGGGAAATGAGAGTGAAATGGTAGTTCTGTATTACAGCAACTTGTGTTCATATATTTGTGTGGGTGTATATATAAAAATGTATACCATCAATAGTCACAATTCATAAATTGAACTTTGTTTCATTGCAAATACCATAAAATCTTTTTCATGGCATATGTGAAGCTCAGGTTTCTGTTTACACACCACTTTGCTGTAGATCTCTCAACTTGGCCTTTGCATAAGGCCAAGTCTTTATTTTTTGATGTTCAGTTCTGTAATGACTCATCAGCAGAAAAGCAAATTATCCAATGATGTATCTGCTATACATGGGTGTGTGCAGAAGCATTGATGTTTAAAATAAAAAAGGCACTCGGGTTATAAACTGGAGTAAGTTATATATTGGAGTCAGCTCAGTGTGAATTTTCAGCTTTCTTCACGTTAGTTATATTTTTCAGTTGATCATAGCAAGGACAAATTGTCTTTCCCTTCTAAACATGGTTCTGGTTAGGTCATATATATTTTCTGAGGAGCAACAGGCCTATTTGTGCTGTGGCACATCCTAAAAAAGTTCTTCTGGACCTTTTGTGTTTTTTTTTTTGTTTGTTTGTTTTTTTTTTTTTTTTTTTTTTTTTTTTTTTTTTTTTTTTTTTTTTTTTTTGTTTCCGGTCCAATATTTAAGTATTGTGTAGGCAGCAGGGAGTCCAGAGGGAAAATAAAGAAGGTGGTCATGAATGTTCCACAGAAAGGAGAACTTCAGGTCACTGCTTGTGTTTCCTTTACCTTGGGATAGCCCGTCTATGAGACAGCAAACTACAAGAAACCAGGCTCTGAATGAATGGTGCTGTCATCTTTCTAAGAATGTTTCCCTCAGTTTTTAGAGCTGAAAGCTGATACTGCACAGCCTTCACGCAGCTCGTGAGATACCACAGCTATTTGGTAGTTCATCAACGTTTTGTTTTAGAAGCCATCAGTCTTGTCTGTTTCACATTTCCAGCCTGATGCCTTCAATTCTATTTTAGCTTATGTTTCACTTTTTCCTTTAAGTTTTGCACCACTGTAGATCACACTTTTCAGAATCAAAGGGAAAAAGGAATTATTTCAAGTTCAATTAGAAAGAACCTGCTGTAAAACAGGATTTTGAAAAGTTGAAGTGGGGGAAAAATGTCCTATATTTCTTTGTCAAGTATAGGCATGTTGATATGGGCATAGAGATAGTCTGGTCTCTCATCTTTTAGCAGACGCTAGTCTTTTAGGAATAAAAATAGTATCTTTGCATCAAATTCATAGAGGGAATTTAATAGTTAATATTTAATATACTAATATACTAATATTTTTGAGGCTTGGCTTGGCATGGAAACTCAATTTATTTGTGCTGTGTTGGTGCTTGAAAGAAACTGGGAAGAGAAAGGCCATCTTCATGTGCTCTTCCAGCTTCCAGGAGGCCCCTGTTCTTCCTCTCCTTTCTTATCTCTACTGGGGTTAGGAATTCGACAACTGAGGGATGGGGGTGTGAATACCTTGTTTTTATTTATGTCTTTATACTAGCAGTTAGCAGAGGTGAAGATGATAGGGGTGTGGGAAAATCACATGTACCAGTTTAATTCAACTGCTAATTGTCTATGCTTCTTACAGGTTCCTGAAAACGGTCAAGCTCTGGTAAAAGTTAGGTTTGCCTTTTTGACTGTAGATAGTACAGTTCACCTGTAAAGTGACTGCAAAAACCCCACCCTCAAACGTACTCTTTCTGTTTTCAGACTGACAACTGCGTTCTCTTTTGAACTAGACAAATGTTAGTATTATAAAATTGGTGCTTAAATAGGGTTATAGAATCATATGTTATATAGAACCATATAGATTCATATATTCAAATATAGAATCATATGTTGATAGCTTCACTCAAGTGTAGATACCTGACATGTTAGAAGTCATGTCTTGAGTTTAAGTTGGCATGTTTTTTCAGAGTTAAACACTTGATGCTTGAAGCAAATTCCATCTCAGAGATCAAAATGAGATTACTGAAGAATTTTTCTATTATTCTTTGGATTTGGTAAAACCAAATCTGGATTCATACTTGCTGATGTGCATGATATTTGGCTGTGAAGGTTTTGCTCTATATCTTCAAAGTACTTGTAAGCCACTTGGCTTAGTATGTGGGAGAGCTACCTGTTAAGAATTATCCTTTACTTCTCCCATTCTTGTGACATCCTTCTGAAAGTCTGGTGTTGGCATTACTTGCTACCAGGCTTCTGCTCAGGCTGAGTATCCAGTAAAACCTAATAATTCCTCCCTCCCTGTAATACCCATTAAGTTCTCTGGTGAATCCTAATCCATAGTCGATAGCTCTGACTTTTATAAGAACAGTGAGCAGACTCCTATTATCTTTTGCTTCTTGCCAGTTACCTGCTCTGTGGATAGGCTTCTTATATTGTGGAAGCTGAAGACGCAGTGCAGAGCCTACAGATTTGCAGGGCATGCGGAAGCGGTGACAAGTGTAGAGTTCTCACCAGATGGGCAGGTGCTGGCTTCAGCTTCTCATGATCACACTGTCAGGCTATGGATTCCTTGCATGTGAGTATAACTGAGCAATGCTGGATATGGTTTTCATTATTATGCCATTTGAATATTGGAGGCTTAACTCAAGTTTCTTTTTCCTTCCCACATGCCTGGGCTTTGATAGAAACAGAGACTGGGGAACACAAGCAATACAGTTCTTTACTGTATTACTTCATTCTTTTCTGAATATTCTGTAGTTTCAAAAGAAAAATATAACAACTCAGAAGTCACAATTTCACATGTGTAGAACTATGCATTGTAATATTTCTCTGGCTTAAAGATTATATTTTAATAAGGATTTTATGGCTGCGGTCCATTTTGAGGAGACAAGTGATGAAGAAAACAGTAGTTTTTTGGAAAAAAATATTTTTTAATTGACTTGCCTTATCAGACTGTTCTTGAGTAGTAGTAATTATGAGTTATTCAATATGATCTTAGACTGATATTTGACTTGAACTTTTGAGCATTTTATAGATTACTTTATAAAAAAAGATTCTCTTTCAAATACTACTACTAATGAGACTAAAGGCCAATGCTGCTACTTAATTGCACTGTTCTGTAACATTGGTCATGTTCAATGCAACTTAAGGAATGTTATTCCAATAATATTTAAATAAGTAAAAAATAATAGTGATGTTAAGATTTGGCCTCTATATACTGCTTTTCATTTGAATAAGATTCTATATATGCTAACATTGAGTTTCATGGGGATTTAAACTCTATAATATAATTGTGATTTGTGCCTTGGTGTTTGGGGTTTAGTTTCATTTTCTTTGCCCCCCTTAGTTATGGAGAATCATCAGTACTGAAAGGTCATACAGCATCTGTTCGGAGTGTGAGCTTCTCCCACGATGGCTACTCTGTAGTTTCAGCATCCAATGATAAATTAATAAAAATATGGAGTGTTTGCTATCAGCGCCTTTTGTTTACCCTATTCCAACACACTGGTTGGGTTCGCTGTGCCAAGTAAGTGTTTTATTCTCTTGGTAAAGTAGAATTATTAACAAAGGGGATTTTAGATCCCAGAGTAGAAATAAGAGAAGAAAAGTCTGTGAATGACAAATAATGAGCTCTTACCAATAATGAAATTCTAATAAATGAATCTTATGCCCACAAGTTTTGTATAGATCTCCTAGCTGAAGTGTGAAAGCTTGCTCTGTGTTTATATGTGTATGTACTAAATCAGTTGCTGTGTTTATTATATTACATTAAAGGACAAATGGGTCTTCTGAATTTGTTTTCAGTCAGTATCCTGTCTTTCCCCAGTTTTGTTTGTTTTTTTGTTTTATTAACTTGTTTCTAGATTTATCATGCATTGTAGAGGTTTTCTCAGCTATTCTTGGAGTAGTAGTGGCGTTAAAGAATGGTCACGATTCTAGATGAGTTAAGCTTACATAATTGGAAAAGGTAAAAGAAATGGCCTTTGGACTGCAAGTTAAGATCATACTCTTTAAAGACAGGACAACTCTTCAAAGACAACAAAAGATTGTTTGCTGATTTAAATTTTTTTTTTCCTTTCCTCCATATTAATGGAAAATTTGCAGCTAAGACAGACCTGATGTAAGCTTCTTGAGAAAAAAAATTAACATGGTGAAGTGCAGATTCCTACAAAATTTCAAAGTATCTCATTGTTGAAAAGAAAAAGGAAAGCTCTAGGAAATCACATGAAAGTTCATGGAGAGTTTTTTAATGCCATTGTGCAGTTGCTCAATAAGTGAAATAATAATGCACAAGGAAGTTACAGACAAGTCAATTTTCCTGTTTAAAAACCTAGTCTGCTAGTCTAGGAATGATTGTGAATGCTTTGCCCAGTATTTGTAAGTTTAGAAAGAACTCAGAGAACATAAATACAGGTTAACATTGAACAAAAGATTCTACTGTGTCCTCTTTGTCTTTTTACCTATAGTTTTCTATAATAATCTCTTTGTCATCTGAAGTGACATCCTTAGGTTGCTGATACCTTCCCCCAACCCCCTTTCTTCCTCTTGCTTATGGCTCTGTTTTTAATTGTGAAATTAATTTGTGGAGCAAATTACTTGTGATATGGGCCAGGGTGGAATAGGGGGAGAAGCTTTTCTTTTCAGTTTGACTTGTCCATGAGAAATACTGGAAGTTCAAATGTCCTTTAAATTCTATGCATCCTTATTTCAAATGGGCTTCCTTGGTTCTGGTGTTTTGCTACTTATGTCTCTAATGCTAATCTAGGGAGAATCAGTTGTTAAATGATGTATACACTTGTGTGTTCCAGATTTTCACCTGATGGAAGAATAATAGCATCTTGTGGTGAGGACAAATCTATTAACATCTGGGATACAAGAAATAAAATTTGTGTTAATAGCTTCTCAGATTACGAAGGGTAAGTTTTACTAGAAAAAAAGAAGAAATGTAGTAGTGTAATTTTTTTAATGACATTAATTTAATGTTCAGTGGTATTAACATCTATATATGTTAAATCTGAAAACAGATCTACAATTCTGAGAACAGAATTCTACCATCCATGTCAAGTCAAATAGTTCATATAATGTTTTTCTAAAGAGGTTAACTGGCTGCACTTATCCAGCTGTTTTCCAGCAATCAAGAGATAATCCAAATAGAAGTGAGATTATTCTTAGATTTTTGAATATTTTGATGTTTTCCCTCAAAACGCTATTTGATATTGGATGCTTCAACAAGAAGAAAGCTTGAAGACTTTTCCATCTGTTGATGAAAACAATATTTTGTTACCTTTGGTGATCTGCCTTATTTACGTTTAAAAAATAATTGCTTTTACTTGTATCCTATTTTCTTACACGTGTTGGATCCAGAGTTTTAGTTAATAAGTCAGTGGAATATTTATCTCATATATGTGCTTTGCTTATTTTACGGCTGCCTTCATCTTTTTTTGAGTCTAAAATGTTGTAGCTAGATTTTCTGTTCTTAGACAAGATTATTTCACTTGTTGCTTACAAACTCTTTACAGCACTATCTTCTAGGAACTTCTAGCACAGATTCTGAAGTTTTGACTTGGATCAATGATAGCATATTTTCAACAAAAGTGAGATTATGATTTATTGCGCACATCTTGTTTTCTTATGCTTATTTCATTTACTTGAAATGCCTTCTTTGAGTTTCCATGCATGTAGATTCCACATAGGTTTGAGGCAGCTCAGTGCTAATATTGTGGGCTTTATATACATACGCATACCTAAATATTTCCATGGAAATACATTATAAGTCTGTTTTCATTAATTACATTTAGATTTGCAACTTTTGTGGATTTCAACCCAAGTGGAACATGTTTAGCTTCTGCAGGTTCCAATAACACAGTGAAACTATGGGATATTCGAACAAACAAGCTACTGCAGCATTACAAAGGTAAAACCAGTGTAGTTTGTTTTATTTTCTTTACAATGGGACTCTTTGCAATTAAATGTGATTTATTAAGAGTGTGTTATTTCATTCCTTACTGGGGAAAGTGGACAAACAATTGTCATGTTGTAACTATGTTTTTGTAGTCTAGTAACCCTAAGAATCCAATCTGAATCCTTTTCATTTCTTCGCTTCTCTTAATTTTTAGAACTGAACTAAGCAAATGCTTTGGAGAGTCTTCTATGCCCCAGAACTTTGGTGGCTTTTCCCTTAAACGAAGTAGTTCTTTGAGAAGTAGAAAAGAGCAAAGAAATAATGTGCACATATCCTCTTAGTAGATGCCTACAGCCTTTGAATATTGTCTTCTGTAAATCAGTTCACAGAGCAGGGGTTAATTGTATATCATTCCACCCTTCTGGTAACTACCTCATCACCGCTTCTACTGACGGTACCCTTAAGATTCTGGACCTCTTAGGAGAAAGACTTATTTACACTCTTCATGGACACAAGGTATACACAATAATCCTCTTTAAATGGAGATCTTAGTAAGTTGTTCAGTATCTTTACAAAGCGAAAGTAACATTTATGCCATTGTATCTTTTATCTTGCAACTTGCAGACAAAATTTAATGGACAGCAAGGTGTTGTATTAAAGCACCTTGTCACAAGTGGTTAAGGAAATGCATCAGTTTTTACCTGTAACCATGATTTTTATCTGTCAATATTACATGCTTGATGTAAAGTAAAAGCTCAAGTTCTGAATTCATTGATAATTAATTTGATTTTCAAAATCATGTTAGTTGGTCTTGGAATCTGGAATGCAGAAAATATTTCCCTGCATGTTTTAAAGGATCCAAACCCTCTGACAAATACTGCTTTTAACCTTTGTCTATGGAAAGGGCTTCCTAGGCTTTCAGATGAGACAGAATTTGCAGGAAAGTAAATTAGATAGTAGCATAATATGTAATTTATCACAGGGTGAGACATGTAGATTTTGGGGAAACTGGAATGGTAGGTAGATGGAGACAAGATGGAAGATCCTTGTCGTTTTTAGGCTTCTTCCTCCTTCTTCATCTACTCCATATTCTGCAGTGTTTGGGACACTGAGTGATTGGTTAGAATTTGCCACAGTACATTGTTACGTGAATAGAAGTTTAGTTAGTAATTGGTAGAAAACAATTCGTGGTGATAATTGGGTAAATTATCTTTAAGAGAACCTTGAATCTTTGTGTTAGAGGCTTTTTGGCTTTCAGGTTCTTTAGAGGCTCTTTGGTGTCCTTTCTCCTTCACGCTAAGCTGGTGTAAAGCCTGATGTGCAGAAATTGTAGATAAGAAAAGAATAAACAACAAGGAGAAAGAGATCAACTCAGACTCCAGTTCATTTTTTACTTAACAAGGACTTAAAGGACAAGCCTTCCCTATCTAGGGAGAAACATGTAGGAGTAATAGAAATCTTACATGTTGGCACTTCAGTTACTTTGTCTATTAAAATGTTTTCTAAGGAGGGGGAAGCTTACAGAAGATGACTTCTGTGAAGAAAGTTATTCAGGCATTTCCTCCTTTTCCCGTTAATGCCAAACAAACTCGATTTTTGATAATAATTCATTAAAACGTATTGCCTTGAGTCATGTAATATATATTTTGTAAGTTTTCATTGCAAAGCTGAAGTATAAAATCTAAGGATAATGCCACTATTTTCCTAGTATAGATTGTTGTAATTGTAATGTAGCATTTTGCAAAAACGTACAATATTAACTTTTCAATCAAGTTTTGCAGAAATTTCACTATAGTAAAATTGTTCCTTATTTTATTAAAGTTGAAAAATCTATTATATTAAGTAATGGCATCAGTGTTTTTCTCTTTCCACTAAAATACTATGATTACAGTAATAGCCTAATTTTACTGTATGCTATTTTTTTTTTTCCAGGGACCTGTACTTTGTGTGGCTTTTTCAAAAGGTGGTCAAGAATTTGCCTCAGGTGGAATGGACACTCAGGTTTGTGGTGTTGTCTCCTTAAATGAAATGTCTTAATATTTGTTACAGTGAATGGGATTTAAATATAGAATGTCACAGTTGCATGCTAATTACTCACATGCTCACATCCATTCTGTCTCCTGGTGTGTTATGTAGACTTTTCATTGGATGTTATGTTGAGGAGACTAGCCACTTCTATTTTACATATTAAAATACAGGAATGATTTTTAACTAAAAATATTTAAAATGTTGCAATTCCGTGTCCATGAAGTAGTTGTCTTGCAATTAAGTTTAGCTGCTTTTCTACGTTTACTATGTAATTGTAGGCATTAAGTTGTATTACTGGGAAAACTTTGGCTAGAATTGGGGGAATAAAAACCTCTTGTGTTACCTTTACTAATTTACTTTGGTGAAACAGTAAAGTACTGGATTTTTTAAAGGGAAGAAGAGTCATTTAAGCATTTAAAAAAGAGTTAAACAGTAAGTCTTAATTAATCTCCATCTGCTGCAATGAATCTCATAGTTAAGAGCAAATACTATCAAGCTTGGAATCATCTCTACCAGGTCTAAAAATTTCCGAAAAGAAAGAACTTTTGTAGCGCAAGATTTAGATTTTCTGTCTGAAATGTTCCTTAATATTTGTTGTCTTTTTCATCGTTTCCTGTTACAAAAAGCTAAAAGCTCAATGTAGATATAAAAAGCTATGCTGTTGAAATTAAGATCTGTTGAGTTTACCATAATTCATGGCTATATTCTATTTTGTGGAGTTTGAAATAAATTCTGGCTAGTAGCAGAGATGCTCTTGGGAAATAAAAAAAAATTGCTTTCTATCACAAAGTGTTAAGGAGTACTGCCAAGATTGAAGTTATTGGAAAAGTAAAAATGTTATCAAACATTCAATATTACTTTTACAAACAGGGAAAAAACCACAAAAACCAACCAAGGATGGAGGAAAGATAGTTATTTCTTGACTTGCTAGTATGATCTTTATTTTCCATACTGAAGTTTTAAATAAGATTTTAAGTCCCAAAAATGCAGCTTAGGTCCTACGTGTTTCTGAATTGTTGACCTTACCTTCCATGAATATTTTATTTTGAGTTTTGTGATTGTTGGTATATTATACTTTACTTGAGAGGAACAAAAGTGCATGTATTCACTTGGTCACATTACAGAAGATTAATCTGAGAAGCTCTTTATGAAGGCAATATTAAGCCTAACACAGTCTCCCCATTGAATGCCAACATACCCTGGGAATGCCTGTCTTACTTCAAAGTTCCTTTGAATTTGGGGGCCCCTGAATGGCACGTGTCTTCTGTGCAGTCATGTCATTGCCTTTTTCCTGCTCTGATTTTTATTATAGAGCTTCTGGGGTGTGAGAGCATGGAGAAAGTAGGTAAAAATCTATGTCTTATGTTCCTCAGCAGTTTGATATAGTGGATTCATGCTGAATATATGAGAGGGAAGATCCAGTTTCATCAGGAAGTAGTTCCCTAGTTAAATGTTGAATTTATAAAGTAGTCATAGAAGGTCTAATAACTGTTTAAATTACCTTAAAAATGGGCCTTCCTGTATTTGGTGAAGTTTTTCCCTTTGTTTTATGAAAGTTTTGATGGGAGAAGACCACTTACTTTGCTGCAACTTTCACTTTTCTAAGTTTTAAAATGTGCTAACCACTGTTGAGTAAATACCAAGGTGTATATCTTTATCTATAGTAAACATAAGAACTTTATTCCTCAGTGTCCATTTTCTTTTGGTGTATACACACATGTACTCTCAAACATCCTGTTTCACTGACCCATCCACAGCCTTCCTCCACATGTGCCAGGATGGTTGTGGGACTTCTTCTCAACTCACTGTGACTGTTGGTTTACTGTAATTGTAGAGTGTATTTGTTGGAAAAGTTCTGCTGGCAGATCAGCAATGTCATGCTTATGAGCAGAGGCTGGCCATTGAAGTATCATCTTGGGTCCCTTATGCAGTACCCAAAATATATTGTCTGTTCACAGAGTGACTTGGAGAGAGTTGATACATTCTAAGTTTATGGAAGAGTGCTTTCTTCATACATATGTTATTTCAAGACTGTTACGTTTTCAAACAACAGATCTTTCCATACCTTTTCATCAAAGAAGGAAAACCAGTATCTCTGCTTCTTGTATCAAGTTTGTGGTTGGTGCAGAACCAGCTGACTGCCTTGTTCAGAAGCTGGTTAAATATTTGAAACAAACAGTGGATACTTTGTTTCCTTCTATTTGCTTCTTTCCTCAAACAAAAATGATCTCAAAATGTAGTGTTCTGAAGTTCATGTTTCCTGACATTTTTGGCTATATGTGCACATGGCAATTTATTTAATTAAACTGTTGCCATGGAAAACGTAAGATTTTTTTATGTGAAAGAGCAAAATTATACTATTTGTTTGGAAAGTATTAGCCTATGCTGTTAATTCGGTTACTGTGTAGAAGAGACAACTGGTGTCTGATGAAGGACTTGGTGTGAAGGGAAATACTTTATGAAATATCCATCTTCCTCGGGTTGCGCATATTTGCTTTTGCACTTTTGCATTGCAATTGAGATACTCAAGGCATATATGGATGCTTCCATTCTGGTTTTAATAATTTTTTAATCTGTAATGATGAAGCTGGAGGGACATGGCCTTTCACTTTAGAACAAAAAGAAACATATTTAGAGCTTGAGCAGCTAAAAAGCTCACCCCTGATAAAAGGTGAGCTGCCTCCTGCCTATGCTGTTATTTACACTCAGTGCTGAAATACTTCAAATTAGTAAACCAGCAGAAAATTAGCCTGAAAAAAAAAGTGAGAGGAAGCTACTAAAAACCTTATTATGGACTGCATGATGGAAGTAGTAGAACCCACACAATTGAGGAAGGAGAGAAAGCAGGAGCTACTGTGAATCAACTGGTCTATCACCTAACAGTTCTGCAAGTGGCAGAGTAGGATTTAGGTAGTTTGACTGAGATCTGTGCATCCCTCTTTCACTGTTACTAATGTCTGAGTTAGTCTGGGTTCACATTTATTGGTACACTGTTTCCCAGTGCATATTCAGGGTGTTTGACTCAAGGGAGTCACAAAAGATGTTGAACCTGAAATGCACTCATTGTAATGCAGCTATTCGAGAATATATTAAAAATATGATATAGTGCGCTTGAAATTTCTGTGAACAAATCTATGATTTGTGTTGCTTAATAATTATTAATGGCCGAAGAATACTTTTAATGTCTGTCAAAAATATTATTGGCTGGACAGGGAAGTAATTTTAAGTCATATTGTAGTCCCCTCTTTGTTTTCTTTAATTTAGCTAGCAGCTGTAGATATCAGCATTGGACTTTTGGTAACTTCTAAGTGTCTTAAAATACCTTTTTTCTTTTCTCCCTTAGTACGTAAGGTAAGAAGGGGTTCACAGGTCATGTAAGCTTAATTAAATTACTTGAATATGCAATTATTTTGTAAGATGAGGGAGCAACATTGTGTGTTATGATTTCATTTCCCAGAATATTCATAATACTGGATAGAATACCTTTGGACTATCTTTGTATCTTATGACCTTCTGCATTTGGTCATTGTGTGACTTGTAAATAATTTCTACCTAGATCATAATTAGACAAAGTTCAGAAAAGAGATTCCTGTTGCTAAAACACTGGAACCAGGTGTTTTAAAATTCTGTGGAACTCTCTCATTTCTTATTCCTTCTAACTTTCTTGTTAGACCTGCAGGCCTTTATAGGGGGCAGAAATTTAACAGTGTATGATCCCTTGATCTGGCAGAAAAGTAACATGGGACAGGAATTTGCTTTGTTTTGTGATTATAAACGTATTTTAGAGGTTATTTTTTAATAGATTGAACCACATCTTTTATATTTAAAGTAGATACCCTGGGAAAGTGCTTGTGTTGCAGTAGAGATAAGACTAAGACATCACTGCAGTATCGTTATGATACAGTGATCTACTAGTAATAGTAGACTTTACTGAATAGCTATGTTTTGAGCATTGAATAGCCTTTAAGTAGTTACTGATATGAAGATTTCTTACAGATATTACTATGGAAAACCAACTTTGATACTTTGGATTATGAAGAAGTTCTCAAACACAATTTTAGAACACAGATTGATGATCCTCCTCCTCTTCTTGATGTTTACCCAAGGTCATCTCATTTCCATGATGAAAAACTTAAGTCAGTTGAGGTGAGTGCAATAAATTTTCTAATATAGAAATCAAGAAGCTTTTGTGAAAACTGTCTGACATTTATAGTTATATACGTTTTATGTATACCAGAGAGCTTTTTATTGTTATGTATAATACTTTGGAAGCAACCATAATTTATGAATCCACATTAGATTTACTAGGCAAGCTGGTGCTGGCAGGTTTATGATGAAATTACTTTCATGCTTCTTCTGTGTCTGTACTCTACACCTGATTCAAGCAAAACATATATGATAATCTGGTTTCTGAAACAGCACTGCAAGTGTTGCAGAAGGCATCTGAATCTTCAATGAGCTTTAGAATACTTATCAAAATATGTCATTATAAGCAGGACAAAGTGGTGATATTACTGAAAGTCAAATACTTGATTGTCATAAGCTGTCCCTCATTCCAAGACCTTTAGGTATTGTGAGAAGGTCTTGATATCTAGCTAAAAGACTTCCTAGGCTAGCACTGTGTTTTACGTCACTATGTAGTCTGACTTCCTGATATTTCATTCTTGAACTATTTTACTGTCAAACTATCTACTGGCATCCATCAAAAGCGTTGGAAATTAGGGAACCGAAGTGCCATGTCAAATATTCTGTGTCAGTATTAGGAAACATCCTGTGTTTGTCAAGTAATCTGAAAGTTATGCTCAATAGGTAAACAGTGCTATGCCTTCAATGAGGCCATTGTTTAGGCTTTATTTGTGACAGTCCCTGATAGAGCTGGCAGGCTTCTGTGTGGTGATTACCTGTATTTTCTTCTCTTTTTTGATAGTCTCTAGGTTCCTCTAGCGTTGAAGAACTGTACCTGAGATAAATTTAGGTACTTTCTGATTGCTGTAATATGCTATCAGAGTACTATAGAAATTCACCATTGCCTGGTTGCCTACGTAGAAAACGTAGATACTGCTGCCATGGCATTTGTTTCCTGCTCAGAGTTTTAAAACATTGGCATTTGGGGATACTGAGCTTTTTTGGGGGGTTGGGTGGGTGTGTTTGCAATAAGAATACATGCAAATGAGTAGTGTAAAGATTGAAAACATTTGCTGGAGGAAGGGAACTCTTATAAAATCCATGACTGAGATTTCTTCTATGCCTAGTTCTATTGTCAAGTTGGATGTGAAGTATTCCAATGCTTAGCATTTTGGTCAGGACAGGATGACTGCATGTATGACAAGCTTCATAAACAAAATTCCATGCTGGACTTTCATATTTGTTTTAAGGTAAATGAACGAAGTTAAATTTACCAACCTTCAGTATAGTTGGTCAGTGCCAGAACAAACTAAATCATACCATGTGCCAGCAAGTTCAAGCCAGTCTTGCTGGAGCAACATTTTGCTTCAAGACTATTCAAATTGCACCCAGTTATAACATGTACTAAACAAACACAGTAGCTTATAGCTGCAGAGGTCTGTTGTTTTCTTTTCAGGTCAACATTTCTAGACCTCTTTGCTGCTTACATGCCTGGCAAAGATGTGAATGTACTCTAAACCAATTTTTCAGAATCTTTTTTTTTCTTCTTCCTGGTCCTGGGTAATTGAGAAGCTCTGGAAAAGCATTAATGAGTTCAGGCTAAAGTTAAACTAAGGCTAGGAAGCCTCATTATCAATACTGAAAGAGCTCATCAAGGAAATTCAATATCTGAATGTCAAGAAATTATTTATTAGTTAGCTTTGACAGATTTAACTTAGCCTTATGTCTGTGTTTATTCATGGCTGCAGCATTTGTAGCAGCTTATAGGCTCCTGGGCTGCTCCATAGTACTGAAAGAGCTCCATGGCTTTGTCATAGCAAAGTTTTGGGCTCTTTGTGTTATACTTTCTGGCCTATTTCAGGATTTTGACAGGAGTTACTGTATTTAGTTTTCTATTAACATATTGTCACTAGAATACCTTTCTCTCAAGTAAGCATCAAGTATGTTACAGTCTTTGAGACAAAACAGTGTCTAACAGTTTCAACAAGACTCTTTAATGTAATGTAACATTTTTACATTTGTAAATTAAATAATATAGTAATAGTGATTAGAATCTCTTTCGCAGCTAATTTTTAGAATTAATGTAATGATATAATAATTGAGATGGTGTTTGTTTAGGTGAAATTATCAAATTTTCTTGCTCCATGTGTCTTCTTGTTTTTATTGCTCCTCCTGTCTGTCTCAACAAAAATTGTATGATTTTTGTTGTGATGAGGAAGCATAGACCTCACCAACTGGACAAAAACTTAATTTATCCTGACAAAACTGATATCAGCAGTAACATGCTTTAGTTAGCATGCACTAATTCTTAGGTAGTACTGTGCTTGTTCAGTGTTCCATCTTCTTAACTATTTATTTTTGTAACTGAGAAAAAGCATAATGTCTAGACCCACTGTGCTGTACTCTGGTGAAGGAAAAAAAAGAAATAAAGTATCTTTGTACTTACTCAGTTAAAACATTTTATTTTTCTCTCGTGCCAACCTCTTTGTAAGGCAGAGGCAATTCTCACACTAGGCTATTCCACTGCAACCCCACCCTCATCTTTCAATGGCTCATCATGTTTCTAATATATAAGAGAAAGGAGGAATGGAATCACAGGCATGTCAGAGGGAGCTTCTGGAGATCATCTATTCTTCCTATCAGTAGTGCATCAGTTCAGCTATGTCTGGTTAAGGGGCCTTGAAGAGGGTTGGAGATTCCCCTATCTCTCTGTATGATCTATTCCACTAGAGCACAGCAGTTGTAATTATATTTTTTTCCTATTATCTCATCTACACCTCAGATAATATGCAGAACTACTTCCTTTCTTGTTTTTTTTTCCTTTCTCTTCATATTTCTATGTCAACAGGGTAAGATAATTGATCTTAACTAAACAGAAGTAACACTATTCTAAGAGACTTGGTAACATATGCAAGAGTTACAGGCAGGCAGAGGAGGCAGTTCAGAGATGGGATTTTTAAAAGTATCAATGACTGCTTAAGGTTTGCTACAAGCCACTATAATGTCATCTAAATGCTTGAGATGTGTTGTAATATATTGTCTTGAGTTATGCTCAGCTGGTTAAGTTTAGTCACCTCTACAGCAGGAATGAAGAGGGATTGCCTTATGATAAAATTAAAGGTGTTAGAACACAAAAAGTTCAACAGATGTACTGGCAGAACTTGATTCTGGGGAAATAGTATACAAACAATGGAGCTGGCTTAGAATTTACTCAGCTGGTCCCAGCTGAATAAATTACTAGAGGCACAGTTGCAATGTTTTCACACACCTCTTGGAAATGCTGTTTTGAATAAAGCAGCTAGGACAAGGGCGTTAAGAATTACAAGTATCATCTGGTGTTTTGCCTTCAGCATAGTGACAGAAAGATGGAGCTTGTGTGGATTTTGCCTTTCCTGATAACTTATTCACTCTTCAAAGCTATACATCAAACCAGTAATATTTCACATACTTTCCCTATTTTTCTCTCTCTACATACCTATTTTTTGAGGCATAATTAACTTTTACAAGAAAATCATTAGTTGTGTCTTCTCCTAAGCCCAGCAGTAGTCTGAATTTTTATGCAGTGTTGAATTTCATGTTCCTGACTTGTAAAACTTTATAACTGTTTTCCAACTGCACTGATCAATGTGATTCTTGAATATTCGATTAAGTAGAGATTTAATGCTTATAATCATTGCAATTTTTCAGACAGCTTGGCAATGTAAGTAAATTATTTGTTCTCTTAAGGCACCTACTTTTTTCTGTTGGCCATAGAGGTAATCTTAGGTGATTACCAGCTCCAATACAGGTGTCTAGCAGTATGTCTAAATTTAGCTGAGATAAATCCCAGTTGTTGTCTCTGTTTGACACAAGGACCTCGTGGAGTTATTGAAAACAGTATGTTTAATCAGTTATGCCGTTTTAGTAATATATACTAAAAACTGCATTTCACTTTGTGAGAATTGTACTTTTGAATTTGCCATGTTTGTATGCAATTGAACTTTCATGTGCTAAAGACTTCTTTAAAATAAATGGGAGGTTAGAAATGAGTTTATTTCAAAACAACTTTGAGGTTTGAATATCTTAAGGTGCATAGAGTTTATCTCTTGTGCACAGATAGCTTCTGCTAATTTAATTTAATCTTAAAATTTTCAGTGTAATTTCAGTTGTAAATATTTTCTTAGGTGAAGGAAATTCAAATGTACACTAGATGGCAGTAGAAAAAAAGATTATACGACTTGCTTGGCTTGAGAGCTCCAGTCTAGAGCAAAAGAACAGTGTTTAATCAAATTGAAAGCTAATTTTCTCTTGCTGTGTTTGGAGAAACTATTACACAAGTAGCTAAATCACTTTCCTAAGAAACACTTTGTGAGTAATTTAAAACTTCCTCTTTTAATTTTATTAATTTTATTTTTCTAATCCATGAAAAATTCTATAGAGACCTTCCCTTCAAATATATTTTATTGTGCTATGGATCAAAATGTGATAATTGTATTATCATATTAGAAGATGATATTGAAAATATTTATGTATCAGTTTACCAGGTAATTAAACCAAGGCTTTGAAAGAGTGGTTTTGAAAACCTGTAATATGTGACAATACTCCCTACCTTGCTTTTTAGTGCTCTGTTTTTTCTGTCTTGTCTCTTAAAGTTAAGTCTTTTCAAAGTCTTACCTTTGAGACTTCCTTTGGTAAGATTATTTTATAGCTAACTACATCACCTTGTCAGGAAATGTCAAGTAATTTGAAACCTTTACATTTAGTTTCGTTCCATTACCTTGTTCATTTTTAGTGCAGTATTAAACACTGATATTTGTACAGAGGACTTAGATACAGCCTTTATATTTTTGTGCATTTGTAGACACCTTTCAGATGCTATTTTTGACTAGTTGCTTAATAATTTTATATTTAGTTCTTTTAGTATGGCTTATGACAGTTCTTCCACCCCCCATCAAGTGTTTACAGAGCTCCTCATTCTCCCCTTGTCACTGGTAAAGCAATAAGCAGAAGTAAACACAGAGAACTAATTCTAGCTCCAGGATGTGACACTTCTACAAAAAGAGGGTATTTTTTTAACTTAATAGTGCTATGTATTTATTTACCAACCTGTATCAAGAATTTGATTCATTCTGCAATATCTCCAATGTATAACAAAGAGATATGATCTCAAAGAAAATGTTTCAAATACTACAGCAGTTCCTCCACATTGGAATACTGATAGGTAGTAGGTATCGACTGTCCCTTTTTCCTGCAGATGCATTGTCCTCTCTTCACTGCCCAAATGATATCAGAAAATTACTTTAGTCTTATCTGCCCATAGTATGATTGGCACTTGGATAATGCATTAATTATAGTTATTGTAGGGCTGACAGTGTCAGAAACAACTGACCCTAGTTATCTTGAGCACTGAACAGATTTAAACTCTGTGAGACAGTTGCCTGTATAATCTCAATAGCCGTAATATGTATAGAGGCAAAACAGTAAAATTTACAGTTCTTCTCCTGCTGAACTTAACAGTGAAAAAGTGGTAAACAGTACTATATTCACAGAAGATTTTGGTTGATCATGTTTCTGCAGAGAAGATGCTAAAGGAGAAGTCCAGTTAAAATGGTAGCATTTTCAGCTAAATAGAAGGTTGTTACATAGACCATGTTACCTGGCTTTGGTTCTCCTCTCTCCCTTTCTTTCCTCCAAGTTTATTTGACAAAATTGGAAGAAAGCAAGACTTGATCCTAATATTTACAAATGAGGGAGAATTTTAAGTGTTCAGATGTGATGACTGTGTAGCAGAATGGGTTTTCTTGATTGTCCCTGAGTCCCTGCTCATTCTTGACTGATGCACCTGTAATCAGAAAACAGAAAAAAAGATCATAGATGAATGGCTTGTAGAAACTGAATAAAAGAAAGACCCAAGGACTGCTACTCAGAGAATTGTACAAGCAGTGTTTAGATCCCTCCTTAAGGAAGGCTTGTCATCTCTGACTTGTAAGTGCTACAAAGTGTAAGAATCACTTTCACTTTTTATAATCAGTTAATGCCTGTTTTTAAATGTTTCTTTACCATCTAGCTTGCTAGTTAACTTTGTCCATCTTCTTCCACTTGATTTTACTGAGGGAGATCTTGCTTCTATTAATTTTAACCTAGATTTCTGCATGTTAGTTGTGGAAAGCAAAATAAACTGAATGAAAAGTCTTCAGGCAATACAAGGTGCTACTGCCCTCCCTCCTTCACTATTAATTCCAGATATAAGATTATATTTTAGCTACTTAACAAACATGTCTCTGACCTAAAGGTCTTCATACTAATGTATGGACTCTAGCATCAGGGATTTTTCCTTGTGGAAGTAGCAGTGCAGCAGTTACTGAGTGAGCAGCTCTGGCTGAGCCAGAATTTTGACAGTCTTCAGGTGAAGTAGTAGGATCTGCCTCTTGGAAGTTAAAATGAAATGATCCTTATAGCTAAGAAACTTTCAGCGACTAAACTCAACCCTCTCACTAGGCAAGTGTGACTCTTGGGGTTTCTGGGGTTTTTTATTCTTTATTTTTTATTATTTTTTTCAATAAGGTGGTTGGAGTTAATACTGTCTCTGGATTACCGATAAAAAGTTGGAAAGAGAAAAGTTTATTTCTCTTTATACATCAGACTTCTTGGTAATTTGAAAATCATCTATTCTTTCTGTAAATTTTGCCAGTTCATAAAATAATAAGAACAGTACTTCCATGCATCATGCTGAGAGAGCCAACATCTTAGGCTGGGATACACCTAGACAATATAATGGTAGGGATAATGTGCAGACAGATTTTTATAGGGGTCTTTTTTATTCTGATCCTTAGGTGAAACCATAAGATAAAAGCAGCAGCTTTCTCAAATTTTGTATTTTCTGGTATTTTCTTAATCCTTCGCTTTCAGGAAAGGACGTTAGCGAGATATTGCTAAAGTTATAGATTAACTCCTATAGCCCAAAGTAACCAAGTAGTAACTGTGACATTAAGAGCAAAATTGCAGATAATGTGATGACATATCTGATCAATCAGCCTCTGACATTGTCCCATTATAAAGCAGCTTTTCCTGTGGTTTCAGGAGCAACATCATTTGTGTTTGATCTGTTAACATATCACAGATTTCAGTGTTACCTCCTACGTGTTTTCCACAAGTGCTTTCAAAGTTATTTTGACAATCAGAGTTAGTACAGAATTAAGCATATCGATAGTCTGTTAGTGGTGGGTGACTTGTGGAACTTGAATGGGGATTGGGAACCAACTGATCTGGGCTGCTAAGTGTGTCCTCAGGTTTTGCTTCAATCTTATTTCCTTTTCTCTGTTGGTGCTGAAATAACAGTTCATTTTCAACAGGTCAACCCTACCTTTGATGTGCCTGATAAACAAACACCTGACCCAATTGTCATCGATATTGGACCATCTTCATATAGCAGTACTCCTGTAAGTTGCTTTAAAAAAAAGAAAAGAAAAAAAGAAGGGTAGGGTATAGCTAACATGTTACATGTGCTTTTACTGTCCAGATGAATTAAATAGATTTTTTAGCAATTGTCAAGTGCTCAGAGCTTAATATCCTAAATTCTCACCTTAAACTTTCTGTCACAGTTCCCGAGTCTAACCAGAAAATGGTGTAATAGCAAAGCTTTCATTTAATACCTGTAATTTTGGCACTATACTAAGCACAAATTCTATTTATAAGCCCATGATAAGTACATCTAAATATTATTGTTAAAATATGTGGCTTATTCTCAAACGTTTTTTGCAACTCTGTCTTTATCTGCTAATAATGGTAACCCTAAAGAATCATTGTCTCACTGATACAATTCTAAAAGTGATGTTTTGTTATTTCTCCTTTAAGGGCATTTCGTTCCCAGGAAGGAATAAAAAAAAGTAATACATTTTAAGATGGAGTGATAGGATTAGAGTCTTCTAGTGTTGGCTTTACCTATGACATTGGTATGGCGTGTGGGAGGAGAGGAAGTCAGTGTTTTAATGGTGGTTTCATGGGAGAAGGAAATAGGCTCTTCTGGTATGAAATCTAAAAGACATGCTGTTCTAGAATTAGGTTAAAATGAGAATTTTTCTTTTAGCTCTGAATCTGTTCCTGTGAAGGAACAAATTGTGTCTTAGGCAATTTTAGTTACCACAAAGAGTTTGTATGGTTGAAGAGTTAATATTTATGAAAAAGCAGCAGATGTGGTTTCTGCTGTTCTATTTTGTCATGAATGCTTTATGAAAGCTGTGTTGTGAAGGTACTATATAAAATCCTTTAAGATCATTTTTGAAGATCATGATGCACAGGTTGATGAGAAATCTTTACTTCAAAACAAATACTTATATAATGACTTGTGTTTGAGATGTGATAATGTTATATATTTTAAGATTTGTCAGTTATGTCATGTTTTCATAATGGAAATATGGTTCCTTGTAGACTTACATTGTTTAGTAGGCTTCACAGACAGAGGATTGTAGTAGATATAATTTATTGACTACCTGTCACTTTTAAGTACTCTGTGTTCATTACTTACTCTGCTCATCACAGAGTTCAAATGTGTGGTTGCACTGTAATTCTTTATTATATACCTGCAAATCACTTAATCTCCATTAATTCTTTTGATATTGAAAGCGGCTTATAGAACTCAGAGGAGTACATTGACCCAAGAAGTACGGCATTTTTTTTGACTGCTGTCTGTCTGGCTTTACAATCTTCATTATAAAAATGTTGCTTCAGAATTTATGCTTTTTGACTGTGTCAGTAATCACTAGGGTTTTTTTTTTCCCCAGTATCTCAATCTACCAGTTATCATTGATTCTTGCCACTGTTGCATTTCAGCATTCCCCATCTGCCTCTTTTTCCATCTAGAAACATTTCTATAACCTTTTTACTTGGACTCTAGCCTTAAGGTCAACTCTCCTATTGAACACAGGTTAACCCTAACCCTGCCACTGTTCACACAAATTCAGGAATCATTTGCATGTTTTCTTTGCCACTAATATCCTTCCTCTCCCATAGTGAATAACACTTTCTCCAACTTTTGCCAACTGAACTGGTCCTGCCTCCTTTCTAATGTCAGTTCATCCTTTAATATAATCTTTCTGTCCAGTGTCTGTCTGCTGCATTACCAGCTTCTGTCATTTGTGGAATTATCACCTGTTTCTTAATCAGGTCAGCCACTTAGACTCTTTGTGTCTTGTTTCTAGAGGGTTCTGGATCTCAGTGACTTGGACCTTTTTATCTGAAGCTTTCTCAGTTTCCCTAATATATGGAGACTATGTCTAATAGAGGCTTGACATGTTCTTCATAAGAAACAAGGAGAAAAGGGCAGATGCTGCCTTTATTTCTGTCGCACCTTCACTGACAGATTTCCTCTTGATACAGTTTGTCCTCAATGATACTGCTTCTGTGCATTATTTGTATTTTTTTTCTTAATCCTTTTCCAACTTCAGGTTGCCATCCTCTAGTCCTAGTCTAATTCATCATCCTACCACGTACATATCCCGGATTCCAGCCCTGATGGGTTGTTCTTTCTCTATTGGTTGTTAAAGACATTATCACTGTGCATTTTTTTTTCCAGCAAACATTTCAAGATCCACTTTAAGTCTGTTTATGGCTTTTTGGCACTACGTATATTGACAGAACATGGTTCAACTAACAAAAATTTTTGATCAGATTGTCGAGTTAATTTACACGTCCTATTTATACCTACTTATTTTTTTATAAGGCTCTGTCTTAAGGAGTTCTTCTGCCCTTGTGATATGTGCAGACAGAAAAATGCAGTCTGCATTTAGGTATCCTTATGTGTTCTTGTTCAATGCATTTATCATGCATGTAACACAGCAGGATCTTAAGGGTTATTTACAAAATATATTGGCAAGTCCCTAGACCACTGGAAGTAGCTAATCAACATATTTAATTTTTCTACTGAAGGAGCGAGATACTTGAGCCAGTGATCCAAGAAAATGCAAGTCTTTAAATACAGCCTTTCTCTGGGATGACTAACAACCCTGAAGCTTTTTTAGGATCTCTGGTGAGTTCGTTAAAGCTCTCTGAAATGCCTTCAGGAAGACTGGAAGTCTATGCAAAACCTTGTAATGTGTTATTGAATAACTACCAAAATTCCTGACAGTAAGTGGTCAAAAACTTTTGTAGGTCTTGGTCTAGTCCAGGAGAAAGTGCTTTTCTTATCGAGAATCTTTTCATCAGTTGGAATTGTGTGTTGTCCTAGTCCTTTATGGGAAACACATTATAACTGCCCCTAAAATGAGTTATGACAGAACAAAAAGGTTTTTCCTTTTCCTTCCTTCTGTGAAGATTTGTTAGTGAAAGTGATAAAGTATAGGTTGAGTGGGATGTCTGGGGTCATTTCATCTGACCTTCCCCTTAAAGCAAGGCTAGCTTGGATCAGGTTCTTATAAGGCTTGTTCAGTTCATTCGTTAATAATGTGTAAGGATAGAGATTCCACCACCTTTCTGGGCAGCTTGCTCTAGTGTTTAGTCGGTGAAAATATTTTTTTTTCATTATATGTAACTAGAATATACTCTGTTCCAACATCTGTTGCCTTCAGTTCGCAGTGGGCCTCTAATATGTGCGTGTCTGTCATCTTTCTATCTACCCATTAGATATGGCAGCAAGAGATGGCAGCAAGATCTCCCTGTATCTTTCTTTTTTCCAGAGTACAAACCTGGTTCTCTGCCTTTTCTCGATATCGCGTGTTCCAGCCCCTTTGTTATCTTGTTCACTCTCGACTTGCTCCAGGATATTAGTGTCTATCAGGGACCAAGAAGCCCAAAAGAGGATACACTACTCTAGATAATTAGGATGCAGCAAAGTATCACCATCATCTGTTCTTGATAACAGTCTGCCTAGAGAAGATTTTAAAAAGAAATATTTAAAAATATAACACTCTTGATTCTTTATTGTGAATTTAAAATATACATTTAGGTATTTTATTAGCAGTTAATTTATTTTGAGCTGTAGCTGTCTAAGAAAATACTAGTATTATCTCTTCCTCCTACTCCTCCTCCTCTTTTAAAGGAATTTTAATTTCTTCCTTCATCAAAACCAACAATCCATCACAGCTTCCACACTTAAAATGCCCACTTTTGCATTGTTTTTTTTTTTTTTTTAATTTAGTTGTATTTTCTTGCTTCAGAGGTTAAGCTAAGATGCACATATGAATGTTCTTATAGGGATTTTGCTAAAAACACATTATTAAACTGCCTGAATTGTAAACTCCTTACCTTTTCACCTTCTGTTCTAGCTTAGGACTAAGGCCAGCTGTTTTAAACATAGTGAAAAATCTTTTTTCATCTAAGGTTCATACTGATGCAACTTCTTTTGTAAACTCAGTGAAAAAATTGTAATCCTTGTGTCAGTGGAAAAATTTCATTGAAATCTTCAGTATGGAGTTGCTTTCTTTTGGATTACAATTACAAAACCATTAAGAATTTCTGTGTGTTTTTATGGTTAGGAAATAGCTTTGGATTTGATGATTCATTTATTCAGTTCTCCTGTGTATTATTGAAAGCACTGTAAAAATTATCTGTGTGTCTCTAGCAAACTGGTATTTGTATAATGTCCTGACTTTTTCAATGGTAAGAGTCTTCATATGTTGCAGTTAATAGAAATTAGGTTGTTCTAGCCTTTTACACTCTGAAAATATTCACTAAATTGGGGTTAAATTTGCAGGCTGGGGGTGGTGTTTCTTTTTTCTTTCTATTTCATTGAAGACTCTGAAAGCACTTCTGCCTCTCTCCTGACCCTTCTTCATGTGCAAAACATTGCCTTTATTTTCCTAACTATTGAAAAGGAAAAATTGGAAGTTTTGTTTCTGTTTGGGACTACTTCTTTCTGTTTCATCTTCCAATTTTAGTTTTAGTCATGAGGGAGGTTTGGTCTTTTCAATTCTGTAAGGCAGTACACTGGTAACCTCCGGTCCCTGATAAACTGTAGGAAACAAGGGAAAGTTGATGGTGTCTCTGTAGTTTTTACTGACAGAAGCAGGAAATCACTGTAGAGGCTCTCTAATGTTTCATCCCGTGACCTTGCTCATGTAAACAGGATTTGGAGAAGCAAAGCAATGTAATCTGGAAGTCAGAATGTCTGCACTGGCTGGGAGATGTTTGCTGTTCTTTCTCTTCCACTGCCATTTAATACTGAAAACAAGACATTCTTATTGTTCGTTTACAGTGCAACTTCTACAAAGTTAAGACTGGCTTAATTACTGAGTGAGGAAAGATAAGGGTTGTTTCTGTTTGGAGCAAAAAGGACATACTAAGTTTTAAAATAGAAAGTCTATATGTACTGCATTTGTAGTAGGTGTCTTGAGGCAAAAAGTAGAAGTATCTGTACTCTCAATTTGTTCTGTACACATTGCTTTTGCAGTTTGTGTTTCAGGGTTTAGGTATTTTGATACACTTTTCTCTGCCTTTGTTTTGAATTAAAAAAAAGCCCCCAAAAACCAACGAAGCTCCACGATCAACAAACACTCCATGTATTTGAATGAAAAATTTATATCTGTATTTTTCCATTTTTGCATACGTGAAGGCTTAGTCAACCTTCCTCATGGAAATTAACTTTGAAAAGATCTTAAAGTAATGTCTCTTCCTTGCATGGCTTAACATAACTCCAGAATCCAGTAGGAGAGGAGGACAATAGAAATGATGTTTTAAAAATTGGTTTTGAAGATACTTCATATTTTCCTTACCATGCAACTTCAAATTTATTCTGATCTACATCCTTTCCTAGTTAAGCCTTACGTGGAAGTAAACACCAACTGTCTTCAGTGAGGTTAAGGGGAGGGTGAAAGGAAGTAATGGCAATGTTACGCATACATCATCTCCTCTGGGGCCTAAGTCCAATTCAGAAGGGAGCAGCTGGTAGAACAAAACTCATATGACATATCATTGTGCAGAGTAGTTACCTTTGCTGTTTTTTATAGATCATTTGAAAGCACAGCTGTCTGTAGTTCGCGGATATCAACTTTCCTAAACGTCCTCAGACAAAAACTGATCATTACATGATATGCATACATTTTTCTCTACTGAAGAAAAGTTCCAGCAGTATTCCCTTTGAAAGAAAGACTGAAATCACTGCCCCACTTGTGTTCCTTGTCCAAAACTTGGTTGCCAGTTAGCCTGAGCTCTGCACTGGGGAGTGATCCCACGGGTAATAGGGCTTTGATAAGAATTGACATTTCCCAGCCTCTTCCATTGCCTTACCTTCTTTGTTCCTAGACAGAGAAATTAGAAAGGCCACTCCCTGAATAGCTGTGAACTTTTTTCATTTACCGCCATTCTTCTGATTACCAGTAAATGCTTATTTGAACTGTCAACTCCCTGAACTCCCAATGACAAACAGAATTAAATTAGGAAATAGTGTGAAGAGATCCTGTGTCTCCAAAGCTTTGAGGTAAAGCCATCTGCACCTTTTTTGTAGAAGAGCATACCAAAACACTCTCAGACAGGCTCATGGCTAATTAATGCCTCAGAATGGCTCATGCTAAGTCTTATACAAACACAGAATAAATACTGTAAATGGAGGAAGTCTGAAGTGTCAGTGCAGCAGAATAAAAATAAGAACTGTGCTTTTGTGTCTTTGTAAATGAATCCCCCTCTCTGTCCAATCTTGCTTTTAGATAGGCAATTTTTAGTGTCATCTTGGCTCATAGTACAGTTTAGACTGACCTTTCTACTCTTTGCATGCTAGGCAGGTACAATGCGTGGGGCTAGTGCAAGAGGATAGGTTGCCTTCTCCCCAAAACTCTGCAACTAAACATGTTCAGCTGACTAACTAAACATGTTCCTGTTCTCAGGGAAGGAATGTCTCCCATTCCCCATAAGGCCACCCCTAATCCATCTGGAATAACCATGAAGCAGTAGAGACAGCTTCTGTTGCCCAGCTAAGAGCCTTTTAAAGAAGATACAGTGTATATGAATAAAATTACTCATTACAAGTGCCAAAAAGATGAAGTGTTTCACATATTGAACAGTGAATTTCTAGACTTGCATTTTGAGCTGCTGTAGATGTCTAGGCATGTTTAAAAGGACTTGTGTACGTAATCTTAAAAGCAGTATGCCTTGATATCACTAGCATCAAATAAAGCTTAAGGATCAAATGCTTGAAGGTGAACCCAAGACGTGTAATAAAAGAGGAACATGATCCAAATGGTCCTTGCGTTTTGCAGTGGTGCTATTCTAACACAGCATGTAACTGCTGGTTTACAAGGAGAGAACAGGAAGTATGTTGTGCCTCTACATAATTAAGTAATAATACATGTCTTGATGTTCCTTAATGGTCTTGATTATATTCTCTGAGTGAACTGGAGCTGGAGAGAAAGTCAGGGTTTTGTCGGAGACTGAATTCTGAATTTGGGCACTAGAGAGTGCAAGAATATAATACTTCCTATACTATTTTTAGCCTGCTTTCCTGAGGAAGTGTACTTTGTGAGATTGTACGGTTTATTTGTCTGTCACTGTTCTGTCTCCCTAATAATTTTATAATCAAATAATTGGTGGACCGGTTTTTAAATGGAATTTGGAAATAAGCAGTTAGAATAAGGAAACATAATAGTGCTACCACTTAAGGAAAAGTCAACGACTGTGAACTGGTACTGGAATAGGCATGGAGTAGCTACTGGTGACCCACCCTGTAAGAGTGTCTCAACATATATGGAGGGAGCTTGAGTTCCTATAGTACAGGAAGCCTAGGAGATGGATCTAACAGGAAAAAATTGTACATGTGCACACATACACAAATATTTTGTAAGATAACAGGCCTTTTAAAACTGGTGCAATTTTACTTTGTGTAGGGCCTTACTTAGGGCAGCTGTGTTTCAGTAATGCTTTTCAAGTTGATCCATGTCTGTATATTGTTCTTTTAGCACATCAGCACATTTCTGGGAACTAGAGGCATGGAAGTTCCAGGTATTATTTCTCTCTCAGTTTCCTGAGTTACTGTACATGTACTCTCTGACCTTGTCTGCTCAAATAGTGTTTTCCTCTGCTGTGACTGGAAATCTAAGCTGTATTCAGTTCTCACAGCTGATTCTGTGGCACGCAGAAAATGCCCGACAGCGATCAGCCCACACATCCAATAACAACTGATTCCTTCCTCTTCCTGGGGAAGGGTAACATCCTCTGAGAAGAAGTGTCCCCTGAGGAATGCAGGAACAGCAGCAAGCCTTTCACACAGGAAATTACTACTATAGCACTTGTAGAAAAGTGTTTCTGTCACTTGGATTGTCAGTCTGTAATGAGCTTCCTGCTGACCTAGATGATGATTTACTACCGATCTAAATGCCATTTGTGAGTCATTTAGCTTAATGGAAGTTAATGAAGTTATCATTCAGTGGCTCTGTTACCCTGTAAGCACCTAGTTTAACTTTTTTTATTCAGTAGTACAAATAAAGCTTGCAACTTCTTAGTATTCACAAGACTTCAATAATTCTGAGATTTAATTATTATTATTATAATTTAATAATTCCGCACATTTTGTAGGACTAAGAAGCAAGGGAATGCTTAGTTTAGCTCATAATGCATGTCTCTTAGAGAAGGCTGCAAAATTTTATTTTTGTTTATCTTAATAAAGCTGAGCTAGAGGTCAAGTATGTCAGAAAACAATATTGTAAAGCTAAAATACTGCCCTTGAATTACCCTTTGTTCTTAAATACAACTGGAGTGTTAGTTTAGCACAGCATGCTTGCAACTGTGTGGTAGAAGGTTGACTATAAAATGAAATTTATTTATATATAAAACCCATATGTTATTCAAACTTCTTAAAGCGAGTTTGTTATAAAAGCAAACATTTAAAAACTGTTTCAGTATTTTCTTTTTTTTTTTCTAAATGACCGTGCTTAAACAAGTGCTAGCAAATTCTATTTATCACTTAGATTAGAGTGATATCTAAACCCAGAGGATGCTTTCTGACTAAAAGCTTGTTTGAGTGTTTTCCAAATATATTAGTTGTTCCAATGCAACACATTTCTCCTTGAAGCCATGCTGCATTACTGTCGAGTTTGCAGTAAGAGATGTAGTTACCTGCTTAATGTGAGATAATGGAAACATTGAGTCACATCCAAAAATTACATAGGTTGTTTAAAACAAGACTGAAAAAACGGAGACTTGTCGAATAAAATTGAGCAACTAAGGAAAAAAATTTCTTCAGATAGGTGTTTGATGTAGAAAAATATCTTGGCTTGTATCTTCTGCCAAAACAGTGTGGGGGTTAGAAATTAGGTGGAACAGTGCTAAAGGATGATTTCACAGTCATTTTAACTTAATGACTGTTTTTATCTGGTTAATTCCATCCAAGTTAATTCCCTGATCTGTTCAGCTGTCCAAACTCTAATACAAGCACAAAGGAAATAATGAGAAAAAATTATTTATAGATGGAGTAGATAAGAGCTGGCTGTAACCTAACTGAATTGACTGATGTCTGTGGAGCCATGTATCCAATTGTGATTGTGCTATAATACAAACAGGTGTGTTACATGTATGCAACAGCTGAACATCTTTCTTAAGTTACAATGGAAAAAAATAGGAGGAAAGGAGATGGTAGTAATGGTTTCCTTCTCTTCAGGCAGTACATATGTTGGATTAAGTTATTTTTTTCAGCCTAGGAGGATTCAGATTTCAGTCTGCATGGCTGTATTGTAAACAGCAGGTAACAGAGACTGAATAGAGGCAGCTCCATCCTTTTTGCTTGAATTTGAGGCATTGTAAAGTAAAAGATGAGAGTATATGACATAAGAGGAAAGCAAGTGAGAAACAGTCTATGGTTAGTGATTCTGGAAGAGAAACACTGAATTCTGTTGCATTTTGCAATAAAAAATATTTGGGGGAAAGAAATTAGTAGCTCTGTAGGTGACACCATCAGTGGAGGTATGTGGCATTACTGCTCTGAAAAGTTTGTTGGTTCGGTTTGGGCTTGTTCTTTTTCTCTCTGAATCCCCTGATATATGGTACTCTGCTTGTAGCAGTTTGGGTTGGTTGGAGGAGGGAGGTGGGGAGAGATGCTGTCCTCTGTCATGTTCTAGCTGACTGGATATTTCCTGTACCCCAAGGTGTGCGTTCCACTCGCATGTTAGGCCCTAAAGTGAAGGCATCACTTCATGTAACTCTGAGTTAACTGTTGCAGTATTTTTATTGTAAAGGAACACTCCTTACTTGCAACAGAGATTTAAAAGAATTGCTTTATCCTCAAACTGATCTTAAATTAACCAGTATCAAGAGTTCCACACTGAAAAGATTACTCTTCCAAGATGTTTCCTCCTTCCTTACATTTTGTGAGAAAGGAATTCAGTGTCCATAATTCCAATTTTTGCTACTGTAGTGAAATAGTACAATACTATTAGCAGTTTCAGTTAGTTGCATGTAAGATACTGTAATTCTTAATTCAGTAACCTTATCATAAAGGTTTATAATTTGTCCAGTTATGTGTCATTGTAGATATTTTCAACACCTCTGCTTTCTGTAGTGTATTACTCTGTAGTGTATTCTTCTCTGATGTCTTGCATGTATACGTTAAGTTGCATTTTGACAGTTGAATGAAGTCAGAATGCCAAGTGACCCTGACTGTTTTAATAGCTTACAGGATGCCTTTTTTTCTCACCAGTAAACTTAATTTTCCAGATTGCTGGTATATTTTGTATGGGACTAAAACAAGAGCAGATTTCAATGGAGTCACTAAAACCAGCGTAATTCTGCAGAGTCTTTCTGATTTAACTAGCTAGATAATTGAGTTCATTATGCATTACAACCTAAAATGCATTAATAAAATTATAGCATACATATTATGGATATATTTTTAAAAAGGGATGATTTTATCATGAACAGTTTGACTGAATATTTCATTAGAGAGGTCTTTGGTTTGAAAGACCTTTTTGGGGTTTTTTTTGTCCCTCAAACTGTACTGACATTAGGCCTTAAATATTTGCACTTTAGTCCTAAGTCAACTTTTTAGTTGATTCTTTGACTCTTTCCTGACACAGTTCTCATGCTGACCGTGACCTGTGACAACACAATTGTCCTGTTTATCCTTTGTGATTAGTGATGAAATTTCAGCTTCCCTACTCCCCCAGTATTTCCTCCATTATTGCAGGATGTATTAAAAATCAGTATCATTATCTGATTTGTGAAGTTATTTTGAAACCAATAGTCTTTTTTGCTGTCATTGGAGTAGAAAGTATTTTGCCAGAAATACAATTACAGCAGTTATTATTTTCTGAAATGGAAGATAAAAATACCTCATTAAACACATTAAAAAATATGCATAGTGCTTTAACATCTCTAGCTAATAAGTATGCTGTTGCTGGGGCTTCTTTTGTTTCTGATACTTTTAAAGTACAAATAATCCTTGAGTTATAGAAATTATTTTTCAAGAGTGTTACAGGCCTGTTAGACCACTCCAAAGTTAACATTTCTTGGATATTTGTATGTATTTTTCAAATTTCTCAGTTTCTGCTGTTCCCTAACTTGATTCCTATCACAGTAAATTGTAAAACTCAACTGATTTAAGTAAAAAGTTGTTCTGGTGCTATCAAAGCAATTTTTTACAATCCCATCTCTGAACAAAGCAGGACTCAGTATTATTTTTACCTTTTATTTGACAAATGGGACAGCTTATCCAAACCCTCTGCATATTTATTAAAGCTGAGCACTGAAATAGTTCAGGATGGACTTTCGCTACTTTCTCCAGGTATTTAGTGAAATCTAATAAAAGCACATAAATTAGAATTCTCCATCAAAATTTTGAAGCTTCATTTTATCCTTGTGGGAGTTTTTTTTGTGACACTCTTGTTAAAGTCTTTGATGTCCTTTGAAACCTTTACCATCCACTATAGGTATAAAACTTCATTTACAAAAGCCTTGGTAAAATGCTGAGGAACCGTGTTTCTTATATTACATAGTAAAATATATTTTTCAAGGCTATAGTCAGCAGATTGCAGTTCCAAGCTATGAAATATTGGACTTTCATTTTTTTTTTCTTTTGCAGACATTAGTATCTTTCTCTTTGACAAAGTGTTCAAGCAGTTATGCTGGCCCTGTTGGATTTAACTTTGGACTCTACTATGCTGGATTGCTAACTTAATTTCAAATGTTTTAACTCTTTTATATATTCCTGTAAGTAATTTGTATTAGAGGAGATTTTACATTTACTTCTATGGAATAAACAAACTCAGTGATATTGTTGATAGCCACCTGGTTAAGTGGTATAACCACCTGTGGTTATTGCTGGTCTGAAAAATCTCAACTAAGAAGAGATTTCTCTGTGAAATCATTGTGTGGACACCCTGCCTCCATAGCATCCCCTAACAGGAGTCAATTTAGGTTTGTCTGTGCAACAAAATTTTGATATGACACAAGTTATGTTGATATGAGGTAGCAAAATGAGAAAATTCATACCATAGCACCAACACTTATCCTGACAAAAACCATTGATACATATGCAGTTGTGCTGGCAGAAAGGAGTTTCTTTTAGCTTTGAATATAACTTTGAAAGTAAATTGTGTGTAGATATGTATATAAGTATCTAGTTATATAGGGGCTGGCAAATAGCTCCTATGTGCTCCTGCAGCAGAGGGCCCTCCTACAGTTCCAGTGCATGGAGGGAGGCTCTGCAGCCCAGGCAGCTCTGCCCTGCACCTGCCTCCCCACTCTTAAAGAGCACCAGACCCCTGGTCTGGCCAGGCTGGAGCCCAGGGACTGCAGCCCTTCGTAGCATTCTGCAGGGCTGAGGAGAACATTATTCACAGCCTTCAGTTCTTGTCCTCACGGAGTCTGTCTCTTCAGGATTTTGTCTTCAGTAATTTTTTGTTCATTCTTATTGAGAGGTGTGGTTTAAGACAGAAGTGTATTCCTTTAGTTCTTCTCATTTACATTGTAAGTTGCTCAAGATTGTAACCCAACAGGTTAAGTATGAAAGTTTTATCTAGGAGAAATCAACTGCATGTTGTAAAGTATATTCTTTTATTTTTTTCTCAGGAGTAAACATGCCTTCAAGAACAAGAAATTCCTCTTGGTTTGTTGATCAATCTCTTTTCATTGTAGATTCATGTTGAATATGGATATGCTAGGTGACTTTGAATGAGATAGAGGAAGTGCTGTTCTTTATATATAATTTAAGACCCTGTACAATAAACCTGCTGTTACCAGGTATTGTTTCTTTGTAAAGTTCAGTTAGACTTTTTCAGCTAGGTATTGGTCTAAAGGCTTTCATTCAGATTTTTTAGGTAGGGGAGGACAGAGAGAAGTCATGAGCAGGCAAGCCAGAAGAATGGCTGTCTTTTCTCTGATTAGATATGTTCCTGGCGAGGATGCTGTACTCTCCCTCACACTCTGAGGGTACCCCTGCCTCCTTCCTCCCATGGACTTGATGCCCTCTGTGAACCCCCACAATCTGCTATTTGAAGTACAGGGAGTTTGCCCACATGCTAGGAAAGTCCTAGGGCTTTTATACTTTTGTTTTTATTCATTAGCATTTGTAATATCAAAAATAGCAGAATATTCTATTTATAGTGGTAGAAAGGAGGCCTTGTCCACACAGGGTTATTAATTTTCTATCATTACTTCATTCTAGTAAATGTTTCATTATTTTTCCACTTTCTGTTACAAGTATTACTTCTGCCCTCCTTTAGCTTTTCTCTGCTCTGGAATGAATAAGAAGTTCAAGCAGAGTCTGTAATATAATTTCTATTAGGACTTTATGTAGGTAAAAAGAAGCCATTATGGAAACATTTTTTTTTATTATTTCAGACATAAGATGTCTCCTTGGGTATGCCCACAGGCAGTCCAAAGTAATTTGCTTAAATTAAATTTTATTTTGTAATTGTAAATAGTAGGAAATGCTTCTATAGTGTCATGTTATTTCTCCTTAGCTTTGCAAAGCTTCTTGCTGAAGCTGAAGATAGATTGGAGGTAATTGATTACCTTTCTTTAATTTCTTCTACAGGGTACATTTTTATATTTTAGTGCTTGTGGTGCAAGTGTTTTTATAACTTATGAAAGTGTTTGAATATAGTCTTCCTGAACTGTTATTTTAGAGTTGACTTCTGACAGGGGATTCTCACCTGTGGAAATTGAACCTCCAATGATTTCTGCCTGCTTTGTTTTGTATGTTCATGATATACTTTGGGGGGTTTTGTTTGATTGTTTTGTTGGGGGCTATTTTTGTTTGTTTGTTTGTTTGTTGTTTTGTGAGGTTTTTTGTTTGGTTGGTTTTTAATTATCAATTCCTAACTTTTCACTAGTATTGCTTGGTTTTTTGGGAGAAATCCTTAGTTTTTTCTAAAAGTTTAAACTGATGCAGACTCTGCACAGGGTAATGTTGGAAATTAGCATCAATGAGCAAATTAGAAAAAAATTTTTTCAGTAAAGTTTATTACTGATGATCTGGGAGTTTAGAAAGAAGTATTTCAGGAATATTTTTTATTTCTAACTGGGTGCACTCAAATATTTGTGGACTTCTAAGAGGTTTTTATTTGGAAAAAAAGAAACAATTTTTTAATGTTTCTTGGAGAAAACAAGACTTATTCTGTGTTCTTTTCCAGTGCTTTCTTGACATGGATGGAATACAGAGAAAATATTTTTGTTCTGTACTAGATTCTGTTTATGTGGAATCATTAAATACTGAGTGAATTGGATATACTCTGTTTTACAGTGTTTTCTCAAACCAGAAGGAGCACTCTGGGAAAAAGATGACATAAGAAAACCGTGTGATCAGTTTCTCATTATGTGTGTGAAAGGATGCTTGTGAAATGTGATATAATTGCTTTGTATAGAACTTTCAGGAAATCTTTATATGTGCCTATGGACAGGGGAGTTTATTGTTTCATGCAATCACAGGAATACAAAATTCAATATAGCTGTCATCCTCATAGAAATAAATCTTATTAATCAGACCATAGCTATAAATGCATCAGGATTTCAGTTAATTTTGTACAGATAATAAAATAAAAAACTCCACCAAAGTCAGGCGCTAGTTTTTATTGTTTTTTACTGACCTTCTGGCCTCTATAAACTCAGTTAGCTTCAGGCTGAATTTGCTATTTTCAAGACTTAAAGTCTTATGCTCTTCTATCTTAGGTGAAAATGCCTGTTTTGCTAAATAATACAGTCTGATAGTTTGGCCTGTTTTATTGGCTGTGAGTTTGTAACATGCTACCACTGCTTATGATCAGACTCTAAACTGAAGGGTGTGCTACCTTCAGTGGGTCCTTCAAGGTGTTTCCAAGGGGTTCCAAGACTGGATGTGATTCACTTCTGTTAAGAGCTTTAAATTTTTTATTTCAGCTGGGCCATTTTTTTAAAAAGCTGGAGAAGACTGATATGTACAATGACGTGAAAGACTTTGAAGTGTGAAAGTTTGTGTTACAAGCTCTGAAAGCAGACTGCTCAAGCTAGAAATGCTTAGTAGAACTTTGTTCTGGATGCGCCACGTAGTTTATCTGTATTTTACTGCTTGAATGCAGAACTTCATTAAAGTTTGCAAATAAACAATTCCAGAGCTACCTCATCAGATAACATGGGTCAGAAAGCCACAGCTGGCACATGGCAAGTTGTTGCTGTGCTGATTCATGTGCGTGCAAGAGGAGAGGAAACGAAGAGTGCTGTCATCAGCTGAAACTACAGGGAAGTTTTCTTCAGTAGGAACTGATAAAACAGATTGTGATTTAACATACGCAGTGTTAGACTAACAGATCAGAGAGCTGTTTTATGTGGATCACTCATTGACTGAAAAAAATAATTTCAAAGCAGTAGAAGTTATTTGTGAGTAATTATGTCCTACAAAAAAACCCAACCCAACCCCCCAAAAAACCTAAATACTTCCCTGTCCCCCCCCCAAAAAAAACCCATGGGAAAAACAGCTATTGAATGGTTAAATCTAGCTATTCCACAGTGAACCATTTTTATATGAGGGTGGGTTCACAAGAGGAGGAAAAAAGCAGTGGTAATGATAGTACTATTACTTTTGAGAACTTCCCATGATTTCACATAATCAAAAGACACAGGAATTCAGCATCTGGTAAGGTGAGACACTACTCTGTTATGCCTTTGCTCTTTGGTCTGTTTGAGCTTAATGCCCTACTCATGACTAATTATTTGTAGTTGTTTTAATCACAGTATCAGAAATATTTTACTATTAATAGGCAAATGTACCATGTGTTCAAAATTTAAAGGTTTATTTTTAAAAAGCAGACCATGCCAATTTTTGTGCTTCATTAGGAAGCTTACCAATGTCACTTTTTTATAAGCCCATCTTAATTATGAGATCTCTAAGATATGCTTTTAGAAACTGTGGTCTGTGGCTTCCAACTTTGGAGCTCATAGAAGATCGAAGCCTGTTTCAATTTTGCGTGACAATTGCGTGACAGAGACTTTTTTAATTCTTATTTCCCTTGAGAGAATTTTTTTATTTCTATAAATAAAACTGCTCAGGCATCCTTATATATGGATGCATTTTACTCAGATTCTATTCTCAACAGTCATGAAGCAAAGAGAGACTGGGATGCAGTGTTTGTGTCTATGCGCTGTGTGAATGTTTCATGGGAAAACATTTGGGAACAGGCAGAGGTGATAAGGTTATATGTAAGGATTTTTCACAGATTGATCAAGTACCACCCACAGAGTTTTGGCTATTTTGCTTGACAGAAAAAAAAGATGAGCAATTATGGTTTGCTGTTTGTGACATCATTTTATAAGCTAAATTTAATTTTCTGCTGAACATCCGCTGGTAATGTCATGGTAATAACTTCCTATTGATTAATTAAATCCCTTCCTTCTCCTTATTTGTAATTTGCATGAAGTTGCTCAAATGTGGGTTTATGTTATTACTAATGGGCTGTGAATGGAAACACTGTACACATTTTAATTTTCTTCTTTGCTTTGCTCAGAAGTAACAATTTAAAATTGATTGCCTTATTAGAATTTATTCTCTCAAAATAAGCTATAGCTCTAATGACTCTCAGAATAGTTTGGGTTTTTTTGAATTAGGAGACATTTTTACTACCGGTGACAATTTTATTGCCGGTGACATATAGAATTGTTGTTTATGAATTGGTAGCATTTCAAGTACTTTAGAAAGGGGCTATTTTGAAGGAAAGACAGCATTTAATTCTTGAAACATTTAATGTGAAATGGACTGCGAGTAGAAAGGCTTTCTTTCAAAAGAACTTCATTTAAAATAAAATGTTATGCTGAAGGAAAGTGTTGGACATGAACTGACTTCACTGAGCTGAACCAAAAAACTAATACTTTTATGTTATCCAAAAGTAAAGGAAATCTATTGAGACTAGCGTCATTCCTTTACAGCAAGGTTTTGGCATTTGAAATATTGTTAGATTTCAGCAGTTTTGGACCATTTGCTGAGCTGGAGGAGATTGTACAGTTAGATATTAGGAAAGGTTAAAATATAAAGCAGATAACCTTAAAGATGTAGCAATATACTTCATGTCTGTCGGTGTTTAAAAAATTTCTACATATTTCCAGAATATGATAAAAATAACTATTTTGGACACAAGTTAGATAAATTGAAAATTTGAAATTATTTCGTTTCATTTCTCTTACAAATTTTAGAAGTTCAATTATTTGCTTATCTGTGTTGGAGATTTGACAAACATCAAGGTCTTTGCCTTACTTCTGTAAATGCTTTCGTGTTGTATTGTGCTTCTAAGTCTTGTAACATGTTTGAGAAAAATCTCAGTTTGCTGCTTAACCCAGAAAATTACAAGAAGACTTTTCCACTACTGTGACTTGTAATGCTGGTGGCAGTTTACTGAGATGCAAAACATTCTTTCACGGCCCATTCATCTGATATATTGAACTTTGGATCAATTCTACTGTAGAAAAAACTGGTGAGACTTTTAGTAGCTTTGCATTTGCTCTCTTTACTGAATTGACAGCTTTCCTCTTTGGGTTGAAATAATTTCTTTAGGCTGGGTTTAAGAATAAAATTTGTAATCACTTTGTGGCAGCTTAAACTGAAATTTCTACTTAGTTTTCAGTGTGCAGTAATCTTGTTTGAAAAGAAACGGAAACACCATCCTCAGAGTATAACTGTTCTTAGAACTTAGCAATGTCTAATAACATCAGATTGTTTACCTCTCCTGCTCCATTCATCTAAATTAAATCATCATAAATCACAGACAGAATTTTTGTGTGTCACTGAATGTTAAATCTATTTTTTATTTATTTTGAGTACTGGAGGATTAATAAATTATCCTTGGGACACTGAACTTACAAAGCATAATGCCTTGAAGTAAAGTCAGAGAGTATCAGAGTTTACAGTTACATCTGTTCTGTCTGTGCCAATTAGTTGCTTTTATCATTCAAAAGCAAGAAAATGAATGTACTTCCCAGAACATTAGTACAATTAGCTTTGTGAACGTTAGGCAAACAATGCTAAGTTTATTTACAGTGATATTACAGTTTATTATTGATACTGGTGTTTGAAGACCTGGGTTCCAGGCTGGGTCTTACACTTTATTTCTTTCAGAGTTAAAGAGTGTGAGCTTGCAGAGCTGTGTTAACCTGAAGTGAGAGGTTCTGGTAAACTGTTTCCTGGAGCTTTCAGGAACTGAATTACTTCTGAGAACCCTAGCCCTCCTTAGGTTTGATTAAAATTAGCAATAGATGCTATAATTTTCAGAGAACACATACACATGTCTACAAAATTCGTTTGCATAAGATTTACAAATTGTCTCTGCACTAACTGTTTTTCACTGATGCTTTTAACTTCCTTTATCAACTGCCTGTGTTTCTTAAGGCATGTGGTAATAGGGCAGGTTTACGGCTGCCATGCAGAATATATAATGCTTGAGTTCTGCCTTGTTTTCCTGCAGTGTGTTCCATCTACAAGGCCTCCATTTTTTCTAAAATTAATTGCAACTTAATCAGTGAATTCTTTATCTCTCTGTCAACTTTAGCCAATCCTGGTTGAGGTGTGAAATCTTCTGAGCAAAGAGTCAAGATTTACGGACAAAAGCAAGGTTTCTGTAAGCTTCCTATCTTCCTGTTTTTTTAGAAATATCACTGGGAAGTCTATTTTTACAGACTCTCCCATTGTAGTTAAATACAAGAGTGTTCTTCATAGTGTGATTGGCTGTAAGACAGGAATTCTTTAATGCATGGCAATATTTTATCTTTAACATTTGAATGCCAAATTAAACTTATCTTTCCCATGTTAATCAGCATTTGAGACTGTATTCGTTTTGTGGTTTAGTAAACATGCCAAACCCTTCCATTAATCCTGTTTCCCAAGAACCTCAGATATGTCCTCATAATTTGGAAATAACACAGTGAATATGAGCTCTTCTAGGACTGCATTAACAGTATCTCCTATCACAAAATCTTTGTAAAGGGAAGATACAGACAGTCTTAAGATACAACAATCCTATATATGTTCATCTAAAAGTACATGGGATACATTGACAGCCAAAATATTCCAAGATATTTGAAATGCTTTCTTTTGAAGATTTCTAGAACCAAGGAGCTAAAGCAAAGTAAAATTAAATGAGAAATTAATTTTCTGCCTATCTTGTCAAAAACCCAAGCCATTTGTATTTGATTTCATTTTGTGCTAACAAGTTACTATTTTACAATATATAACACTTTGGAATAATTTGAAGTTGACATAAACTTTTTTCACGTTGAGAAGAAAATTAAATTCATGGCTTTGGAGAGAGAGATGGAATGAAACCATCTAGTTGGGAGTGGGAATGTTCTGGGTTCGTCCTTTTCTTTTGGAATTTTTATTCATTTTATTCCCTTATATATAAAATATAAAGCCTCTCATGGGAACAGAACTTACCTGTTCCTGGCTGAGCATTCTAACCACTGAACTAAAGCTTTCTGTTGACTAGTGACATAACTTGAACAGCATGACTGGAGGTAGGCTTTCTTCCACAGTTTCATGCATTTAAAAGGCAACAGTCTGGCCGACAAAGCATTGTTCTATGATTCATGAGTTTAAGTAGACTTTAACTGAGAAGGCCAGTTCTCTTAGTCCAATGCAAATGTTACAACCATTAAGTCTTTCTTTAGAACAGCCTTGTTTGTTCAATGTTTGAAATCTCTGGTTTGATGTCTAGTACAGTTTTATTTTTGCCACACTCTGGTATCAATATGCATCGCTGATAGATTTCATTATTAGCTGCATCAGCCATTTATTATTTGACATGCCTGGTTCATTTGCCTAAGTCAGTCACCAAGCACAGAAAGGAGGGCTGAAAGGAAACTGGAAGTATCTTGCTGTAAATTTATCTGTTTCTTTGTTCATAAAGAAATCAATGAAAGTGATGTCAGCGAATACCGTGGTACTATCAAACCTTGAGATGGGTTCCCTCTGGTTTACATTGTCAATTAAGGTCTGAAGTACATGCCTGGATATCTGCCCCTGTCTCTACTATTGTCATGCTCTGCACTTCATGGGTTCATGCCTGGGGGCTTAAGACCTGTCCTTGCAGAATGTAACAGCACAATGGAACTTTTTACCCAGAGAGGGTTGTGAGACTTTCTTCTTTGCTCTCTTACCTCACCACAGGCTCTGCTTTCAGCCATTTCCCACCACACAGGACAGTGCAGGATGGCACTGAAGACACAGGAATGCTATTGTGGATAATGCAGCAGTTTAAGTTCACAATAATGTTGATATGATTTAGCGTTGCTTAAATTTAAAATAGTTACATTATGATAGTGGCAGTATTTAATCCATCAGTCTCTGATCCTACATGATTCAAAGGCAGGGTCAACTATGTGTAAATTGTTCTTGACAGAAACTCATCAACATGCCTAGGTAATCTTGTCTGCCAATTATTCTGCCTAGCAATTTACATTCTACAAGATTATTTTAGAGACTTAGGAGATTTTTTTTGTTTTTATTGTATGACAATGATTTTAATACTGTCTTGAAAATCTGTTCAGCCTTACAACATTTTGTAAATACACATTGTAAATATTGTGTATTTTAAATATATCAGGTGAGACTAAAATTTCCCCTTTGCATAGCTAATGGATATTTTTGTGGGCTGTCAATAAATTCCAGAGAAATAGTTGAATTGTTACTATTTTAAAAGTTTATTTTGTAAACATATATATATATATATCAAATGTAGTTAGAAATAGTAGAACTTAACTACCGCAATTTATTTTAGTGTAAAAGTAAACTAAAATTGTCTGAAGATACAAGAAGTTTTCAAAGAAATCTCAATAAGTTATTAATTAATCAGATAAAGTTGTTGTGAAGGACTTTCTAATGAATTAGTGATTTAGCCTTTCATGACTCACAAATACCGTTAAGAACTTCAAGGCACAGACAAAACCAAACTGGTGGGGAAGATCATGCTCTCTCAGTTAGCCTGAAGCAATGTTTATGCATCAGTTATTTCTTTCAATGCTGCATTGTGCGGATCTTTTCTGTTGTTTCCTTCTCCCATTTTCTGAAGGAATAAATTTTTCAAAAAGTACCATCGCTAAACAAACAACTAAATACTATTTGTTTTTAATGCTGAAAGAAGAGGTTAATTCATACTAAACAAGGTTCATAGTATGAAGTTGGAAGGAGGGCTTGTAGGTTAAATCATGACATAGTTATCTAGTCACATATGGATTTTTTCATCCATGTGACATTGAGTTAATTTCTTTATCAACCAGAACTATCATTTTGAAGAAAAAGTCCCTCATTAATTGTATCTATTCAAGCTTTAATTCCTAGTGGTACAGCACATAGCTCTTCAATCACGTGTACCTGAAACATGTACCTAAAGACTGATAAGATTTCCCTTATTGCCTCATCCATCACAGCTGGAATTCTCTTTTAGGTCAGAACAAATTGAAGTGTTATGAATTGGACCTGGTACAAAAAGAAAATCTTAGGGTCCTTGTGTGTATGCATATATATGTGTAGATTTTTTTTAAATTAAAAACCTGATTTTTGGCTATCTTATTTATCTTATGGTGTGGTCTCACTTAAATGAAGATAAAGGCACCTCAATCTTCAAATGATGTTTCTGTATTCAAGGGTATTGGCAGAAGTGAAGAACTGCAGAGTCCCTCTGCTTCTCCCTCAGCAAGACGTCCGAAAAGGAAGGCAGTGAATGGGAGCAGGTCATCTGCGCGTAGAGTGGGATGTCACAGAGGCACCTCCTCCTCCGTGGACAGAGCTTTGGACCACATTGTGGGGCAGCTGGAAATGTTAACTCTAGTAAGTATGCAATAACAGGTGACACTTGCAGTGCAAAGTGACAGTGCTATCTAAGGGCAACATTACCCTGGAGTCATGTTCATAAATCAGAACATTAAAAACTATGCGGTCATTTTGGATAGCTCTATAGTCAAGTAACTGTTTTGGCGTTTTTCTTTCAGACAATATTGATTGCATGCATTGAGTTTGCTGAAGTGAAGGCTTCCTGGTACATAATCATAAAGATTGTTGCTGTATTTTTAACTCTGGGTGAAGAGACTTGCTGTTTTTCAGTAGTGAGATCTAGGGTAGTTTTGTCAGAAGCCCGTTATTTAGCAGACATTCCAACTGGAACAATCACGCACTAGCAGGGGATGAACAAAGTAAATTGGCAATGTACCATTAAATCCCTTTCAGAACTTAGCGTGTGAGGTGTTGGCTTAAGTAGGAGTCCAAGCAGTGCACTAAGTCCTAGTGCCAATGAAACTGCACAAATACTCCATCCGAGTCAGTGACTCTGAGTCACTTGTTTGTAAACGCTCAATACGTCTTTTTAATCCAGATTTAGCTTATGTTTTAAGATACTTCTTTGTAGGCCGTAATATATTGACATTAAATCACTTCAAAATGGAGCAGCTGAGGGGTTTTTTTCTGTGTTCTTTTACAATGTATATGTTAAGTAGGAAGAAATAGGTTTTGGGAAGTATGGAGTCAAGTCATGAACTGAAAATTATTTCTGTGTAGTAAGTTGGATGGAAAAGAAACTGTGAGCCTGGGTCCAAAAACCTACTTTTTCCGATGAAGATAATCTCTTAGAGAGTGAATGCCTTTTAGTAGTATATTTCTTTCTCACTTCCTTTTCTTGGGGATGCCTTAAATGTTTCTTTTAGGTTTTTGAAAGACATCATTTGTGATCACAGTGATGGCTGTTATTCTTTTGAAATATGGATGCAGTTTTCACATAGTATTTCAGAGTACTTTACATTATGCATGTATGCATTTCTCTTTCTCAGTGAAAATGTTTTGTGAAAATAAAAACCTTTAGACAATTTCCATGGAGACAAAGCCATAATTTTTAAATACAGTTGTAAATAGTGGAATAATGAAGGAGAAGCCATCTTATAGTATTTTCTTCCTGTTAAAATTACTTTTCTTATGTTACTATGTTGCATACTTTTATAGTACAGTGTGAGTAATATAAACCAAATTGAAATTTTTCTCTTCTTCATGCAGACTGTTTCAGTCCTGGACCAACGTCTTACTTGTACTGAAGATAAATTGAAAGAGTGCATAAAAGATCAGCAAAAAATGCTACTTAAGGGAAAATGACTAATAAACTAATAAAATATGAAAATGAACTATGTTGATGAATATGTTTCATAAAATCACAAGGAATGTTTCTTCACTGGATTTTGCTATAAGCAGAAACATCAAATCAAAGTAATAAAAATGGAAGAATTTTTTAAAAAAAATGTTTCAGACATTGGTAGCAAGCAGATATTTTGGTTATCTATTCAATGAAGTGTAGCCCAATCAAAACTATGATTTTCTAAATCATTTTCATTGAACATTCCAGGACTCTTATTTCAACTTAACAAGATCTTTGAATATAACTAAACCACTAACTATTTTTAGATGAATAGCAGATATTATGCAGGTTACCACTGTGCAGATTTTCAGACTCAGGCAAGGATTGTGAAAATAATGTTCTTTTTGCTAAGACAACATTACTTAAACACCTAAATTAAATAACACATAATACCACAAATGCCAGAGGTGTTCTTTGTCCCTTACATATTCTCAAGTGTTTTACCAAAATGCAGTAAGTTATTCTATGTCTTCTAAACATTTTAGTAATGATTGCAAGATGTAGTGTGAAAACTTTCAGTTACAAATACAAAAACTAAGTCACTTAAACTTTGAAGCTATAATTGCATCTCTGTGAATTCAGCTGCAAATCTGGTGCATTTGAACACTTCTGCTTATCGCATCCCCATCAAAATTCACTTTTCATATTTATAAAACCAAAAATCAGCTTTATACTTCTAAAGGATGTATTTGAACCAAACACAAAAAAGATGCAAAATCTAGGTCATAAATACAAAAGATTCTTAACCTGAGAGAATGTCCACATGTTCTCAAGCTTTGCATGCTATGAATGTACCCCATCAGGTAATGCATTGTGAATGCAGACATAAGTCAAGAAAAACTTTGCAATGTATAATGATTTGGGTTTTATTTTTAATAAAAATGAAATTCCTATAAAGATGATTTTAAGTCTTATTTTTTAATGGAAAATATGGAAAATATTTTTCTTTCTGTCTGTTTTTTTTTTTTTTTAAATGGCAATTGCAGAACACCCTTTGTAAATCCACAGTCAAAACTAGGTAATCATCCGTTTCTGTAACTTTACATGTATGTTAAAAAATGGGATGCTTGGAATGGGGGAGCATTTTAATCCAATTCTGCAACTGACTGTATATAGATAAAGCCCATTTCTCAGGCTGAACCTCATTAACATCAACAGAGTTCAGCTTTAGTACACAAGCTCACTGTGCAAATGACTGCAGTTCAAGCCACAGAAATGTGCAGTCAGTTTTTCTCGTATAACTTATTTTCTCTCTCAGCAACCACCTTCAGTTAGCCAGTACCACTTCCTTGGTTAACTCTGATTTTTACCAATAGATACTCTATATTTGCAGCTCAGTCTTGAGTACTACTGGTTATGGCAAAGAAGCAGTCTCTTATAAAATTTTTGGATGCAACTGTTTCTAAGCAGCATCCTAAACATAGATTTTTGTCAAAGTATGGTCTTATGTATTCCAGCCTGACCTTTGATTATGCAATTGTTTATACTACTATATAACACAAAGTTATGTAAATGCTGTCTTTTAGATCAAATGTACTTCACTTTATGAATTTGCAAATACTCTTGTGATCTTTGCCTTTTCTTGTCTCCATTAGAAGACACAAAACCATGTAGCTATTAAAATTTTTGCTTATTTCTCATTTCTCTCTTGGTGGACTATATTGACATATATGTATGTCTTAAAGCTGCAGATTGTTCTTTTAAGATTTTTTCAGGATTATTTATCAATAAGATTTGGATATTTGTTTTCCTTCCATATTTTTTAATAAAATCTCTGCTGAAATTTTCCCTTCTGTCTTAGCTCCTATCACTAATCCCTCTTCCTTTTCAGTACCTATTATCTGGAGCATTTACTGCTTAATCCGGTTTATTCCTCCATTGTTTGTGAATCTGGTGAACCAACATAACATTCCCAAATTGAGACATGTTATTGTCATTCTGTCGGGTGGTCTGTTGATAACTGAAACTCAACATGATGACATTTGGGAGGATGTCTGGTCATGGTTGGTTGAAAATAGGATGGATATATTATCCTCAAGCTGGGGTGGCTCTCCTAAAACACAGCCACAACCATTTAACGTGATGTTTCTTTTCAAAAAGCATTGATGTGGGCAGGTTACCTTATTCTCTTGATCCATATAATTTCTAATAAAGTTATGGAATGGTAATACTTCCTTTAAAAGCACCTGCCAAGGCTGGTAAACTCAGAAATATTTACTCTAGGGTTTGTACTCTGACAAATAACTGGTGACTTGACTAATTTGAATTATAAAACTGGAGGAAAATGACTGCTGTTTAGTCTTAGTTGTGCTTTTGTGCTATGTGAAAAAATAATTGCATGGATCTTTAAATTATGAAAATTATATCTGTATTGGAGACTGCATTGAAGTACTGATAACCCATACATGTTCCAAACAAGTTCAGCACCTGATTGCAGTCCAGTTTCCCTCAGGCTAAATTATCCCTCTGATACTAAATATAAATAGGCCACCCTGTTGGAGAAAGACTGCTTCCTGCTTTCAGGCCTGCTGCTGCAAAAATGGCTCAATTACTTATTAAAAAGAATGACATGTAGTAGATCCCCAAGGTTTGTTTGTCGAGAGGGAGAAGGTGGTGGCAGGAATAATGGTTGCTGGGAGACTGTCTCTGGAGAAACCCAACTTCAAATTCCTCAAGTGTCAAAGTGCTGTGCAGTAGCTCGGCAGCTCATTGCAACGGACTTCAGCAGACATTTCAAACTAAAAATGCTCTTCCAAATTGAAAGAAATGCTACCAAGTGTTACTTCAGCATTCACTTTTTGGTACTGTTGACATAATTTTTATAAATTTAGGGTTTTGTAAAACTAATTCCCGGAGGTGAATGTATCTGAACAATTTCCTTGTCTTTGGGGGGTTGTTGTTTCTTGCTTTTACCACTGTAAGATAATAATTAGTTTTTTCATTATCATCTTCATGGTAAGAAATCTAAACTGTAGTTTAAGATTTTTAATATAATGATCTTCCAGCTGGAAAAATTGTGATAGAACAGGTTCTCATTGCCATTTTAGAAAGTCCTGAACAGATCCATATAGCATGAGGGATATGAAAAATTCAACTTACCATCTTTATTTATATCTATTTAAATAAATAAACATGATGAACTATTTTTAGAGTAAAAAAAATGTTCTCTTTTCTTCTTAGAAGTTTTTTTACAGTGTTGAATTATTTTCATTGCCATATCATGGCATAAAATCACTCTTGATTTTTCTTCTGGGCAACAGTAACCAGGATGTGGCTATTTCCGGGTACATAGCTTTATGTAACCTGTTTACCTTGTAAGACTTGTAAAAATCAGAAATTCTGTACTCATTGCCCCAAACAATTAATGAATATGTATGTTCACATTGGATCCAGGAACAGTATGTTTTTGTCAGAGTACCCCCTCAGGGACTTTTGCACTCGGGTGCATAATACAATGGAAGCTGTTTCTTTGTGAGAAAATAGGTTAATGACTTGCCAAAAGGCAGATGTTAATTGGAAAATGTGCATACAAGTCCTTTTCTTTACAATGTATATGGGTTGCTTTTGTTATGACTTGCATCCAAGAACAGGTGCAATTTCAATTGACTCAGCTAACAGGATGTGCTGAGTGCACTGCTCACCCAATTTCACCAGAAATTTTAAATCCAGCAGAAAAAAAAGATTTTCTATATTAGTCAGTGAGTGATAAGCTGCTTTTATTATTTGTCATAGAGCATACTTGTAACTTAATATTGTACCTACAATTAAACATCCTAATAATATGAAAATAAAATCTTTGATTGTTTATTGATATTGGCTAATTTTACTGCTGACCACTGAGGTACCTCACATGAGAAAATATGTCATCCTTTCCAAATAATTTCTTTTTAAAACTGTCAGCAGTTCTAGACAAGGAGGTGCCACCAGTGTAATTGTAAATAAAACTTCAAGCAGGAAAATTGTCTTTTTTGCAAACACATTTCCTGCCATGAAGCTACACAATCACATCAAGGTCTTTGTCTTGCCTTGCTTCATTTTCCCACATTTCAAAAGCAAAAGTTAATGAAGCAGGTGGGGAAAAACTATCTGGGTGTGTCAGGGTCAAAAGAGCTGCTGTTGGATAGTTTAATAGTTCTGTTCAGAGGTGTCTGTGAATTTCTAGGCTAATCATACAAGTCCACTGCAACAGGAACTTCGGTTTGGATCCAACTGCCTAGCCTAACCTCATCCTTCAAAAGTCTAAGGAAGGCTGGATGTGAAATTCCTCTGCCTGGGGTGTATCAACAGTCTAAACCAGTGCAGGAAAATCTAGTTCAAGATAGAGCACTGGCAGTTATGAGGGTACTGAGGCTGCTGGTGTCTGGGATTATATGATTTTCCCACGCCTGTAGCAAGGACCTGCTCAGTGCTCTTGCAGAAGCAGGAATGGACTGAGAAGAAATACCGAGAGTCTCAATACCATATAAATGTAAAATTCTGCAGCTCCCAGTAGCAGTTAGGTTTGTAAGTCCATCTATGGCTTTTGTCCTTACAGACCTGGGTAAAAAAGAGGGACCTTGTTTCTCTTCTGAGCCGCTAAAGAGGAATCAATTGCCAAAATAGAAAAAGGAAAGACAATGTCTTTTTCATCCATTTGTGCTTTGTAATATAATGAAATTGTAGCTCTGTCTTGGGTCTTTATCTCCTCCTAATCCCCAGAAGAAATCCCTGCTTCTTTAGAAATAAAACCATAGGACACAGAGGATAAGCAAGGGCTGGGAGTCTATACTAAGGGTGCCACTGAACCCTCTTCTGGCCACTGTAGTGAAAGCCAAAGGCTTACAGTGCTTACTCCAACACCTGTACTGAATGTCAATTCTCCCTCAAGATTCAGGAAAATATTTATAACATTCATAAGCAAAGCATGTTTGTGTAAATCTGCTGTTTACTGGGACTTCATGAACAAGTGTCAGACACAAAGTCTGGGAAAGTCAAAGCAGTAAAATTCTTTCTCTGGTTTCTTCTAAGACTCAGGTGAGCTATATGCAAAAATCCTGCTGCTTTGTGCTACCTGCATCTTGCACATCTCAGAAATCTTTAAGGTGAAATGGACTTGGGTCATAAAAAGAACAGCAGCAATGCTTTCTCATGAGTGCACTGGTTTAACATTTTTTAATTAATATTTTAATTTCATGATACATGCTGGGACTGCAAGACTCAGGATGTTTGCTAAAGCCTAAAAGGAGTAATTTGAAAGAGAAGATGAGATGGTTGGTGATGGTTTCTGACAATGTCTAATTTCTGCTCTGACTATTTGGGGGTAGTCTGTTAAACTTAAGTGATGTCTCACCTAAAATTTGATGTTGTGAGCAAAAGCAGGGTTCAGCCCTTAGTCTAAAACTTGGAAAATTCTTGTACTTCATAAAAACAGCTTTCACATCTGAGAAAATTATATAAATGTGTTAAAATGCCATTAACTTTCCAGTTAAGCAGTGAATTTAATAATGCAAAATGTAGACTGTATGTAACCATGACTGATTTCAGTCTGCTCGGATGTTTCTCTGCAGTTTCATTGCTGAAACACTGTGAGCTTTTGTGCAGCTTCTGCAATCTATTTAGTATAGACCTAGCCTAGAAATAGCTGCATTATTGAAAGTCTGTGATATGTTCATTACAGAAGTTGTGAAAGTCTCCTTCGAGCCAGGGCTGATATAGGACTGCTCCAAATTACCAAAGAGCATGTGGGTAAGACTAAGCATGAAGCTGGGCTTTGGGCCATGCAGCAGCAGCAGTGCTCCGCCCCCCCGAGCTTCCCCTGTCAGTCTGGCTGCAGACTGTCAGAAAGCACAGTGCACTTCTTGCTGGCTCTGGGCACAGGGACGAAAGCTTGTCCCAAACCAGAGGCAAGACATAGCCAGGGCATCTGCTAGGGGCCAGGGCCGCAGGACATCCTGCCAATGCACCTTGCCGCCAGGGTGGGTGCAGCCAGGGACATTAGTCATCTTAAAATCACATGCAGGCATAAAGTGCTTTGCTGACTCAATAGGAAGTCACTGCCTGAAATCAGTGGGACTTCTCACATGATTGAATTTACATGCTGGAAATGTCTTAATCTTGTGCAGAGTGTTCATATAACTGGGGGGCAAAGAAAAAAAATTTGAATTGCAGCTGATGTCTGTTTCCTTTAAAAGTACATGAAAAACAAATACAGCCACTTAACTTGAGCATCTGGTTAGTTGAAAAGGATATTTTACTATTTATTTCACAGCTATCTGAATTAGAGCCTCCTAGGTCTGGCTCTGGTTCTCAGGTTAATGAAGAGAATGTAGGACTAGGTCCCCAGTTTGTATGCAGACCTACAGCCTTTTGGGTACTTCTTTGGAAGAGATGCTAGACCAAGAGAGGTTTCCAGTATAATTCAAAATCATAAAATAGGAAATATCCCTCAACTTGTCTTTTTCTATTTGATGAAGAAAAATGCTGTCAACCATCCAGGTATTTAAAGCTGTGTAGTATTTTCCACATTTCTCTTTTTTCTCTAAATGCTCTGGTTAGTAATGGCAAAGTGAGATAGTTATGCCCTTGTTACAGAATCTGCGTTTGGGAGAGAAATTGTCAATATTTTCCTATCTAATGTACTAGGTAGGAACAAGGAGGAATTAATAACTAACAACCTGTATTATCTGAAAAATGCAATTCAGAAAGGAATGATGATGGATACAATAAAATTGCTCCATCTTCACCCAAAATCTCAGAGTTACTTCTATGTTAGTGTATACTGTAGAGTAACAAAGCTGAGCCATCAGCCCTTGTGGAAGATCAGACTGAAATGCTCCAGAGCTCATTTTTAAGATTTGGTCCATATAAGGAGTCACAAAACTATATATAATGTAGCCCGCTAGCATTAGCTATGACACACCCAGTTTCTTTCCTCTTTTTTTCTTTTTTATTATGTATGGAACTGTTATGCCATCAGGAACAGGGACTGGGAGCTTTCTGTCTGCCCAGGTTTTTGTCAGAGAATGCCGATTTGTCGTAAACGAAATGTTTTGCAGAAGCGTCTCTGTTTGAAGGAACTTCCGATGAAACACAGGGCAGGTTTCCATCACAAGCCCGCCTGACTTCCTGCCAGCTTGCCTGGCAGCCCTCCAGGCTCCACGGCTCCAGGATGACTCTGGACTAAACCTGTCATTCTTCCTGACATCTTTCACTTCTTTTTTTTCTTTTTTTTTTTTTTTTCTTTTTTTTTAATATTAGAGGGGAAAGGTCTTGACAGAAATACACAGTGGCTCTGCTTGGCTTTTTCTGATTGTCCTGAATTAGACATTTTGATAGTAAGGACCTTGCATAGCCCAGTCCCATGTTTTATTACATGGGAGACCCAGGGCAGCTTTCCTCCATTACTAAGAAGCTGCTCCAGTTAAACTGCCTTGGAAGTGTTTTTCACATCACACTGAGCTCCGTTTCTGAGCATTTTCAGGAGACCTCCCAGTGCCAATATTGTCTCTTCTATTTTCTAAAATGCCCACTTGTGTCGCCCTGATTCTTTCAGGTTTTCTAGTGGACTTTCTAATTCAATGTTTGCTAGTTCTTAGTTCACTTTCTCATGAATTGATGCTATTATTAGAAGCTTGTTTATGCTAAGACAAGGTCGCTGGAAATTCCTTCTCTTGGGAGTGGAAAGTGACTGATTGACATTTGTCTTGACCAGTGTGATGGGAGAGGTGTCCAGCTTCTCCTCCAATCCCTGGTCCTTGTGAAAATACTATAAATGGAGTCAGATATTTGAATAAAGTTCTTTCAACCTTCTCTTGAGAACGTGTGTCGTGTGTGATTGATAGTGACCCACAGCAACACACTTGCCTTGTGGTTTCTCCATGCAAGCAGTGCTCTTCAGCACTATCTTCTTCACTCACTTCTTCCAGGCAGTTTCTGGAAGGCTGACAGTCTTCTGGTCACTCTGGCTGCTGGAATTGTGGACATGAGGAGGTTTCTTGGGACCTCAGACACAGAGATATATTCTAGAAAGCCACCTCAGTGGCCAGCTGCTGGTGGTTTGGCTGGTGCTCCCTGGCTTATCTGCTCCATCTTCTCTGGGAGCCAGAGATATTTCTTTTCACTTCAGTCTGAATCACTTGGGGGTGCCAGTTGTTTTATTCCTTCTCTTTAATGTGGGGTGATCTGAGGTCAGGGCCTCGTGCAGGCGTGTGCTGTACTCAATGCTGGACTCAATGGGTGCAGCAATCTGTGGAAGGCAGATAATTTCTCTTCCACCTCAGGGCTCATGTCATAGGCAGTCACCTTTATCTGCCTTAACCTCTAACAACATCCTATACTTGTTTTTTAACATCAGTCCATAAGCATCAATATGTTGATTACATCTATGTACCTGGGTTAACTTGGCTTTGAAAAGCATTTGAGTGAGAAGGAACATTTGGTCAGCATCAAGAAGATCTGGTGATTTAACCTCTGAAGTTGGGTTGGTCTTGGTGCTAGCAAACAACAAAATCCAGCTGCAAGCATCATTTTAATATTTTCTTCAAGCATTAGAGTATCTCATTTTTTCCAGACCTCTTAGTTTGAGTTTCTCAATCAGCGACCCATTACATCCAAAAGTGGATTGCTCAAGAGGCTGGCACAGCCAACAAGATCAGCCTTGTATTGCTGTCACAGCATGACCAGGAGCTATAGAAAAAATTGGGAAAGAAGGTGGTGTGCTCCAGTGTAATTTTCTAGGCAATGCTTTAAGTTCTGCCAGACCCTGAAACTTTCAAGGAGAAGAGGCTTCAAGTTTTCAGGATGTGAAAGGAAAAGACAACACCAGCAGATGCTGAATGCAGGCAGAGAGAGAGATAGGGAGAGGAAAAATATGAACCCCATTCTGCTTAAATGCAGCCTCTGATAATTTGGTAGTAGAGTCTTCACAAATGGACCAACAAGTTCTGCCTCCTGCACTAATATCTGTCATGCCTATATTGTCCATTCTTCTGTAACCCATCAGTCCTTTGCTTATCCCTTCTGCTCTGTGTTTTCACCCTCTCTTCTGTCCTGTCCTTTCCCTCTGAAAAGTTATTTTGCAACCTACACTTACTGCACTTGGCTGAAGCCTTGTTCGGCATATCAGGAAGTTTTCTGGATCGCTCATGGGTGAAGTTTCCAAAAAGCATCAATTTGGTATTAATGCTGTATAAACAATGGGCCTGTCAAACCCTGAATATCATGAGGCAACCTCAAAATGTTGTGCCTTCTGGCAGATTTCTCTCATGGTTACTTCACACAACAGAGCCAGCATGGTCTTCACAGTCACACAGCAAAAAGTGACCATGGGCATAACCTCAGCATATGCCAGGAGAAACCTTCCTCATGTTCACGTGTTTCTTTTCATTGGCCTGAAGCATCAGTACCAATCTTGTTTGGTAGAAGTCCAAGCAGCCATTAAGAAATTATGGTGGGTGACAGTTAGAAGTGTAGATACATTTTCAAAGTTGCATGTGAAGTATCAAGCTCACTTCTGCCAGCTGTCATGGTATAACAAGCTGTATATAATGACTTAGTTTGCAACAGCTATGGAATCCAGTCTGAATCAGGACATTGTCTGTAAGAGGATTTTAAGTAAACTTATTTAAGTAAAATATTGCAGTTAGTACAGCGCTAATATGGCTTGACATAAAGAATCACTTAACTCGTTTGGGAGCTCTTACTCCTGGTTAGGAAAGTGGTGGACAAGAGCTGATATAATTACTTCAATCACAGACTTGATGTGCCACAAATAGCCTTCTTTTCCTGCATTTCTTCTTATAAGAGGCTGTTTGCACACATTTCCGAACATGTGAATGAAATTTTCCATGCTAGGTATCCTTTTCTGGATGCAATTTTCTAGAAATTCTCTGCCTTTTTAAAGAGTAAGATAATACGACCTTCCCCTTTAGACCTTTGCTGGAGCCTTTCTGGCATCAGAAAGCGTAAAGACAGCTGATGGGAAATAACTGGTGCAGGAGATATTTCTCCTGAGGACACAGGCAGGCAGCTCACTGAAAGCTATCACAGTGAATGAGCCAGGCCAGACATAATGCGGATACTGGGCGACCAAGACTAGCTCAGCATGGAGATGAGACTGGGGTAAGGAGATGAAAGAGCAGATCTGAGAAACACAGAGTAGCTGGAGACTGGACAAGACACTGGGAAGTCTGGAGAAGGACTGAGATCTTAGTGTTGGGAGAAGTCAAGCTTGGGGCAAAGGGAAGAAATGGCTCTGGTCCATTAGATCCTGTTTCTTAGCCCTTTGCAAAGCAGCCTCTTGCTCAACTAAACAACTATTGAACCACTTTCTTGTTTTTTCCCCAACTGCTCATTTTCCCTGTGGCATGAGCGAGCATGGAGGTTAACACCCCGCTTTTGTTGTTGATTTCTTCACCTGTTCAAAAGGCAAAGATCAATGCGGTGAATCTAAAACCATAAAGAAAACTCACACAGAGAAAACCATCTGGAACTGTATGTTTAAATTCTTCTACTAAGGCAGCTTTTCAGAATTGAATTTTATCTTTGCATCTGTATCATCAGCCTGGCAGCTGTACTCTGTGTAGGAAGCAGTGGGATGGAGATCTAAAAAGGCTGGCAAGGAGGGGGATGTAAAACCCAAAACCTGGAGACTGCAAAGTTATAAGGAAGTGTTTTGAATTCTCATTGAAATTTGAGATACCCAACAAGGGAGAAAGCAACAAAATTTAAATCAAGAGACAATGAAAAGCAATGCTGTGCTTATAGATCCTGTCAATAGCTTTTATATCAATGGGAAGATGAAGAGGACAAGGAAGGACCTTGTGGAAATAAGGAATGAGAAGAGCTGCAGATGAAGTTGCCTGTTCTTCTGCCTGAGAAAAGGATTCTGCTGTTTAACAATGGTTTTATGAATCACAGACCATGTTTATTTCTTGCTCTTCCTATTTGATTTTATAATGGCAAATGCATTCTTGTACATGTTTTAAAATAATTTTGGTGCTTGCAGATTGATTTGCCACACTAACATTTCTCTCCCCATCTCTATCCATCCAGCCTCTAATAAGTAGCTCATACTGCCTTCCTCTCATGTATTCATGTCCCCACTGACACCAAGGTATTTTCCAGTCTTCTAAGCACCCTGCAGCTTTTTCCCCCTGCCCCCCTTCTCAGGCCCTGAGAAGGTCTCACCTTGGCTGCTGTGCCTGCTTCTCCATGCCTGTTGAGGGCATGAAGTTCTGCTCACCTTCTCAATGCTTCCCCTGCTGTATTACTCAAGCACAGGAAGCTCCATACCTGGGAGAAGTGCTGAGTTAAGCACAGGATCGCCAGGGACCCTAAAAGGTTTGATTTCCTACAAAGCTCAGCATGGCCACTGAGAATGCTTAATCTCAAACTGTGTCTGTTGCTCCCCGATTTGCTCCCTTGGAGTCCTGGCAGTGTGTGCAATGCCTGGCTGTGTGGTGAGGGGAGACAGGGCTTGCTTTAGAGCACATGGTGAGGGTTTGGAGCTGCAGCCTCAGGTAGATGCAGGGGCAAAGAGAAAGGAAATCTGTTCAGTGAACTAGAAATTCCCACACTCTTGTTGTCAAACATTCTTGTTCACTGGTGTGGAAAAGGGAAGCTGAGGAGAAGAGAAATGAATTTGAATGCATTTTAATTGGGATTATGGGCATATGGCGTGGTGTCATTTGTTTTCCTCTTCCTGCTCTGCAGTGAGGTTCTAATACCTTCACACATTTGCCTTTTTGCCATGTCAAAAGACAAGACAGCAACTGGTTTTCTTCTCCCCTCTTTTGGGGCCACATTAAAGCTCTCACTTTACATTGAACTTTGCCAAAGGAACAATCATGATTTTCAGAAAAAGTGCGGTCAGATGAAAAAAACAGATTAAGCACCTCTGACTTACTTTCATTAAATTTTTCAGCTGCTCCTTGGAGAACCTTTGCTATTTTCCAGCAGCAGAAGGAGATGGATTAAAGGGGGGAGAGAAGACATGATGGACACAGTACCACATGTACATAATTCACCAGCAGCTGGATAGTTAGGTTTTATTGTTATGAAAGTATATTTAGTTTTTGTAAAAAGCTACTTGGGGAGCTGTTTGCCTTATTGTACAGCAGTTTGATACACGTAAGATTCAGACATAAGCTTTTAATTGTGCCCAACACCACTGCAAAAGCAATTTCAGCTCTCTCCCCTGTCTCATGCAGCATCCTATGATGCTCTGCATTTGAATGTGAACAAGCTATTGTTTAAAATGGCTTTAAATCATTACAGAAATATTCTGTGGCATCCACTGGGAAAGGCTGCTTCCATCTGTCCTGTTCTTTTCTCACAGTCGCTTTGGGAACCAGGGCCAGCAATCACAGAAATATTGTTTAAAGGTTAACCACAGAGTAGCATGATCTTTATACACTGTGAAAGCTAGTAACAGGTGAAGGTGTTGCTCAGAAACATTCAAAGAGGAATGCAAAACTTAAGGCTAAGCATCTTTCTCAACCTTCACATAAGTCTTTCTGCTCATTTCCAAAACTGTGTATGGCACAGTATAGGATCTGCAAGGGACTTACAAGCCAATGCCCACTTTAAATAAAATGTCTCTAACAATGTTGTAGGCAGTCTCCTCCTGGCACCCTTGACACAAACACTCTGCAGTAGACTTTGGCCACCTCAGTGCCATGGCATCACAGCCTGACTCAAACTCTAAGTCTGTAGCTCCTGGAAAAATGCCAAGCCTATTATTTTTTTTCTGAGAAATATATATTTTTATTATGACTTAGACTTGCAGAAAAAATATAACACACTGCCTAATGTTTTTTCATATATCCAATATTTGATGCTGCTATTGTCCCAGAGTTTCTGTTTCAAATAATGATGGGGGGAAAAAAAAAAAGTTGTATTAAATTTACATCAAAGTAAAGCTGGGGAAGCAGAAATATAAATAACAAACACATGCATAATATGATTCTGAACAAAGAAACCTGCGCCACCAGTGCAGAGATGGGCTGTGTGGGAACACATGTGTATCATCACAGTGTATTGCTAACACATGTGGGGTCATCCAGACATGCTTGGGGGCAGCTGACATCACTGTTTGAAGGTAAATTTGATAGAATATAGTTTGCAGGTACTGTGGCAATGTCTGCAATTTACATCTTTATAGAGTGATTACCATAACCTTTTACATGTTGTCCTGTACAAACTTCCCCACGTAGGGCGTGCCAAGGGGAGGGTGTATAGAATATGAGAAAAAATTAAAAACCAGATGATAATGACATTCTGAAATAGTTCATGCACATCTTTAAAATTAATGGAAAAAAAATCATTAAATTGTAATGAATTTCACTCACTAAGAGCTCCAAAGCAGTTCAGCAGTTTTTCTTCTTCATCAGCTTGCAATGTTCCCAGCTTTTCCAGTGAAACGCAGAGCACGGCCAAGGGAACACAGTTCTGCACGGAAGTAAGGATGCATTTGTCTAGAGCAACTGGAAGGTTCTTGGTTCAAAGCTCTTCTACAGGAGATGAGGACATGCTAGCCTTGAAGGTACCTCAGATTGTTGTGGAAGTGATTTAGTACTTTATACTTGTTACACAAAAATAGGTATGCTTGACATTTTTCAGTAATACTCCTGTTTTGGTTTGCTTTCACTGGACATTTGGAATCTTGAACAGTGTCTCTTACTCTGAACACATTTTTGCTTTCCTTTACAAGCAGCTCTGGCCCTGGTTCTGCTGTCCTTCATGTCACCCTCACACCAAGGCGGCACTGCACTGACTGGCTGGCCTTTATCTTGGGATTGTCCAAATGTTCAGCACCCGTAACATTGCTGCAGATTTTCAGCAGTGGGCAGCCATCAGTCATGGTACTTACAGTTTAGGCCAAATTCTCACAAGAGTATGGCATACTGCCCCAGATCTGGTCCCAGACATGAATTCATAATGCTTTCCTGCAGGAATCACAGCTCTGATTTTGGGAGTCACCTAATTCCATGCTCCAAGAGCTGGAGGTTCAGGATGAAGGTGGCAGCTAAGTGCCTATTACATATGGTGATGCTGGTTTGTGATACTTGTGGTGCAAGAGAAGGACAAAAAAAAAGAGAATCCAGCTATTAGAAAATGATAGCTATGAACACTCATTTTCTGTTACTAAAATCAGGTGTCTGACTCACTGCATGCAGAGAGGTGAAAATAGCCACTTAAATTTTGGCACACTGTAGCTAAACATACTAGAGCAGGTCTTTAAACCTTGGTGCCCTAAATTGCTTTTAATGGATCTCCTAGTAACTAAGGAAACCCAGATTTATATTCACTATGCTGGTATCCTAAATTTCCATCTATATTATCACTGAAAGATGCTTAGAGCTGTACAAATTCAAAACGGTTGAAAAAAATTCTCTGGAGCAGGATTTTAACCAACCTTAAAATAGTAGTTTTCAAGACAGTACTTTTAGACCTACAACTGAAGTCAGTGGAAGGTTTCTTGGATTTTTGCCTTCCCATAAGGCAGACACAAGGGTAAAATAAGCTAGATGAAATCAGTGAATGTAGTGACAGGGTTATCTAAGGGCTTATTGGCCTTTCTAACTGACCCTCAAAAACTATTCTACCTATTTTGGGAACAGGCTTAAATGAAGGCAGTTCAACACTTTTAGCTTAATCCAAACACATGTTAAAAGACAGACAAGGGGAAAAGAAACCCAAGGAAAATGTCCCCAAGCCAAAACCAAACAGGCAATCAAAGGCCCCTGCCAAGTCCCTTGAGGTGGGCAAGGTCACTCCCTGGCAGAGCTCCAGTAACTCGTGGGCAAGCAGAGCTGCCCCAGCCCAGATGTGGGGCAGAAAGCCATGCCAGCAGGGTGATGTAGAGTGGGGCATGGCTTGAGGGCAGGCCCCCCTGTATGGCCCAGGTGCCATCCCCCAGTGCTGCAGTGAGTAAAGTGCTCACCGTGTGCCTGCATGAGCGCTTGCACAAGGTCCCACCAAATGCACAGAGAGCTGCTGAAGCTTTGCTCTGTCAAGTTCAGTGGGAATTTGTTCACTGAGTGGTGCAGGCAGGTTTTCCCCCCATGGACACACACCTCCTCCCGGATGCACGTGCATGTGCGTACTTGTGTATACACATGCGCTTTACAGTACAAAGTACTTACAGGAAGGCATCTTCTCTCTTTAAATATTTTTCTTCAACTTCATACTGCATGAAGTCAGGTCCTCACTGTCACAGTTTCTCACAGCTTAATGGTGTTAAAGAGCCCTTCTTGCTCCTGACTGCTGCAATAACAATCAGGGTGGGAGGAAGGGGAAATGAGCATGCAGCACACGCTGTACCTTCCAGCACCAGCTATTGTTAAGAGCACATTGCTCCAGACAGAGTGGCAGCAAGGCACGGGGTGGGAAGCAGGTGTAACCGGCCAGGAACACCAGTCTAGCAAGAGTTGATTTTTAATTCAGATGAGTACTCCTAATTCTCTGATGCCTCTTGTCACCACACTGAAAGAGGTTTTGCATTCCTGTTCTCAACACATGAAAGCTTAACAAACACCTCTATGGCAAACCAAGAGCTCATTTTCTCAATCTGGCACTTTGGACATTCACCTGCAAAGTCAATTGTCTTTTCTTTTTTTGACTCTGTATTTCATGTGCAACAGTTTGCTCTCAGGAAGCTTGTTTCCAGGCACTTTGCCATAGTTGGGTTCTTTACAGCATAGTCTTCAATCTCTCCTCCTTGCTTGCCCTGCTTGTCCAGCTTAGTATTTTTCCACTCTCTTCAGAAAGCCCCACCAGCAAAGGCTGCCCAGGCTGTGGTAGCCCCAGTGCCATACTTTGCTCAAGCTAAGTCTTCACAGGTGTGTAGCCCGGCACAATTGACAAGGTTTGAGCTACTGCTGGTTGGCCCAAGACAATTCAGGTCCCTCACTCCCTAAATTCAAATGCAATCTGTTGGAGAGAGCTATCCAGCCCTTACTGAACCCCAGTGCTACTCACAGACACTGTTTAGGATGTTTTATAAGCATTGGTGCATAGGTCCTTGCACAGTGCATGAAGCCAGCAGCCCATACATTCAAACCCCTTCTTTGCTTCAATGTGGGAGTTACTGTCCTGCAGTGCAGTACTAAAGCTTATTTGTGATCACATTTAGGTAATTCTGCTCTCCTGATCTCCTGTAATACCTTGATTTCAGATACCTGCCAATGTCTGCTAAGCACTCATACACAGTACATAATGAAATACAAATAAATGTGTTCAGCCCAAGTGCCACACCATAAAAAAGTATGATGAAAGAACATCCCATCTATGCCTGCTTCCACCCACCAGGACACTCTCTCTGTTTCTTTTCCTCCACCAAGGCCTGGAGATGAAGTATTGGCATCATATACACCCTGCTCTTGAAATGCCTTCTGTGGCTGGCTGTTCTCTGTCCAGGATTATCCTTCTGCAGCAGGACACAGCTGCTTGGCAAATGAGTCAGTGGACCATAAAAAGGCCTGGCATTTTCTGTCCCTTACTAAGAATATTCTTCATTTGTCCTTATATTTCTTTCCTTCTCATAGTTATTGGTCCTCTTTTACCAGAGGATCATTTTTGGGAAAGAGAATCCAACCCCAGTTTCCTGCCCCTCCTGCAGCAGTTCTCAATTCCAATTGAACATTGCTTGGTTGTCTTCAGGAGCTTGGTCAATACCCTGCCAAAATGCCACAGCAACTAATCCCTGATTGTCTTCCCCTCCTTCTCCAGCTGCTTTTGCATCACTCACAGGTGATATTGCCCTGTTCCTGGTAGCTTGGCTTACTTGACTGGGCTGAAATTATGCTGAAAAACAATGGAAAAAAACCCTCAGAAATGGTCCTTCTCCCAAGGATATTCTCCTCTTTAAATAGTCCACTTGCATTTGGGAGGAAAAATACAATTTTTATCTCATTAACATATGATTCCCCAGTCATCTGCACTTCTGATCTCTTTACCTAATTTGTGTTCATTCCTAACACATATGATTTAACCTGGAGCTATGACATACAGATTCAGACTATGAGAAAAGGACTAGAGACTCAGTAATCAGTTAACTTTATTTCACTCAGCAGTGACACTGGATGACTTACAAGCAATTTTGGACTGAACAAAATACAACTGTCCTGTGCTGCAGTGGAATGCATCCGTCTGCACCCTGAGAGCTGTCATTGCCTCATCTATTGCTTCCCACTTGTGGTGGCATCACTTCATCTAGTCAACAGTAACTTGCCATTTGCACTGCCAACAAACCTTGAAAATGTTCTGAATTTCATAACAGGAAAGGCCATAAAATGTAAAGCATTTTCGATGTCAAATGCCTCAGAAACTGCTCCTGTGTTATCCAAAATATATGGAGATAAAGTTCTATGCTCTTCGTAGTTTTTGCTGCATTGTTTTTAAGTAATACACCCTAATAAATAATTTTATATTTTGCTTTGCATCTTTGCTTCTGTCTGATCAATAAATGAAGATGGGAAGGGTAAGAATCCATCTCCATGTTGGACTGGGCTGCCACAGTACAGGCCACAGCATGTAAACACAACGATGTGAAGTCCAATCTTCCCTGTACTCTAAGTGCCCCTGTAACAATAATGAATTTGTCTAACTCTTACAGGGGTATAATGATGACAGCTGGTCCCAAATCTGTTTCCACCCAGTGTCCAGGCTGCTGAGCTGTCTGGAGGACAAACAGTGCCATTGAGATGACAGCTTAAAGCAGCCAGGATTCCTAGCTTGTAGGAAGCACAACACAGCCATGCCTGTACTGCTGCCAGAGGTAGGATGGCTATGTCCCCATGGGGCCAAGTCCAAACCCATCAACTCAAACAGAGCTGTCTGGGACATGAGAGTATCATCTCCCGAGACAGAAAAGAGAGACTCAGGCTATCTCCAGTGTGGCTCCATTTGAGCATGAACCATACACCCAGGCCAGCTCTTCTTCAAGCCACTGAAGTGCCAGCTCACTAGGTTGTGCTACCAGCCCAGTTCCCAAAGGATTCATTAGATGGAGCAGAGAACCTGCCCAGGGACCACTGGCTCACTGCCACCACAACCATCCCATTTCTTCAGAAACCAGAGTACTGGGAAGGTAGGACTGTGATACCTAAGCCCTCTGTGGGAATTAGGTATAACCTGAATTATTCCCATTACCAGGAGTAGCAAAGGAAATCCTTCAGCAAAGGAAGTTCATATGCCATTTTATAATGTTAGGCAAACCAAGAGCATAGCAACCTTTGCACTGGCTCCTCCATCACACCTTGCAGCTCAGGGGCAGCTGATCATAGAATCATTGAGGTTGGAAAAGACCTCTAAGATAATTGAGTCCAACCGTTAATCCAGAACCACTGTTCACCACTAAACCATAGCATAGATGATATGTGTCACTGGAGAGATGCTTACCCACAGCTCCCATCTGCACAGTATTTCTCTTTTAACTCCTTGTGTTAAATAGCATCCTGCAGTGATGGAATTGCTAAAAGCACTCATATTCTTGTCATGTTCTGTTCCCAGAAGTCCAGGAGGACTTCAGAGGGAGCAGTAATACAGTCTCTGTGACATTTTCCTCACTGAATATTTTCAGCAACTAGATGGCCAAAAAAATAAATTTGACTATTATAAATTGAAATATCCAAAATAATAAAAGGAAATTATCAGTTAATATCTTAATTTGAAATAATTTTTATAAAGACTAATAAAACATATATATTACACAAATCCCTTTCTGATGAGACTTCTGATTTTTGGGAAAACTGTAAGCTTGCTAGATTAAAAAGAAAATAAAATTCAACATGTTGAAAATCCCCTTAAAGTGGGAATTCCCAGTTTTCATCTACCCTGAATATCATACAAACAACATTTGATATTTTTATGGCAGCAGATCAGAACAGCACCATTCCTTTCTTCCATATGGCAAGAATGATGCCAGACAATATCTGGAGCAAGAAGAAAAAAATAATATGTGACTGATTGGAATAAAAAGAAAAATAACTTCATTGAAATAATCTTTTTAGAGCATCATCCCACATAGCTCAGAACCTCTTAGCACAAGTCTGGCATAAATTGTGCTATGCCAAACTTCTCCTTGAAAGGTTCCAACTTCAGACTGAGAGCTAAAGGTACAGAATCTGGCTCTGGGCATCCTGCTCTGGCTGACCCTGCTCTGAGCAGGGGACTTGGGCTGGATGGTCTCCAGAGGTCCCTGCTGGCCTTGTTCTACTGCTCAAACAGCCCCTTTTTCTCCAAACCTTAACCACAGACTGCCTCCTGTTGCTCTCTCCCCTGCTGTCTTCTCCACAGAAGTCACTTTCCCACAGGCAGCTCAGGGGACTGTAGGAGTCTCCACTGTCCCCTGCCATGGAGCCTGCATTGGGCTGCTCCTCTTTGTGACCAGTACGACCTTCCTGCTGCCTGGCTCTTGCAATGGCATTATCTCCCTGGAGAGAGGCTGTGTTTTCACTACCCAAACCACTGAGCTTTCTTTACAGAAAAAAGGCTGGTTTGAATGGCTTTTATTGTTAGTGAAGAAAGTCTGCGCTTCCAAGCATTTGTGAGGTGCAGACATGGCAGCCACTGAGGGACTAGCACTGGGCCAAGATAGAAACCCTGGTGGGCAGCACTGAAATGGCCAATTACTTTGTAGCCCATTAATGAGTGAACAGCCTAAAAATTATCCTGCACTAATGGCATCAGTCTTCTATGACTGCCTTCCAAGAGGCTGAGATGAACTACTCATTTGCAAGAGTTAAAATGTCCTCAGATGCAAACACCAGGAAAAAAAATTGCATAACATCCACTTCTCAAATCAAAAGTGACAAACAGAAGTCAGTAGGTGTTAGAACAGAGATATGGAAAAAAGATGCAGAAAGCAAAGTAGCTGCCCTGAACTCACCATTTTTTAACAGAAATGAGAGATCTTTTGCCATGTTAGATCAACAGTGATGCTGCTTCTGCTGTGCTCTTTTGGCAATTTGTGAGTTGAATTTGGAACCTGAGACATCATACTAAATTTGGATTCATTTTAGGGTAGAGTTTAGGTATCTCTTGCTTATGGAGAAGGAATTAACTTTTTTTCCCCCCTAATGATGTAGTTCTGTGTCTTGCACACTTATTTTACAATAATTTATAAATCTAGCAGTCACCACACTGCCATGTCTACTTAGAATTATTTTTTCTTAGGCCAATACAAATGATACTATGTCTTTGCTTGTCTGAGGGGGACAAGAACATCTTGTAAGAATAAAATTCTCAAAATCCTTACACTGACATGCTTATCTACACCCTGCAAGTAGGTTATTGTATTCTGTATTCATTTTGAATTTGGAAGTTAGAGAGGCAAACTGAGCACACTACTATAGCTGTGTTCCTGTGAACATGTGTATGAGTATCAAATAATGAGGTAATCAGCAGACTAAGCAGCTGCTATTTCTATTAATTTTGAGGAGATAAAAATTTGTTTGGCTTTAATTTCATTTCTTGGAAATTGGAATTTTCTCTGATCATAGTTTCTACTATGTAACTCAGTCTCAAGTAGTGCAGTCCTGAAGGGTGCAGGTTACAGATAAGTGTTTGATCTATGGGCAGCCACACACATTAAGAGTAGCAAACCACCTTTCATTAATACTAAAGCAAAGGAAAAAACTCAAGTCCATTATGTAATAAAAAAGTGAATGGATAAAAACCCCTGCCCAAGGTACCAGGCTGCCTGAGGAAGCCAGTGCAAAACCAAATGCTGCAGGTGAACCAACTGCAAATTGAAACCCAACTCCAGAGCAGGAGGTGTTTGGCATCAGCTGCAGGGATGAGGAGGTGTGCAGGGACAGCTGTCACCCCTGTGACTGGCAGCAAAGTGGCCCCCAGTCCGAGATGCCCAGCCTCAGGGCAGCCCCTGCGCTGAGCACTTTCAGCACCTGTTCTCCTCCAGGGTGAGGAGGAGCTGTTCTTTGTCTGCCTTAAAGCAACACCCAGAAAAGGGTGGAGACTAATGTATTTCCCATTATCAGAAAACCTCACAAACAAGTGTTGCTTACCTACTCCCTGCCACTCAAAAAGTCTGGAGCCTCTCTGGAAGGAAGCCTTGTACAGAGGAATACGGAGGCAATCCTAGGCCAGGGCTGGTAAATACTCACAGGGAGACAAAGGAGCGCCAGAGGACCCGGTATTCATCACCGGGGATTTAGGGCTACATGCAGGGGAGGTGATCCAAAAGCATCTCTGTAGATCCCATCAGCTCCCCAATGAAAGAGAAAAGCTGTACTCTTTCAGCGACGGTAGGAGCACAGCTCTTGTGACTGAGCTGGCTCTGGTGCTCAGAGAGGAGTGACTTCTATCCTAACAGCCCCAATGTGAAGCCAAACCATGGGCAGCAGCTCAGACCACTGACCTGCATTTTGGTAGGTACTGGGGCCGACATTTGGGAGGAAGAATCTTCTACTGTCAGTGCATTTTATGTCCCACTGAACCCCCTTTGGCCACTAAGGTGTCATTTCAGTTCTAAGGAAGTGTTTGACTTCAGAGCAGCAGGAACGTGTTGCAAAGAATTTTGGCATTCATTGTGGCCATCCAGTAATTACAGGGGCTTATAAAAGAGAGGGAGAGTGACTTTTACTGTTAGTGACAGATCACTATCACTATAGGACCAGGGGAAACAGCTTTAAACTAAAAGAAGAGATATTTAAATTAGATATGAGGAAGAAATTCTTTATTCTGTGGATAGTGATGCACTGCAACAGATGCCCAGAGAAATTGTGGGTGCCCCATCCTTGCAAGTTGGCCAAGTTGGATGCTACCCTGGGCCACTTAATCTAGTGGGTGGCATCTCTGCCCATGGCAGGGATATTGAAACTAGCTTATATATAAGGTCGGTTCCACCTCAACTCATCCAATGATTCTGGTATATCTGAGCCCACACCTGATGCTGCATACATATCCCATCCCCTTTATCGCTATAGGTGCCTTGCTAACAGTTCCAATGGAAAACCTGCTTAGGACTTGAGTCTGAAAATTCTGCCAAAAAGCAGAAGAGGTAATGTAATCAAGGCCAAATGTCAATATACTAATATCTCAAAGTGGTATTTGATTTTAAAAATCACCATCCAAAACATAGCAATAATAGGGGTTTTGTTCTATGCACTATGCTACACTGCCTTTGATTTCAAGACTTTTCCTTCTTAGGCATGAAGGTTAGAAAGTCTGGATTCAGATTCATGAAAAGGGAGACTGCCATGAAATTGCAAGACTTGAGAAGATAGGGCTTAGCAGAAAACAACATATGTCACGAGATTCACACTAAAATTAGAAAAGCGAGTTGTACTGCAGTATAACTGCACAGGTGTGCAGAACTGCAGTCACTTAATTGTCAGGAAATACAGTTATGCAGTACAACTGTCTCTTAAGACTGTATTTCAAGCAAGTCAGAACCAACACTTCTTTACAGCCACAGAATTCAGCCAATAAAACCTCTGGGGCATGTGCTACCCTCCTACACCCTCTGTAGTACCAGAACAAAGGCACAGAGGAACAAGTGGGCAGCTGCCACTCAAAGCTGCATCGAGGCTTTTACAGGGAATTTGTCCTGAGGAATAGTAAGAAATCTTTCCCTTTAGTTTCCATATCAGGTTTTCAGATCAGTGCTCTTCCCAGCCTCTCCTTCTCTGGACTGCTCGCAGTGTGGAGTGTTCTTTTCCTGTTTACTCTCACATCCCTTTTTATTACCAGGCAGGATTTTTTTTTTTAAAGCACACTCAGGCGCCTGCTTGTTTTTTCTAAAGATCTACAGGGATTTGTCGGCGTCTTTTGCAGCAGGTCATCCTGTTTTCAGACAAAGTTCCTGTCTTGTTAAAAACAGTAATTTCTGGATGTCTCTGTAGGTCTCCTGCTTTTAATCATCCTGAGTCCTTGAGCCAGGCGATCCACACTCAAAATATTTATTGTTTACTTGTAGCTAAAAACAAAAAGTAAAAGAAAGGAAAAGCCCAGAGAACATTTCCTTCTGCAAGACAGGAGACCCCTGAGCACTGCAGTAGCACAGGTCAGCTGCACATAGGCTGTGGCATGCTCAGGACAAAGGCTGTGACTATCAGATAAAACAGCAGCAGCAGTAACTTTACCATCATTTAAAATGTCCTGCTGCTCAGGAGCAAGTTGCCTGCAGGTGCCTGAATCATGGGTAAGTCCCAGCCTGCAGTTGCTCAGCCCTGGAGCAGACCTGCAGGGCACAGCAGAGGATGTGCTGGGCCATAGTAGGGCTGGCCCATCTTTTGGGCCCAGTCTGCAGTCTGAGAACCAAGAGAATAAGAAGATTAACACTCTCTTGTGAAACAGCAATAATTTTCAGACTGATCAAAGCTCTGCATGGCTTTGAAATCCACTGATAGACAGCAATAGGGACAGTATAATGCTATATTATATACTGGCCTTTAATTTTATGTTGAGAGAAAAACTCAAGTACCCATCTGTCATATTTCATCTATTTTAATTCTGTATATGCCCCCTACTATTGTATTAAGGACAACTATTCAAAGAGTACATCCATGCTGACAACACCTCTTGTGAGTGGATCACTGTTGTTTCATGTACATTTAGGCTGGGACAGATATTTTGCATGGCTTCATGTGAGACAGAGGTGGGAGATTACTGTTCATGCTTCCCTTTACAGCCAGCAGTAGAAGGTATTTTCTGCTGGGGAGCAACTAGCACCCCTAAGTTAGAATCCTCTGCTTAGCTCCTCTCTATCCACTTTCTCCTCTTTACCCTAGTGAAGGGGGACAGTGTCCTGCCTTTAAAAGTTAGAGTATGTGAACAAACCCTCAGTAATTGGTAATATAAGATGTCAAAGTGTTTAACAAGTGTATTTAGTACCACTCAGATGGAAATAGTTGGGAGGAGCTGGTTCAGAAGGTGATTTGTGTCACCTTAAACTGGGACAAGAAGTCAAGTCTCTTTCATGTAGCCTCAAGGAGGGACTGGATCTATCTGCCAGTGCTGCAAGAAGGATTCATGGAAGCACAGGACTGAACCTCTGAGCTTCTGAGGGAGGGAGCACTTTCCAACCTCTTACCTTTTGGAAAATGCTGTTATTACAATTGCAAAGGGCAAGAAAACAAAGAAAAAACCCCAAGACAAATAACTTACTCTCCCTCCTTACTGACTCCAGGTTTGCACTGTATCTAAAGCTGCATCTTAGAGGATCTTGGGTCACCTCCTTGGAGCTGAGGGACAGCTCACCTTCAAGTGCACCTCCAGGGTTTTGTGTACTGTTATGTTCAAGGAGGTGATGAAATGTGTTTCAAAATATGTATGTTTAAAGAGGCCACAGCTTGTACCTCCATTAAGAGAAAGGGTTTATTGTGTGCTTCCTTATGCTGAACACTCATGTAAGACCATCATCAATCACAGTTTCAGGCTTTGGTAAATTTACCCCTGACAGTTCTTATAGGAAGATGTTACAGAATCCCTAACCAAAATGCTTTGATCTCCTAAGTCAAAGTCAATATGTCCTGCTGAATAAATAGCATTAAGCCCAGCACTGCTTCCTGTGTAAGTGATAAAAAATTGATAAAACCTGACTTTCAGAAGCACAGGTGCTTTAAATCAATGGAGCACAGTTCATCAAAGCTATTAATATTACCCCTGGAAGTCTCCACTGGAAGCAAAAAGCTTTGAAATTTTCATGCTCCTTAGTTCAGAAATGGAGTTTAAATTAGGTGATTTTTAGGCAGCCATAACCACTGAGCTGTACTCTGTGCTAATATCAGTCAGAACTGTGTCATTTGCTTAACTGGACCAGAGTCCCTGAGCTGAGATTCAGCCTTCTGTGCTACCAGCCTCCCTGCTGGGCAGCTGGATTAGCTTACAGAAACAATTTTACAGACTTGTCCCTATTCCCTGTCTTAACCAGTCTACTCTCCTTTCCCTGGTATTATCATGGGCCTCCAGCCCCTCTTTCTGGGCAAAAGTAGGGCTGGTGAATGATGGGGTTCAGGCAAGTTTCCTTCCCTCCAGCTTATTTGCTTCCCAACATTAATAATCTATTATAGATTCTGTCTTACTGTCCATTCCCCTCCTCTCCCAATAATAATGACATTCTTGAAAGCTTGAGACAAATATCCTATTACAAAACAGATAATCAGGCTGAATATTACTTTCATCCTCTAAGTGACTGTTTGTGGGGGAGTGCAGATAGTCTGTTTAGCCATATGGATGGTTTTTCATCATTCACAAATGTCACTGACAGAGGGGCAAAATTTATTTTTTTAACATGGTTTTTGAGTTGCTTCAGCTGAAGTTGATTTTTGGAAGGCAAAACTTGCCCTAGTTCAAGGGCCACTTCATAGCAAATATAGCCCATATGCTCTTATGAAAGTCCCGAAAACATATGTGAAATTTCAGAAAAACATGCACCTTGTGTAAAGGACACCCTTGGAGGAAATCTTTGACATACCAATCTTAGAAATTCATTTTGAATGAATGAAATGGTATATCCATCTTCTGAAACACCTGACACACACATCTTCTCTCTTCCAAGAGTACAGTGACTGTAGGCTCCAAGAAGTGCTGTGTCTTCAAAAAAAAAAAACCAAAACCAACAATAAATTGCTTCCTAGAAACTCTTCTTTGGACTTGAGGGGAGGAAAGGAGTCAGAAAAAGAAGGCCCCTCTGTCACTTCTCAAGAAGCATTTCTTACTTCCTTCAAATGACCATGCCCATGGAGAAGCATAGTAAGCCCTCTTACCCAGCAGCAGAAACCAAAACAGACACCTTGAGTTTCAATAGATGCCCTGGCTGGGCACATTGCAGAGCTAAAGAAAACAGTCTCTATCTAAGAATATGTCAGGTAAGGCACTGTCTCCCCAAGCAGGTAAGAAGAGCTCAGACCTGATGGGCAGCCTGTTCTCAGAGAGAGCAGAGCCAGCACTTTTCACAGAGAGCTCTTATCTCAGTTTCATCAGCCATGTTTTATCTAGACCTTGCTTCTTTGTCCTTGTCCTCAGCCACAATTCATAACACCACCCAAGTGAGCAGAAAGTCTCCTGACTGCTCCCAAACATGTTCTTGCTCTAAGAGGTGGCCTTAGGCAAAAACAATCTCAGCAAATGCTGCTCTCTGCTCGCCAGCACATGTAGCCCTCCCATCACTGTGCTTTACAACAGGCCATGTAGGACTCGCATCAGACGCCCAGGAATTGCTCGCAGGCAAACTTTTCAATCCATAGTGAATGGTGGCAGCCTCACATTTTTGGAGACCTGAGTATGAAGGTCAGGTGGGAATTTGGGAGGCAAGGAGACAAGGGACATGGGGCTGAACCCGTACAAACCCACAGAGCAGTTGTTGGCATAGGGGGGGTTTTGGGGTTATCTTTGCCTTACTTGTTATGCCTGGTTGGACCTCAACTTGCCACAGCTGGACCTGATCTTTCTGGCTTGTTTTTCCCATCTCATCTGTACTGTTCTCTGTGGTCAGAAGTTCATCTTCCCCTTCTTTCTAAAGGCAATGTGCTGAACCCAGCTTAATGGATGATCAGAACAACTGATCAATTCCAAACCCTGAGAATAAAAAGTCCTTGGTTAATTTCTCTGCCATTTTGGCCTCTTTTACTTTCTAAAGTAATAGGTAATACATTTTCTTCAGAGACTCAGCTGCAAAATCAATATAGGCTTTGCTTTTAAGAGTAAAAAGACAATTAACACCCACCATAGGTCCTGTTCCAGAGGCTGCTTTTGCCTTGCTATGTCAGCTAAACCTAGCTTGAAAAACTGCAGTAACAATACTGATGATCTTACTCAGATGAGATAAATACCGTCAAAGTGATTGAATCAAATGGTATGTCTTCAATAGAGAGGGATGATTAATAGGTAGTTATCAGTATTTTCCCATTACAATGCATCTCTTAGCTTTACCAACTAATAACACAGTATCCGTACATTTACTTCTGTAGGTTTTCAGGAAATAAAAAAGTCCAGCTAACAAAATTATTCAAAGGAAATGCTTGTCGTACATTTCTGAGTTGCCCTGAAGCTGAGTGATGTAGGTAGGTAACCTCTCCCTACCTGTTTCTAACAGTTCTTGTCCACCTGTCATAGCAGAAGCATCTTGTTTTGTTGATGAATTTAAAGGAGTGGGAGCAATTGTTTTTAAATAATTAGTCTGTTTCTGAATTTAAAAGGGATTAATTTTATCACTGAGTATAGAGAGCAAGAACTCATGCTTATTTGCCTCCAGTTTTCTCTGAGTAACTGCATGGATCAACAGGGGTGGCACTTGAAAGGCACTGAGCTGAAGTGAAGAGCACTCTCATCTCAAGCTCTCAATGTAAAAGACTTGGTTCCTCTTTGCATAAATCCTGGGGAAGAAATATGAGGCACTGAGGGTTCCTTTGTTTTTGCTCACTGGATTTAAGCAATTCCTCCTGCACACATCAGAACAATGAATCCCTTCAGTCTACCAGACTACAAGCAATATAAGGCAATCAGTTCATGCTGCAGACCTCTAGAATTTTCTAAGTTTTGGGGAAGCAAATGGGATGATTGCAGCAACTTCAAACAAGTTTTCAAACTTTGATTCTGCTATTTTAAAGAGAAGTAATAAAAAACACACCCCCTGAATACACACGCTACCCTATTTCCAATTATTACCCTCACATAATGTACATATAATTAAGACAGAACATCTAGGCTGAAGTTGTCCTCACTAATTAGAAAAATTCCTGGTCAAAACTGTACTGGTTTGAGCCCAAAGAACCCAGGTTCTTTGGTGATTCCTCACTACATACTGTCACTGGTAGAATCCTCACCTTACATACTTCTAGCCTCAGCAAGGACTTGCTAACACAGCCAATACACTGAGTGTGGACAAGCACCAACACAGCTGGTAGGTCGTTCTCACTCTGAACCTACACAGCATGTAACAGAACCCCTCTCTCTGACTGACTTCAGAAAATATGCTTTTTTAGATTAAAAACATCCTGCAGCCATTAGTTGGCTCTCCAAAATCCACTAACAAATGCTGTTTTGTTAGATGTTCAGGCATGTCAGCAGGATGCTCAGCACCATTCAGAGCTATGATCTAGCTCATTAATTGTCCCATGTAGAAGAGACAGTATATCAAGGTTATGATAATTTGAAATATTTCATATTTATCCAGATTAAAAAAAATAAAATTCCATTATCTAGTTGGATTATAGGGTTTTTGGTACCAAATGCACAGTTTGGATTAAATGAGAAAGAAAACAGTTACCAGTTTTTGTTTATTTCATATTTAATCTCCAGAGAGAAACCTTTTCTGAAAGTGTCATTTGGAAGCTCACCAGGTCTGACAAACTTTGGTGCATTGATCTTGGCAGACAAACCATTTCTTCTTTCCCCCTGCAATACTTGTAGAAAAGCAGTTGCCTTTGCAGTGCAATACACCATTCTTCAGTGGTGTACTACTCACCTACTCACCTTGAATATAGGACTGTCGTGGGGTTAATTTGGTATTTCCCGGCACCGTCCTGGCTGCTGCTATCCTCGGCCACATGGCCGCTCTCCGTCTCGGGGCTGCTCCTGGCCTTGGAGCCCCTCCTGGCGTCGGGGCCACCCTCAGTGCTGGTCTCTGTCTCAGGGTCGCCCTCGGTGCCGACAGAGCCTCTGGCCAGCACAGTTCGGTGGCTCTGCTAGAAAAGAGAGCGGCAGGCCCTGCCGGGAAGGGGGCCCAGCCCACCCCAGGACAGGAGGGGCTCGGCAGCCCCCTCAGCCCCCCAACGGGAACAGAAAATGTCAGCCAGGCCAGGGAGACCAGAGCAGCCCAGGGCCGGCCCGGACCCCGCTCGGACCCGGGACCCGCCACCTCGTCCCAAGGCCAGAAGTTAAGAGAGCTACTCTTGGCTTCTTCTGTCTTAAGAATGTGTCTTCTCAAAAAAGCGTAGCCACCTCTCATTGGCTCAATTGAAACTATGACAAACTACGACAAGGACATAACATATTTCAAGGGTTAGTTGGGAGGCTGCATTATCATTCTCCATCAGAAAAATTATATAGGCAAAAAAACCTGGCAAACTAAAACTCAAAAAAAAAAAAAA
>VYXF01009384.1:390237-422395 GCA_013397295.1 Polioptila caerulea
ATATATATATATATAATACACATATATATATATTTAAATTAAATTAATTTTTTGCCTTACCTTTTGTAAATAGATCATCTGGGAGGAGGTTTGTCTTTGAATGCAAAAGATTTTTGATCACTTTTTAAAACTTTCAGATGTGCTAAACAGTGCATTACCTCTGTACAAATTCTTCAGGGAGCTTCACCTCAAATGCAATATTTTGCATTTTTTTTTTTTTTTATAAAACTGGAAGTATGTGCGAGCATTTGTACCTGTGTGTACGCACAGTGAACCTGCACATGGTTGCCAATAAGGGAGGGTATAATCCATGGTGTAANTTGGCCAGTAGCCAGGGTCTGAGGACTTCCTGTGTGGTAGGGTGAGGCTGGACAGGCTGGGCTGTTTTATGGAGGCTGGAACTGTCCTTCTGCCCTCTGCTCTCAGATCTGTGACACGCATCTTTGTCTTCAGTGAAGACTGGTTATTTTTGTTTGATTGTTTTAATTTAGAGGAGCCAAAGAAAGAGATTTCAGCTTAGTGTATTTGGAGTACTTGTTTGCTAGGAGCTTGGTAGTATTCAACTTGATCAATGTAAATATTTAACCTTAAATTTATTTGCATTTTCTTTTTCTTAATTCACATGTACTCAAGAAATCAGTCCAAGGAATACCTGTGTTTTTGTTCTTTTCATAAATTCTGCTTTGTTTGTTTGTTAGTTTTAATTGCAAAGAATATATTTGCAGCATGCTGAATTTTATTGAAGCAAGCTTTCCATAAGGGAGAAATGGCAATGGTGAGAAGTTTGCAGATCATGTTTTGTGAGCAAGTAGAGTCTCTTTCATATATTTTTTTTTTTCCTTGTGGTGATTTTTTTCCTCATGCTTTTGATGTAGGTTCCATATGATATATATATATATAATACACATATATATATATTTAAATTAAATTAATTTTTTGNNNNATATATATATATATATATATATAATACACATATATATATATTTAAATTAAATTAATTTTTTGCCTTACCTTTTGTAAATAGATCATCTGGGAGGAGGTTTGTCTTTGAATGCAAAAGATTTTTGATCACTTTTTAAAACTTTCAGATGTGCTAAACAGTGCATTACCTCTGTACAAATTCTTCAGGGAGCTTCACCTCAAATGCAATATTTTGCATTTTTTTTTTTTTTTATAAAACTGGAAGTATGTGCGAGCATTTGTACCTGTGTGTACGCACAGTGAACCTGCACATGGTTGCCAATAAGGGAGGGTATAATCCATGGTGTAAAAGTTTTAAGATGGAATTTATTCTAAGAATGTAAAACCTTAAATTATTAATAAATAAATAACTATTTTTGGCTATGGAGAAACTGGCTGGTTTATTCCCCCTTTCCTTACTGTGTAGTTCTGGTTAATTGCACATACCCATATGGTTATGTTTAAAGGCAATAATTGCTCTCAATAGCTTTTGTACATCCCTTAAGACAATAAAACCTTGATTTCCCCTTTGGTCCACTGGTGCCTAAATGAATAAACAGTGAATGTGCTAGATTCTCATCTTGCTTTGGTGAAGGGAATGCTTTTAAAGGCCTTTAGGTTAATTACAGAATATTCCAGCATCTCTTTGCTATACTAGGGATACTAGGCACTTGACTCTGGGCCATAATTTTTTTTCCCCATTATTATTTTTTCTTTTATTATTAAGGGTAAGGAGCTGCAGTTTTCTGGCTTTGTTTATGAATTTTGGTCACTCTATTACAGATGCCAGGAGATGGGTTCATGCTCTGCTTAGCTGTCTGGCAGGAACTCATTTCACAGGGATTCATCAACAGTCTATAGCCTGTAAATGGTTTTTCTGCTCCATTCAGCCACATTAATGCAACTTAATGAAGGCAAGGAGGAAAAGTCTATACATATCCTTACTCACCTCATTTCCTCTTTGGACCCTTCAAGCAGTTCTGTCGCTGCAGAAGGAAAAAGGGGGATCATAGCAATTGCAAAACTTCCTGCTGCAACTTATATTCATTAACATCCTTCCTGATGATAACTGGCCCAAGGCAGGGTGGTGCCAAAAGCTGGGTGCAGTACCACAGTGAGGGGCTGAGGCTGTCGGCTGAGGTACTGCAGAACTCCTGGCAGCCAAAGCACATTTGAAGTAATTTTAGAAACTGCAAGTGTGTGAAATGAAATGCAAACAAAACATGGGAAAAAAGTGAGTCAGTGTCTCATGCAGTAGTGGCCTAGATTAAGTACATAAACTGTGAAAGTAGAAGTGGGTTGCAGCTAAAGTTGGCTTGTGCTAATCCAGTTTTGAACGGTTTCCGCTCTTGGCATTCCCTATGCTGTTCTGTTCAAAGTGGAGATTTGCAAGCAGCTCTAGCAATTTCCTGTCCAGCTGCAGCTCAAGTGACTCCCTTGTTTGGTTTTTTAGGTTTTTTGTTTTTTTTTTTTTAATATGGTCTGTGGATAATTTTAGCCAGTTTCCTCTTTGTGGATTATTAATCTGCTTTCCTTGTAGAACCTACATAGCTGTGTCCCTACTGTTCTGCTGAAGTTAACAGATGGCCTCGCCGCCACTTCCTCTCGTTTTGCTATGGGTTTGTTGTCAGGCCACTTCTGAAATTAATAGTGTTTTCTGGCTGGCTGCCACAGGCCATTACCACAAAGGGGAAGTAACACATCTGAATAGCAGGAAGCCGGGCAGGGTCACAGCATGAACTGAACCTGTTGAGCACAATCAGGCCTCTCCCGTTTGGCAAGTGTAAGGCTCCTCTTCCCTCCCCCCTTTTAATACGCCTTTCACAGAGAAAGGGCTGACACCAAATGCCTCAGCTGTTTGCACTGGGCAAATATTTCCGGCTGAAGGAGTTGTGAATGTTAGTTGTGACTAGGTGCCCCTTAAGGTGAGGAGGTAAAGAACAGTATGTGGCTGTGTAGCCCAAGGGAGGAGAGCTTTGGCTTTTTTTGCAAACTGCTTTGAGAAGTTAATGCTCACAAGGGCTTCCTGCTTCCTTCCTGCTGCACTAAATGACTAACACCAAATGGGTACTTCTGCAATTCATCATTTTTTTGCGACAAGCAAGCACAGAAGAGCAGCTTTGCTCATAGACAGACACACACACACACACACAGCAGAGTCAGGCTGAAAACTTGTTCCAGATTTTTCCTTGAGCAAGGCCTGAACCAGGATTGTTTCAGACCCTTGGCTGAACTTGAACCAGATTGTGTGACAACAACTTTGGTCACAGGCAGCCCCAAATTACAAGTGGAGCCAACACAAAACCTAGTTCAATGTCAGATTTTGCTGAGAGTGTTCACAGTTATAGGCTGGTTCCAAATTACAAGGGTTTTAGAGAAAAAGTGATGAGGGCTCTTACCAGCAATGTTCTCCCTCCCCATAGAGGTTCCCAAATAACTCTGTCTGAGCATGGTGTGGGGAATGGCTCATCCTACATCAGCACTTGCCAGTTTTTCTCAGCCTGAGTTCTGCTTGCTTCTTCAGTGTGTCCTGGTTACTCCATCTATCCCCTCTTCAGCACTTGTTTCAAAATAATTCACTTCCTCTGTCCCCTGCCTCATTTCAGTCCTTGCTAGGATGGGGCAGAGGTCTTGGGCTTCTGAGGGGTTTGGCAGCTATTACAGTTCCTCAGCTGGTAAAGTAATTTGTGAAGGAAAGAATAAATCCTTTGTGCCTGTAGGGACAGGCCTGGTGTGTATAGGAGGAAAGAGGAGAAATGTCCGCCCTCTACAGCTAACAAAATCATAACTTGCTTCTTCATATTATAATGTAGTAATGTGAAGTAAGGAAATCCCCCAGAAGCTGTGTAGATACTAGGAAGGAAAATTGTACTCTTAGGAGTGATCAGAGCTTTCTCACATGACCCATCTACCTTTGATACAAAGGATGAAATTGTGTCCTGTGGCATCTTGTCTTGTTTGCTCTGGTAAGGTCAAGGTTTCCGTTTGTGTGCACAATTTGCTTTTCATTTTCTGTGCAATAGCAATATGTAACTCATTGTGCTTGTTCCTCTTCTTGCATTTCCTCTTTCCCATTCACTCTTTCAAACTGCTCTATGCCTCCCTTCAAAATGTCTTAACTCTCTCTGGTTTTTGCTGTAATAGCTATAATTTTCTCTTTCCCCATATTCTTTCTTGTGTTCTTTTAATACTGCTCTTCCTCCTATGCCTTCTAATTTTCCACAGGTTTTTTCCTAAGCTCCATAGTTCCAAATTCTCCTTTGTATTCTTACCTTCTTTTCTCTGTTATTCTCTTGCTGTTTTCCTCATATTTCCTAAATCAACTCATCTTTCTGCCAGCTTTAAGCCTGCCTGCTCCTCTTTGTTTTCACGGTGAAAAATGGAATGAATCTCATGGAGTCAGTTACACAGTGAGCTATAGGAAAGGTATATTTTAGAGGAAGAAGTACGAAAACCCTACTACTGTCCTCTTGCCACTTCCTAGCAGATGAAATTATTTCTCATCTCTGTGTCCTGTCTCTGTGTAGATTTGGCTCCACATGGGTTCCCTGGGCTCTCTCTGTAGCTGCTGCTAACAGAGAAGGCAGGCACAAGGAAGCAGTGTTTCCTTTGGGCCTATCCAGTGTCAGAGGGCACCGATTCTCCATTTGAAGAGGGGAGTGGTGAGGAAAGTGGGTGAGACAGAAAATGCATCCAACAAAGGCAGCTCTGCTATCAAATCTGAAGCCAGGTTTAACAATCATGTCTGGATAACACTTCTTCAGCTTCTCTGAAAAGCTTATACAAAAAATTCTCCCTATTGAGAAGAATGATGACACTTTATTCAGAGCTCCAGGAAATACAATTGTATGTGAATGTTTATACAAAGCTACAGCTTAAGCCCTCTCTCCACACTGTTATAAATCACCAAAAGCTTTGCCTGAGTGAAGGTGGTGGAACAAATTGCGAAGCTCAGTTCAGTGCCCCCCTAGACCTTGGGTATGCATGCTCAGCATTGCCCAGTTACCCCACAAACACAAGTATGGAGCCAGCCCCCTCCACTGTGCAGCAGCACGTATGGGACACTCTGGGACTTCAATGAGATGCTGCATTCAAGAAAGGTCTCTGAGTTTGCTCCAAACACCTCGTAGCCAAAAGGCAATAAGGGCTACCCACTAGTGTTTTCTCATGTGTAATGACTTGGGTTATACAAACTCTGCCCCTTCCTGCCCCTGCAACAGCCAGAAATGGAGAGTGCAGCATCATACTTCTCCTTTCTTTATTGCCAAATTTGAGAGATAAGCATGTGCTGTAACTTAGTAGATAGTACAGACAGAAAGCTGGTATGGGAGCTGCCCTCTTTTGAGTGAAATGCTTGCCTCTGTAAGGAAAGGAAAAAACCGTGTTAGATGCTTTCTGTTTTTTGTTATCAGAGGGATCTGCAAGCACTGAGGGAATTTTGAAGTGCTCACAGCTATAGCTTTTCCTCATAAGGCAAAGATGAAGGATGTTGACTTACCACAAACACAAGGAGATGATTATCAGATGGAAAAGTGGGGTATGGAGTCTGCTTAAGAAATATTACTTAATGACAGAAGTTGCATTCAGGACTATATTTGAGAGATGCAGCAGAAAGTGCACCCTACTCTCCTTCACAGCTGCGATCCCCTGGACACAGGAAGCACACAAAAATGCTGGCGCTTTCCCATCCCTAAGCTGTTCCAGCACTGTAGATACCAGCACATAAAATGATGCTACATGGGAGGTCTGTTTACCATAATGTGGAAACCATTGTGGAGCACTTTGCTCATTTTGCCAGAGACACAAGTGTTTTGCAAAGTTCTCCCAAGATCTTCCACCTTCCTAAAATGGCAATGTCCTTGCTTAACTTCCAGACTTTAATTTTAATGAAATTTTCTGTTTTTTTGTTAAAATTATGTTTTGGGACATTACAGAAGTAATTTTTTTCATCTTTCTTTTCTTGCTGACCTCAACTCTGTAGGAAATGAATTCCCATCTGCAAATGAAGCCATCTGAAAAATGTTGCTGGCTGACAGTTTAAGCAAGGCAAAAGTTCTTTATAATTTTAAGGTGGCAGTTTTCGCCTTTGCTAGGAAATGGCATCCTACCAAAACCAGACTGGAAGCACTAATATTCAGTATTTGTGAAAACATGTTAGTTGTTCTGTAGGTACGTTGGACACCCACATTATATGAATCAGTGTAACAGTAGAGACTACCAGTTAGGCTTTGCCACAGACTGGTGGTTCATAACGCCATCGAACCCCTTAAGACATTATCTGTCTCTGTCTGGAGACCATTAAGGGCATAAGTGGGGGTTTTAGTTCCTTTTCTTCCCTACATACAGTAATGTTATAGTATTCTGAACTAGATACAGAGCTAGAAAGCCAAGATGTCTCAATGTGATGAAGAGAATTTTTTTCCTTATTTATAAAATAGAGATGTTTAGTGCCCTGGGAACCTACTTACATTAAAAAAAAAAATCATGATCACTGAGACTTCAGCTATTGCTTGATTGATTAGGATTTCCTGTGTTATCAATGGTCTAAATTGCATTTTCTGTGTCAGTGTTTCTACCAAAGAAATTTGTTTGGGAGGTTTTTAGGCCTGCCTGGCTCTTTGTGAAGAAACATAACACAGCACCTCTCATCTAGACTGAAATTCAGCCCAGCACTGAGCTGATACTCCATTTAAGCATTAGGAATTGAGTAACACTTGGATTCTGTACAGGATGTTTTTGTTATAAATAAAGACTAAATGTGTCTGATTTCTTGAATGCAAGTCAGGAACAACAAATTAGGCTTTCACACACCTTTACAATCCTTCATTTAGGTTTATTTGATTCAGTGAAATTTTGCAGGCTACTGGATATGAAGAAAATATTTTTTTATATTTGCAAACTGTTGTCAGAGCAGAGAGTAGACAATGCCTATTATTAATGTGGACCAATTCTCCTTAAAAGAAACTTCTCAGATGTTTACAGCTTTGCTAGACTTTGTTTGGGCTTGAATAAAAATGCCTCAGGCTGGTCTAAAAAGATGAAAAGAAATTAATATCCCTCTGAATATGTAATCCTTAAAGACCTGGCCCTTTTTTTCTGAAGAAGATCCCTTGGTTTTTTCTATGTAACAAAATCTGTTAGTTTCCTTGAACATCCTCAGCTTTCTATGTCGGGAAGAAGTAACTCAAAATCTGGCAGGATATCTTGAGAATGTGCCTGGTGCTGCTCCCCTGAATAGCTACTCTTGCCTAAGATTTGAGCTGTTGAAAGACAGTAGTTTGAACATGCCAAGCAACTGAATCTTTATGAGCAACTTTATAAGTTAGCAGTTTTAAAATTTAGCTGAGTCTGCCCTTGGTGCTGAGTTGCCAGGCCTGTCAAGCAGGGTCAGCACAGCACACTCTGAGGAGGGAGGGGATTTGTGAAGCTGTGTCCATGAGGTGGAGGATTGTGCAGTTAGTCTGCCTCAAAACTGGTAAGTTTGATTTGAGACCAACACCTGAGCAGTACTAATCGCGTCTGCCTCAAGCATCCCTGCACTGTGCAGTACAATACTCTTTACATTTAAATACTGTTTTTCCTGAACAAAATATTAATGGGCCCAGTCAACTAAGAACAATTTTGGTGTTAGGCAGAGAAGAAAACATGTCAACCAACAGAAAGCAGAACACCTTGGTGATGTCGCTGGAAAGGTAAGAGATGAGAAAATGTAGTTGTTTCTGGGGTTCATTGTCGGTTAAATTTTGTACATGTTGAAGTGCCTCAAGTGGCAGCTAGGTCTATACATTCTTCTGTATGAATCAAAGTTGATATTGCAACCCCAATAATAGTCTTCTAATAGTGTTTTTACTTTGTGGCAGCAATAGTATTTCAACCTCTCTGTTGAAGTCTAAATGAATGAGATTCCTATGGCTTTACACAAGAGACGCAGAGATCACACTCAAGCAGTGTTTGTTATTACAGTATTAAGGTTTTAAAAGACTCTGCCAATTATGGTGAAATAAAATTAACAGGTTTCCTTTGTGTGTGTGTGTTTCAAGGTGTATGTAAGCTTCCTTTGGCAGGGATTTAATCAAACTGTTATCTTTATACAGTGCCTTAGCTAATGTGAGCTGGTTACAGCTATGGGATATTATTGTGATGTTAATAATACACATAATAATTATCTAGATTAAAAGAAAATTTCCTTTTTTTCCTTAGTCCTGCACAGCCAGGTACAGTATGCAACTTGACTTTAATGATGTGCATGTTGCTATGTTCCATAATTATGTTCTACATCCTTGAATTGCAGAGTCTTACTGCAGAGCTAATCCTGGTTAATAAAGTTACTCAGATGCTTAGCCATTGGCAAAAATCAGATGCTGGGGCATTCTTTTGGGTGTGAAAACACACTGCACACCATCAGCTGCATAAGAATAATATCCTCTAAGGATTGAAGAAGCTAGGGATTCTTGGGCAGGGCAATTTCTCACATTACTAGGGATTTCTGAATTAATGAGGAGCTAAATGCTCTTTGGTTCTGGCTGCTCAGTGTAAGGGAAGAAGAAGCAGGTTTTTTGGGAGGTGCAGAGCCCTCACACCATAGTGAGTTGGTTCCACAGAGGAGAATCAAATAGGGAACTGGGGCAATTGAGTCCTATATCATGAGCCACTTATAAGACCATCCTATACTTTTGTTTTTGAGAGTGTTACAGACAGGACTCCTGGTTCATGTAGTTGCTGCACTATAAATGGAGTTCCTGAAATAAAGCTGGAGTAATGCAGTGATGAATCAGGCCTAGGAGTGGTGCATGTGTGTGTCATTACTTTAGGGAAAAAAAGAAAAATAGACTTTCTACTGTATTCCTGTAAATCTGAGTTACTGTTAGTCAAGAAACATAGAAATGAACCTGTATTATTCCAAAGTGAGTTCTGTTCCTTGCACCTTCTACCTAAAGTGAGGATGAAGATTGATTCATTCTATGAAGTTGGTTTAGTGTCTTATGTGTCTCAATTTTTGTCAGGCAAATCTTTAATCTGTTGATAATCCCAGATCTGGATAAAGACAATGGGTTTGTTTCTTTCAGGCTCAGTACCAGAGAGTTTAATAAATGCTCTTTCATACAGCAGTGGTAGGAAGCAGATGTGGGTTACGGCCCAAGGCAAGGAGTGCCTGACAAAGCTTGAGCAGTACTAGAACACTTGGTCTGTGCATGTGAAAAAAAGAGTATGATGTTGTTTGTACAGGAAAGAAAAAACTTATCAGCCTATAAGGGAAACAGTCATGATCATCACACTGAGATGGAGCAGACAGTCAGGGTGGAGTGCACAGTCTGAAGCTAGGCCAGGCAATCAGATGACCAGTGGCCTCTGAAAGGACAGTCTATTCCCTTTCTCCTTCTTTGTTTTTATTTATGTGTTCTTGTTTCTTCCTTTGATATAAGCACATCCTTTGCTATAAGCACTTGTTTGTCTGTAAAGCTCTGTGAAATGTATCGATATTTCTTCTGGTGATCTAGCCCTGATGTAGCAAACCATGAGGTTAGAAAAGCATCAGACACAGTGCAATGTTGGGAATAGAAGGATGCAATTAATGGCAATAGAAAGATGGACAGAATGGAATATTTTGGCATTAGCTTGAGCTGTGATTGGCTTAGCTATAAAATCCAACTATGGCCCCAATGTCTGAGCATAGGATTAATTGGGAAGACAGGCTGGGGATGTCTGGGCAAGGAAAGTGTGTCCTGATGTTTGCTTCTGTTGGGTTCATGGAAAAAATATTTTAGAATTAAAAAGGAATGGTACCAGAGGATGCACCTGACTCACACAGTTGATTTCTTTCCTAAAGAAAGAAAGATTCCCAAACCGTCTTGCCAGCTGGCCAACAGGGTAACATCTATGTGCAAATCTACAAGTTCCTCACAGAAGGTGGCCAGGTTTTTATTCTGCAGCATCATTTTCTGTGTACTTTTTCTTCCCATTTTGAACAGAATTCTGTGAAACAGCCACAATCTTCCTATATATCTTATTCTAAAACCAAAAGCTGTCCTAATTGAAGCACTATTATGTGTATTAAACACTATTATGGTATTTTGATGGGCAGCTTTCAATAGTGGCTACAAAATTTCATTTTGCAGAGCTGAAACAGAAAAGAGTGTGGATAGAGGTATTTGAATTAGGAGACAGACTCGCATTTCTGTAGTGGTGTGCATTTTAATCAATTTTGTATTAATGGTTTATCCCATGTACCCCACAAGTTTTGTATTTGGTTGTACCCTATTTTCCCTTCCTCCAAGGGCAGGACTGCCACTCTGGAGCCCTTCCCAGGCCCGAGAATGTTCTCTGAAGAGCCCAAGGTGATAGGTCCTGACCTGGGGAATCCCCCTCTATCCTGAAGAGATTGGCTGTGGAACGTATCANGCCACACTGGGACCCACCGGGTCGGCTGGATCTGCCAAGCAGCAGAGGAGCCGCACCGAGGCTTGTGTCGGAGCCAGGATTAGCCGGGCAAGCACTGGCAACCGGTGGGAATCTAAACATTTCAGTCTGAGAAATATCTGACTAAAGACCAATTTTTTATATTCATATTTTATATTCATATATTTATATTTTTATAAATACAGAATTGCTTCATGATACAGCTACACTGATTAGTTTAATCTGTGAAGCTTTTAAACAAGGCAACATTTAACTAGTTTTGGTGCTGTTGCTAGTGCAGCAGATTATTTCTAATCTGAAACTTGAAGAAATATATCCCAATGCCTCTTATACCAGGGACATTGCTCCTGTGCTAAGTTTCAGAAAAAAGTCAGGCTTCACTTTGGTGCATTTTAGCATTGATGTTGTGCCATCTGTCTGGGGTAATTCACATGGCCAAAATAAACATAAAAATGCACTTGTCATTTTCTGTCTCCATGTTAGAAGAATGCTTCAAAGAAAAAAAAAAAGCTCTGTGCCATGATTAGTCATTACCACTAATTAATTTTGTTCTGACTTAATTAAAAGAAAACACATGCAAAACCTACACATCATGAAAGAAAGCTAATATTGATGAGCCTGCATCTTAAAGCTCATGTATGGAGAAAGTTTATATTTTCATGACAGTAATGGCAACCTGCTCTTTCTAAAACCCCTGGGAAATGCCAATAAAATGAGCACTAAACAACACTTGCAACAAACAGCCTTTTTCCTGGAGAGGCTGGAAACTCTCATTCTGCCCACAGCTCAGGGTAGAGCTCTGGTTACCTCCTTGGGAGGAAAATGTAGAGCTAGAGATGTCTTTCCCCATGCATTGAAGTGTCCCACTTCAGAGCTGAGGATTATGTTTGCTACCACTGGTCTTCTGCAAAACACTTTTTCTTCCCATAATGGTAGCTGTTTGAAGAAGTCCCACTTCTTCTCTATCCCTGACAGCTCCGCTTGGAAGCAGGAAGCTGTATCCACTTTTCTGTGCTTGGTTTAATCCAGCTGGCATTGCAACACCATTAAATACAACTTGCCCTGAGAATTGAACTGTGAGGTAATTCCACTGCTGTAGTAATTGTCATTCCATTTCCAAAGATACCCCTTGCCTGTGTCAGATGAAGTATTTCCATCCATTTCCCAAAAGTTAAGGACACAGAGCCCAGTAGAACCTGGCATGGGAAATAGGTGTCTTCAAGGTTTCTGCTCTTCCACTCCCACACATGGACTTAAAATCCACTGGCAGTAGTAGGCAAAAGCCTCCTCGCAGCACCAGGGGGAGAACAAAGCGCTGCTGGTCCTGTTGGAGCTATCAGCTTTGATACCAGCGAGGTGATAGCGGTGTATTTGTTACCCTTGACAGCAGTGAGTGGATTTAACTTTGGAATTACTCCATGTGGTGGAATGAGGGCTGTCCTGCTCTGTAACAAATTTCTGTGATTTTATTTTGAACGTTTGAAGATTTTAAGTGGTTGAGCTCTAATCCCTTGAAAAACTCGAGTCTCTCCCTGACCTATGTTACATGCAAGGACTAGAGACACAAAATCCACCCTCGTGTCATACCCAGGGCACTTCATGGACACAGCTCTCTCCTGGAGCATGTGTCCTTCTGGAGCATGTGTGAGTCTGTGCTTGTTTATCCTTCCTACTGCCCTGCAAGTTCCACTTGTCCCCAGGACTCTTAAGTCAAGAGCAGAAACCTTTCCATTTCTAATGAATTTTTGTGGGGGGGCTTTTAGAGGAGAGAGAGAGAGAAGATATATAAGAAAGAACTTATTCAATTTAGTAAATGAAACAGATTTAGGAAACAGGATGGCCCAAACACAATGTGACATAGAGTAAGGTATTTTACTTTGTCTTACGGAATAAAGAGACTACAAATAAATTCCCAAATGAAAGAAAGTAAATAAATCCTTTATTTGCTATGCTTTCACCTTTTGAAAGAACTGCTCTAGCCTTCCCTTCACGTTGTTCATTCACCTAGTTTTCAGAGCAAAAGCAGTCAATTCTGCATTATCTCAGTAGGACAGTTTTAATTTTAACACTATCTGCCTGATCTCTCTTTGTTCAGTTAACATTTCCTTGACCTAGAGTTCAACCCCTTTCACAAAGTAACCTCAGGCTTTGATGGCAGTAATTCTACCTTCAATGGGGTCTGAATACACAACCTCCAGGCCCAAAGGAGAAGATTAGCAGACTTTACCCTAATTACTTGTTATTGTGTAGTTGTTAAAAAAGATTTTGGCTCCAGAAAATGAGGCTGTAGCCAGACAGAAGTTAGCCTGGGGTTCAAAAGTCTAGCAATCTTTGGCTCCACATGCCTATAAAAGCAAAGTGTTGACTGAATGCAAACAGCCTGCTCGGCGAGAGGCCCCTCGGAACGGGTGACAGCAAGAGGGTGGGCACCGGAGGAGTATCTCTAATGCTTCCTCGCCGGCATGCAGTGGATACCTCCGTTTGATCCTTCTGTTGCTGGGAATGCCAGACTGCCATGGCTGCAGTGAGCACACCTTCCAGTGTACCCTCTGTTCTTGGGCCGTTTTGAAAGGATGAGCCGTGTGTGACGCATAGCCAGGAAAAGTACCCCCGGTGCTTCTCTGATCTGCTGTTTCTCTGGGTACTGGCTTTAGGTCGATGTAATGGGCGCCTATCAACAATTAATGATGGTTGTGGCATGGGGAGAAGGATCCCGAGTGCCTTTAGTGAAGTGAGTAGCAGTCAGTTGACTCCTCACCTTCAAGCATTAAATATCCTGACAGGTCAAAAGGTTTTGCCAGGAATGCAAAGTTTGGAATATTTTTAATTAAACTACATCCTTTGAAATTCTTTCAAGTCAATCGTCAAACAAATCAGGTCTTAAATTAACACCCTTTAAAAACACATTCACCTCTGGTAAGTGCTTTCATGCAAGCTCTACTGGGTATCACAGAAAACAGTTATTTTGAGTCATTAACTCCCTCCATCTATTATTGTGTTCATTCACCGTAGGATATACTAACATTTCTTTTCTCTGAATAGCCAAATTCCTTATCCTATGAAAAGTTGGTGTGCTTGTGTCTGAACGGGTTTACTATCTGAATTTACCAATATCTTAAATAGATGGGTTATGAGGAGAGTTTGGAATATGAGTGTTTTGATTAACTTAAAACATGTCTTCATCTTTGTTTTCTAGAATCTATTTTTATGAAATGCCTGTCTCTTAGAGAGTTACTGATTGGGGGATATTTTCATCATCCTATAAATAGAAGCTGCAGTTGACATACAAATAATTGTATTCCATTACTACAGTTTAGGGCCTTTTGGAAAGTTTTACTTGCATGAAAAGATACAACAACTGGCTAAATCTCACAACAGACTACATAAACCAGCAAAATCAAACTTGACCCAAACATTTAAAAGACACTAAATGCCATTAGAAGGTTGTGGCAGATTTGGTTTCCATCCTAGCTGTCACTTGCAGGTCTGTACACTTTCACTGTTATTTCTGTGACTGGCACACATGGGATTCAAAAGACTCTCTGCTAACAAAGACCTTTGATCCCTGGATTAACTCTTCTAACACTCTCCTTAAGCAACTAGGAAAATAAAATTACTGCCTCATTATCTATTTTGAGAGAATATTTTAGCTGGCCTCTGAGGAAAAAGGCTGGAGGGGCCACGGGAGTCTCCCGGGTGAGAGCTGATGGTGGGGGGTGGCACCTATCAGTGTGAATAGTTCAAATTCCAGCTGAAAGCCTGGAAGCAAAGTCCTTCTGTTGAGAGCTCCAGCCTCTGCCCTGGCTTTCTCAAGGGCCATGACTGTGCTACCAGAGCAGCTGCTCCAAGGCTAATCTCTGACCCAGACCAGGTGGTGCAAGACAGCTCCTGTCCACACGGCTCAGAAGTAACTACTCTCTTTAGGCCAGCATGGCCGGATTTGGGGTAGTATTTGGCCCAGGTCTCTTCTGGCCCCTCATTACTCTGCAAGCTAATTATTAAGCTGTTGTGATTTACTAATTCAAAGCATGTATTGCCTGCCTGTGCTGTCCCCGGACAGTGTGTAGGGAATTTGAGGACACAAGGCCGATTGGAGTAAGATCAGACAACTGTCATGGACTGAGGGAGTTAAATTTGCTGCAGTCCAAGTCCATTTTGTCTGTCTGGAGTGGAGCCTAGAGCAAGCTATTCTGTTAACTGTGTCCAGACTTCCTCTCCAAGGAACTAGTCATTTTGCTTCAGAAGGAGCCTGGGAGGGAGTAAGCATATATATGCAGCATGAATCAGTGGATCAGATGCTGGCAGCAAACTGGGAGCTGAAGTATGTGGCTCTTGAGACATCTGCTGATCTTTGACAGGAGGCTGTTTCTACTATGGCAAGGATATAATTTATGCTTGAAAGTAACCCACATTCAGTACTTCATGCAGCCGACATTTCCTTAATTTAAGCTCAGATACTCAGTTTTCAGCAGTGGAGCAACTCAGCAAGGGCCTTTATTGGAAGCTTAACTGCATATCCCTTTCATTTTGAGTATTGTTACTCCACAGGCGCAGCTATATCTTGTCAAATTTGGCCTAATCTGGAATGAAGATAATAATGAAAGTGTAGCTTGGCTGTACTCCCAAAGTCTGCCTTTTTGCCACTCTACTTTGAGCCGGTTCAGTTCTAAATATGTTCCTTACCCTGTTTCATGAAAGCAGAACAAGGAAGCCCAACTTCCTATGCAGTTCCATCTGACCTTCCCATGTTAATCACAGTTTCTGTCAAAAGTCTGTAAGACTTCCCCAGTTCCCTCATGTCTTCTACGCATCCTCACATTAATCCATTTCCTCCATTTCTCTATTTTTTCTTCACCTCATTTCAGGCCCTTACCTATGGGCTGAGGTAGCAAAGTGCTGCAGACACTATGACCCATCTGCACGCTGATCAGAAGGCAGACACGTGCAAGGTGATTGTCCAGCCAGAAGGTCTTGGCACTCTCATATTGAAACTTCTCTCTGGATCTCCTTTCTCCAGTTTGTATTAGTTGCTTTCCTCTACCCACCTGTTGGCTTTCACAAGACTTATAGGAACTCATATATCGTTGGAAATTCTCCCTTTTTGCCCAATGTGATTGTGAGCGGTTATCAGATTTAAAAGCTACTAGGGTAGGAGACAAATGACAGGCATATTAAAATACAAATGGAAAGACAGGATGACTAGAGAATCTCAAGTTCCTCAGGAAATGAGGCTATAAAGAAGGTGATGGTGAAATCACCTGGATCTCTACTGGCTGCTGGCAGTTAACACAGGTTCCAAGCCAGGCAAAGATGTTTCTCAAAGCTGGTTTCTGCCAGTTTTTCTCAAAAGCGTAGTGTGACCTGGGTGAAACAGAAGTTCCTCTAAGTGTGATTTCTTTATGCCTTCTTATCATGCTCGTGTATTCACAATGAATGTCACCATAGTGTCCAGGAGAAACTGATACCATGACATCCCCAGTACCAACAGGCCCAGTTAAAACAGTTAAGCCAAGAGGCTGTTTGTGTAGGTAACAATGAAATGTTACACATAATTTACCACTTTAGCTCCACTTACACCTTCAATACTTAAGTCAGCTGAGTTAACTGATGATAATGCATATAAAGCAAAGCCATTTAGATGCATGTGATGAAGATTTGATATCAGTTACATGCCTCTGAAGTCAACAGAGTCAAAATCTGACACATGCATATCCAGAGGTACACCCTCCAAACACCTTTTGTGTTTGCACTTTTTCTGTGGAAATACCTGACAATTTATGCGTATTTTTTGATCTTGGATGTTACAGCACAGATCAATGAAAAGGTGATTTCAAACAAAAGAATAATTTTGTTGTTTCTGAATTATTAACCCTAAATGACTGGCTCAGTAAGTAGGCTGTTTAGATTCCCTGTCAGAGGTGTATAACTCTAGCAGCTGGTCCTGGACATTTAGACATCTTACAGACCCATGTCCCTAAAAGGAACTTGAATATAACCTTATCCCACATTTCTAATAGGAGCTTAAGCCTGAACAGAGATCATAAGCCAAAGCTTGAGAAGGGACAGAGAGTATCTCACTGGAAATACGTATTGGTGATTTCTACAGAGCAAGTAGATGGAGCAGATAACTCAAAAACATTGTCAGAGCATTCACTCTATAAATCAACACAGCCCAAATCACTCATCAGAGAGGAACATGAGGTCTATAAACAACAGCTTCTTGCCAGAGACAAGTTAAATCATTGATAAAGATCTGAAACACACAGTGCCTCAGAGGTTTCCTTCTTTAAGCTCTCTTGTGTATTTGCCTGGGTCCATAGTTGTATGGCCCCTTTTACAACAGAAAGAGAATCCTTCTTTTTGTACAACAGCACAAGCCTTTATTCAGAAATCCAAAATTAACAGGCTTCAGTGCCAGGAGTCCTTCTGTAGCTACATCTCTTCTATGTTGTAGGAAGTATTGATGGCTTTTTGTTTGTCATTTCAGCTGCACAGGCAAGAAATGTATGTGCCTCCACTGCGTACTTTCTACTCCAGGCATGAATCTCATTGACATTTATATGCAGGAACCCCTGGTAGCCTCAGCTGAAGTTTTCTAGGATGAAAGTAAAGGTTTATTCAGTGGTTGAAATGCTATTCCAGGACTTGGGAGATCTTTCTTGTGATCTCTTTGCAGTATATCTGTACTTTTTTTTTTTTTTTCAGTAAGTCGCATAGCCTTTGGGTAAAACAAAGATACCACTACTTCACACAACACTATAAACGGCACATGACATAAAGGTCAGCAAAGGAGAAGACTGCTCATGAACATAAACTGTACAAAAATTACTGCTGGTATCTGACTCCTTCCAACAACCTGTGAGATTTTTTTATTTTACAGATAAACCACAAAGAACCCCTGCAAAATTATAGATCTGAACAGAAGTGTTGGTGATACCAGAAGAGTTTATTGAAAAAACACCATTATCACTACAGTTTCTACCTTTGTAAAGCTTTTTTAATATTCACAGAAAACAATCATAGGTTCATCTGTTGGCAGGAATAAATTGAGAGTATTAATTACCCTGTTTCTCTCCTTTGAAAATATTTGTACATAAGTCCATGTAATGGGCTACATTTATGAAGGTAAATATGAAAAAACAATTTGTTCCATCTTTTCAAGGCAGTTCCTACTGTATGGTGCTGCAACAAATAAAAATATTCCAGCAAAAATTGCATCAATCCCACCTCTGGCTCACAGTCTGATTGCTAATCTGTTCTTGAACTTGTTATAACCAGTCATCAGCCTCAAGGGCTGGTGGTAAAACTACAGCTGGGCCCATGAATGACCCAGATTCACCTAACTACTCATCAAAATCACTCCAGGAGATTTTAAGTTAAGGGAAGAGTGAAATCAATGTATATAAAACTTTAGCAAGGAAGTGCAAATCTTTGCTACCTCAGGTGGCCACATTATATTCTCTTCTTTACAGACTCTTGAAGCTCCACTGCAGAAATATGGCTCCACACTTATAGGAAAAAAGCTGTTCCAGGTCTCATGGTTACAAAGTTGTTCCTAATTTCTAGGCTATGTTCACCCATGGCTGGTTTACTTGGTCTTAATCATTCTGAAATTGTCTAGCTCTAATACTTTTCTCTCTTTCCTCTGTTTAACCTCTGAGGTACAGCAAACATGTCACCTTACAGTTCTTGTTTTGTTAGAAAAGTTAAGTGCTTTCAGTTGCTTGTCATTGCTTTGTTCACTATATTTCTTTCACCTTGAATTCAATTTTCTTGAACACAAGAAATATATACAGAGGAGGTTTCTCAAGTACAAAGACACAAATGGTTTCTTATCTCTCTTGGAAAAAAGATTTATGAGGATTGTGCTTGCCTTCTTCATTGATGGATCAGAATAATTCTGTGAGCAACTGCTGCTTTTAGTTATTTCTCTGTCTCATTTATTTCCAAGTGGTGTGTTCAAGAAAAAAAAAATCTCTTTAGTAATTGAAATGCTTTGCAATAATAATGTTGCATTTCATGCCATTTCTAATACTCTAGCCCTCAAAGTTGTCCAGGTCTTTCTTTAAAATAGCCTGTTCCCTCATTGTAATGACAAGTACATTCAAATAAGTATTGTCACTAGCTTTCAATAGCTCATTTCTCTTTCTGTGCCAAATTCTCTGATGACAGTATTAAAGAAGATGGGCCTTTTTAGAAAGGCCCGACTGATCTTTTAGAAACTCCTTTGTTAGTCGTCCTCTAGCCAGAAATTCCCCTTTCAACACTACCCATTATCTCTTTGTTGAATTAGTAATTTCCCAGTGACACTCCTCCAATAATTTATCCACCTTTCATTCATCCTGACAGTCAGTTATCAAGTAAAGATACCTGAGTAGACTGGGATGGTAAGCGCATGCTGTGCCTTACTTGATTTCTTCATTTTCCCCCACATATGTAACAATATTTCTTCAAAATACTATTTAGATACCATTGCTGATTCAATGAAAAATGTGAGAAGTGTTGGTATTTGGTTCTAGATAAAGGTGGTTTATGCAGATGTTTAAGTCCCTACACTGGGAGTCAGTACAAAAGAGTGAGACAACCTTTTCCCTGTGCTGGCTTGCCCACATGTACTCTATTTGGGTGACTTTATTTTATGATCTATGTAAATGTCACCTTTAAAGAAGAGTACTCTCTTCAGGTATAATAATTAAACACTGCTCTCAAGATCTCAGAATACAAGACCATGTTTGCTTTCTGCTCTGATCCAGTGTGTCTCAGTGACACTTATTTTAGGTACTTATTAAGAATTTATAGGGTGTTATTTTCAAGAGCCCTAATGGCATTGAATAAATGAGATATATGTCCAGATATTGGTGCTCACATTAGCACTCATAATGCATTCTATTGCACTGCCCAATGGGGCTATGAATTACAGGAAACAAATCTCCACTTTCTGGATGGCTTCAACAAAATAATTGAAAAATCCATGCTAGAAGAGCTTCACACATAACTAAACAATGATCTTCTAATTGATCTTTAAGGATCACTTTAGTTCCCACTGAAATTTTTGTTCCCACTGAAATTAATTTAAAGGTCCCTATCTATTTTGGTGAGTGTTGGGTCATGCCCCAAGTGAGAAAGGAGATTAGATCAGAAATATTCAAAGAATTAAAAAATACTATTAGAAATGCTCATGCAGAAAACCCTTGTGTATCCCACCTGCTTTAGCGGTACTGTGTTTTGTCAAAATGATCTCACCATCTGGAGAGAAATTGGTTTAACTAAAGAAAAGTATTGCTATGAAACTTCTAGCTTCCTTGTTTAGTTATTGCAAAGTGGATGTTTTGAGAATCAAATGAGCAAAAATTCAACACAGCAAATAATATCCACTGGCTAAATGTTATGTGTAAGCAAGGATGACAATTTTTTCTTCACCATCACACCTGGACCTTGGGCCACTACCGTACAAATTAAGGTGCCAAATCTCTATAGCAGGAGTCTGCAATACGTTTAACTTCTGGATTTTGTCACAAAGAGAGATTTGTGCCACTCACTCACCAGAAAGTTAAACAATCTAATCAGGAGTTTGTAGAGCTGTCCAGTTTGCCTAAGCCCACAGAAATGTAAAATAAACATTACGTATGTGGAAAGGAGCAGGAAGTAGAATATCCTTTAAAAGCCAGCTGTCTGTTTACTGCCCAGCTTGTAATGAAGCTGTTTGTTTTTAACTTGGATGTTACTTATATTCTTAAGTACTCAGTTAGTATCGTAGATATGTGAAATAGCCATTAACATAAAAGTGGTGTTTTATGTCTTCAGTGTTTCTGTTTAGACACATCTCTATTTGTGGCCATTCTGTCCTTGAAATAGTCGAGATAAAATGCCATAATAGGCCAGCTGTTATGAAATTTGGAAAGGCATGAAGATCAAGAATCAGTTTCTCTGGCTAGGTGAACTTGCAGTGTGTGATGATCAACAGAAAGTACAAATATTTGATTTCAGAGGAATCAAATTATGAAGACAAAAATGAAGATTGTTTTACCTTGCTTATACTCCTTAAAAATTGAGATAAATAGGGGCAGGAGACCAAGCTCCTTTTGTATGGCCTTTATTAAGCAATCAGCTCTGGGGGGGGGTGCTCGAGGGGTCGAGCACACCACCACTGCTCTCTCGGACGACGCAGAGGAGAAGGAGTGCAGGCAGCCTTGCCCAGAGGAAGAGCTGGGACTTCCATCTTCATGGGAGTTCTCAGGAAGACACTGGATCGGCTCGAAGTCCAGGGGTGTCATGTCTTTCTAGGTCTACTTGGTCAGGGCAAGTCTTTTAAAAGTTCAATGGAGAGACAGCTCTGCCTTTTCTTGACACAGTCCTGCAGTTGGTTTTGCAAACTTTGGCTTGGGCTTGTTGTTCTAGGGGTATCTCTTTTCAAATTGAGGCTTTTTGGTGTCAATTTGCATGTTCTGTCTTTCAGTTGCCTTTTTTCCCGTCGCTTTTTTTCTTTGTTGCCTTTTTTCCCGTTGCCGTTCTTCCCGCCTCCTCCGCCGCTGTTTTGTGAGGGCAGTGGCAGTGTTATGCGGTGGAATGAGAGGGTAAAAAGGGATTACAGAAACATTGGGGGTAGCGGATAACAGGATTGATAAACCAGGGATGTAACGTGGAGTTTTACAACTTTTTGGGTAATTGGGGTTGGAACATACTGGGATGATACAACACATTACAGAAATTGTGAACTTTAACTTTTACCGTCAAAACAGATAACATCAACATAAGGAAATTTTGAGATTTTATTCATAACATAAATTATGAAAGTTATTTATCCCACACTGGAGATCTCACCTGGATTTGGCACTTACACTAGAGCATGCATGCCATTGAAGTCCCACACCAGATATCCTTGTAGGACGTATTGCTTTGGGGAGGCTGTATGTTGTTATCAGGTGTATTTACCCTCAGTTTGTAACTCCTGACTCAGAGAGCTTGTTTTACAACTTTGCTGAGAACATATGGGGAGTGCCTGGGTGTGGGATTAACCTTCTGTCAGGAAAACGACCAAAACAAAATTTATAGCAAGGAGCGTTCAACACAGGTATCCTGTGTGAATGAATATCCTGTATGGGCTGGAGGCCAGTTACGTTCTCGGCTTGTTATTTCCTAAGGTGATATGGTTCAGTGTGTGCATTTGTTTATTTTGAATTTCTACAAGCAGAAAATGGAAGTCCAACCTAGTTAACCTAGTTTGATAGGTAGTTTGGTAGTTCACTAGTTCAATAACTCTGGCCAATGAAGTTTTTCCACAGAGATATGCATATCTGCCTGGCCAAATTCCACCTGACCACCTGCTGCTGATTTCAGCTGGCCACAGGTCAGGGGGTTGGCAGGCTTTGAAGCAATGCTGCTGTTTCTGAGGCTACGTGGAGCTTTGATGGACCAAACAAAAATAACGACATAAAGGGCTCTAATGGCCTCAGTGGCATATGCCACAAGCCTTCTGTGCATCCTAATAATACTGATGAAGGCTGTAGCATCAACATCCCCACACTGCAAGATGGGAGAGTGGCTGGGTTAATCAGGATTCAGTGAACTTACCACAAAGCCTTCATCCAGTTTCTTTGGTAAGAACGTATGTTACAGTGGCTATCCTATCCCTATAGGGAGCTGCATGTGTGGTTACACAGCTTCCTGGGGAAATGCTTGATGACCAAATGCCTGTCAGGTTTTCCAGGTTAGGCTCTGCCAGGAGGAACACTTGGCCTTTCCAGCACGCCAGCATGTCCATGGGCCAATGGTGTTTGAACAGGGGTGAAGGGGGATAGTGGTGCAAAAGCAAAAGCAGAACCACAGGGCTCAGGGTTTTTCTTTCTACCACGTTAAGGAGGAAGAATTGAAGGTATGAGAGCAAGAAAGATGTGACGGTTAGGCTGCAGCCACTGATTTTCTATTTTACTTCAGAAAGAGGACAGTGCAGCACATACCAAGTAGCCCCATCATCTGATCCTTGGACACAGCAGGGACGCAGCTTCAGGCCATAATATCTCTGATGTAGCAAGGACTCATGCAGAATGTCCCCCTCAAAGTCAGACAGAATTTGCAGGCCGACATTTTATACACACCATTCTCAGTATCAGATGGAAATCCAGGCTGAAATCTGTGGCAATTAAGCTGTCTGAGGTTCAGGGCTGTGGTGTCCATCGAGAGGGTGGTAGGTGGACTCAGCAGGGGAGTAGCTGTGTCAGTTGCCTGTGTGTTTTATCTCTTGGAACAAATGTGCCATGATCCTAATTTTCACCTTTTAATTAAAAAGCCTTTTAAGGTTTCAGATTTTTGACTAGTATTTTAATGGCTTTTAAAACTTGTAATAAACTCTTGGCATTATTGTGTCAATTGTATCATTTGGGTAAGAAGCTTAACCCAGTGTCAAAACCTGAATGCATTTGTTGAGTCTATTTTTAATCTTTAAACATGAAATCTAAATATGTTTCTAGACACAAAGGTGATTATCTCTGTTCTCTCCTTCTAAGGCAATGTGCTTTCCTAATAATGTTATTTATAGCTAGAAGCTGTTAAAGTGTAGCACAGACAGTCTGCCTACATGTCGTGTAAAACTGCTGCTGCAATAATTGCACGTTTTTCTTACAGTAGAGAGATGGCTGAGTACTAAGTGCTTGCTTGGCTGCTTACTCGCATGTCCCAAAAGCTCAGTTATGCTCCAATGGCCCGCATCTGAAGGACCTTGCCATACTGTGCTGCACTCTCCCTTTACAAATTTTTGCTAATGGTTCGGATTCACAGATTGGAGTTGCAAGTCTCTTCTGACAGGGTAAGCTGAAAAGCAGCCCCATTCTTTTGAGACATTAAACAGCTTGTAAGAAGTCTAAAAGTGAGCCACACAGGTGGCTGGAAAGTGATGTAGAGCAACACCATGTGTCTTACAGCTGAGATGTCGTGTTTGAAACCTGAGCATTGGTTGCCAAATCAAATACTCTGTGAGTTCACTTGAAGTGTTCCTGGATGCCTTTTGGAAATGGTTATTCATCTCCTCCCAGGTAAAGGAAGATTAAGTGGATGAGGATTTGAATTTAAAAAGGAGCTGGGGCTTATGGAAGAAATTCTAATATCATATATAGTGAAGGGAAGAAAAACTTGGAACTATAATTCAATATGTGTAGCAATTTGGAAATGAGAGCATACCCAGTTAAATGACTGGGTTTACAACACACGCACACACAAAGAGGAATTTTCCCCACAACGTTTTGTTTCTAGACAACACATACATGCATAGTGGAACTCATTGCTGCAGGATACTCTGAAAGCCAAACTCTTAGAAGCATTCTAAAAGGAATCATACAAATCCTTGCAAGAAAACACTTGTCTACTAGATGGAACATCTGGCTCAGGAAATACATGAGTTGACGGTCAGAAGCAGACGGGATACCTTGGGAAATTTTGCATATGCAAATTGCATATGCTTCTGTTATTCCTAAAGAACTCTTGGTATGCGTTGTGATGATTGGTAAATTGGGCCTGGTTGACTTTTGATCAACCAAAGCACATAACTTCTTATATTGGAATGTTCTGCTCTTTGTCTGCCAAAGAAACAGCTTCATCCAGACAATGCTTTTATAAATGGCAAAGAAAAAGTAGAAAAACATCAGACAGAAAACTGAAAAACAGAGACTCTCAACATAAAATAACTTAGGAAACTAGAAAATAACATCAAGAAAGTTGAAATATGGACTTTGATCGAGAATATCCCAATAAACCAAGACTACAGCAAATAATCATGCCTAAACAAATCTCTAACTTAATACTGTTAACCATTTTGTTCAAGGGTGGGGAAATATAGATGAAAGAGAAGTCTAAAAGCAGCAAATTGGCCAGGACAAGAAATGAAGTTAGAGAAGACTCATTTCAAGCAACTGGGGGGAAAAAGGATTAATAATTTGTGATGAATTTTTTAAAGTTAACAAGATTTTAAAAAAGAAAAAAGGCAAAAATGAAGCCAACGAATACTCATCTTCCTTGTTTTTACTCCATGTTTTATATTCTTGGTGCCTTTAATGAAAATTATGAACAATGTTAAATTTGGAAGTTGATTTTCAGATTGTTGTAATCATAAGTCAGGAACCAAATGTTAAAGGATAATGGTAGGCACTGGAACTTCTCTGGAATGACCTTAAAGATAGAAAAATGATAAAAAGCAATAGTACAATCAAAGTATGATCTATGGCTTAAGGTAGTGTATGTGCTCTGAGTGGACTTTCCTGAGTAGTCACAGCTATGTTTGTAGTGTATTTAGTCTTTGGTACTCTGTGTGTGTGGTCTGTTTGTACTTCAAGACCACCAGTCAGCCTAAGCAGACTGTCACTTTAGGAGCGACATGGTGGCATAAACCAAGTGGTGCTAACAGAAAACAAGACTGCACAGGAATCAAAAACACATCAAGTCATTTTTATTGTAGGAAAACAGGAAACATCTGAAAGAGACTATCAAGGTTCCAAAAGGTGGCAATGTCTTTGTAAAGACATTGCTAAAACATTACAGCAATTTTCACCATATAAGGGAAAATAAAGGAGTAGATATAGGATTTTTTTTTCTCCATATGAAGAAGGAAAGAAGAGAAAGAAATTGAGATGTTACCAGAAAGCAAGCTGAAAAAAAACAAAAACAAAAAACAAACAAACAACAAAAAAAAAAAAACAGCAGGAGAAATAAAGCTCTTGTAAGAGAAACGTTTCTTATTGTCCCTAGGCAAAGAAACAGGTTTAAATACTTTAACCACTCTTTCAAAAGAGGGATGTTTCAACACTCTCCAGAAGTTAAACTTTCTTTTTCCACGTGAGTTGCTTTATGGAATAATGAGTAAAGTAGGAAAGTATTGACTGGAGTAACCATCGTATCCAGGAAAAACTAAACTGGTCATATAGATCACAGTTAAAGCACAGAATAAATTATGAATTAATTATATCTATTAAATATGAAGACACATGACTGCTTGGAGGAATTGTCAGAAAGAATTTTAAAGGAAAGCCAAGGACTTCATTATCCTGGACTTCTAAAAATTTTTCTTTGGAGTGTGAGTGAAAAATTATGCTACAGACTTGTCTAGAGAGCACAGGTACATAAACTAGCTCTGTATGACATATCTAGGGACCCCACCAGCAGCACAGCTATTAGCACTCTGTTGTGCCCCTGAATCAGGGTTAATTAGCCCAATGGGAGCCTTGCAGTACCCTAACACACAGGGCTGCTTCCAGTTTGGGAGGTGTGTTGTTTAGCCGCCTCTGAGCATCTCTGACACTACAATTATAGTAATGACCCTCTAAGGGAAGAAAAGAAATATGTTCAAATAGTGTGAGGAAGTGTGGGTAATTTCTATTAAAGGACTTTATGTAGAAGATACCCTAGAGATATCTAAAAGATGAACTCTTTAGGAGTTGAAAAGATATGATTATGGGCCATTTTTAGCAGAATATGCTCTTGCTACAAGACAAGTATTTGGTTTTTTTTTTTTTTGTGGGGAAGACATATGTTGAAGTCTATGCAAATTAATCATTGACGTGGCATGGACAGGGATTTTTGGGGGTTCTTAGAAGACACTTCTGTAGTCTTGCTGTTCTAGATTCAGCTTTAGGCATTTTTTTCAGATCAGGATGAAATACAGGCATTTTTCCAACCAAGCCCAAGCTAAAAAAATGATTTTTAAACCAGAGAAGACCTAACTACTGTTCTTGCGCTGACCTTTTGCTGGACTTCTACTTCATCATTTAGTTGTTCAGATTATTTTGAGGTAGAGTCAGTCACGCTTCAGAAAATTGCTAGAGTGGCATTCATAGAGTAGAGCTGGATAAATGACCTCTGTATTTGAAACAGGCAGAGTTGCTTTTATAGGAGGTAGCAAGACAGTGGATGAATGGATGGAAGGAAGGAAGGAAGGCAGGCAGGAAGGAAGGTGCAGAAGGAAGGTGTGGAAGGAAGGACGGTAAGGAAGGTGTGGAAGGAAGGTGCAGACGGAAGGTGTGGAAAGAAGGTGTGGAAGGGGCAGACGGGGCAGAAGGAAGGGGGAGAAGGAAGATGCAGAAAGAAGGTGGAGACGGAAGGTGTGGAAAGAAGGTGTGGAAGGTGCAGAAGGTGCAGAAGGAAGGTGCAGAAGGAAGATGCAGAAAGAAGGTGCAGAAGGAAGGTGTGGAAGGAAAGTGTGGAAGGAAGGAAGGAGTGGCTGGGTGGACTAGCTGAAAAAAATAGAAAGACAGTAGCTGCATAGTAGTTCGTGGAGTCTGAGTTTCTGATCAAAATCAGAATGTTTGGGCTGTTTGTTTCTGCCATCCCAGCTTGGAAGAACTTAAAAGTTTTGAGAGCAAAACTGTACCTGGAGTAGGTGATGAGGCTTAATTTTTAGTAACTGCACTGTTCATGACCAGTATGCACGGGTATATGTGGGGGAGGAGGGGGCTGTATTTTACCTCTGTGTGACTCATCTTTTATAGCTGTGACTTCATCTGTTAAATCGTTCCTCCAACTTTACCAAATAGATATAAACTTTCATAGGTTTAAAGATGAGGAGGCTGACTTCTATCTGTGGCAACAGAGAAGATTCAGTAGACTTCTCCAAAAGCAATACAGAAAAACCTATTTCTATTCAGAAAGAGTAGGGGGGAAAGGTCTGTGTTCTCTAGGGAAAAGTAAAAGGATGGGAGGCCAATGTTTCCAAATAAAGAGTAAGAGAGATGTTACAAGGCTATTGAGAGTCATGTTGGAGGGAAGTGAGTGAGAGGAGTTATCCTGTTAAAATGATGTTTCTTAAACAAAAATTTTAAAAATAGGTACTATAAATATAATGTTCTCTGGAGAGAGGAAACTAGTATCTTCCCATAGTTCTCAATGGAAAATAAAAAAAAAATCAGTGAACATAAAAACACAGTTGGTGAAAAAAGCCACCCCAGGTCAGGCTTGATGACACCACAAAATGTGCTGGCACCTTCTATATCTCAATAACAAATAACATGTAAATAGCTGTGTGAGGGAGATAAAGTTCCAAACCAAGCTTGGGACAATAGCAACATTAGCAAGTTGTGGTAATGCATTAACTTGTGGCTTAAAGAGCAATCATGACATATTTCCATGAGCCAGTACTGAAACCAAGTTGGGGTTTTGTGCGGAAGCAATAGCTACAAACCTGCAGATATATGACTTTGGGTTACTTGCTGGAAAGCTGCACACCAAGACACATAAGCTGGGGAAAATGGCAGGCGTTACTTTTCAGTGTGTCATCATTTGGATCTTGTCTCATCCTAGTTTCCTGGCAATTCTCACGTCTTGGAATTGCTACAACAAAATATTTGTCCTCAGATATCACTAAACTGATTCTTTCTCATCACATCATACAGCAGAGAAGAAAAACAGAATCTCAGGTTTTACTTCTCTTTTTGTTTCCATGGACATAGCTTTCTAATTCTGTAGGGAATCGAGATCTGCTGCCTTCATTAACTTCAGTCTTGTAACAAACTTCTCTATCAGCTTTTGCAAGTCATTGGAATAATTTGGTAAAAAAAGAAATAGAAAAGAAAACAAACACAAGACTGTAAATAAATCACACACTACAGTTCCAAGTAAACAGGAAGTTGTAGGCTGAGACTGGATAGAAAATGTAATGTAATAAATTGTCCTAGAGGGAATTTTATGAAGATGTAACATGTTTTTCAAAGATAGATTTTGGATTTTTTTTGCTTGCCAGCACAGTTTGTTGCTTATACTCTTGTGCACCTTGCTTGTCAGCCTTTGTGGCAATAAGGTAGCTGTGTTAATTAAAAAAAAAAAACAACAAAAAACCCCCCCCAAAAGTTATGTTCAGGCATTTTAATCAGAAATGCTCTCCTACCTAACAACTTGTTAAAGTAACCCTTAACAATTTCACATTATTTTTCTGTTTCTAAAGGCGACTTATTCACACAGGCAGAAGTTATTTTTCCTCATGACAGACTTAACCTGTGGAAAGTCTTACTTTTAAGAAAGCAAATTTTGATGTTCAGTTGTGCAATGAGATGTTGACTACCCTTAGGTCTGCAGCAGCCACAGAAAGAGCTGCTTAGGACTAAGGAAAGCATTTTTTCATTGAATGGCAGGGCCACATGAACACAATAAGGTCAGGCTCCATCTGCACCATTTGTACAGAATTTCCTTCCTTCCCTGCGCTGTGCATCTGCTGGGAGCTGCTATTTGCCAGCTGCTAGTTCCCACTGTCCTGCTTCTGCCAAAAACCAGCTGACATAGGTGAGATGTATTGGAAAATCAAGCTCTGGGAAAGAGCAGGCTCTGGGCAGTAAGCCAGACACAACAGGGATCAGGGAGAGGTGAATGAAAAGGTGTGTGATTTGGTGTCTACCAGAGAGGCCAAGCTTCGTATTTGCAAGGGATGTCTTGGCTGAGAATAGAGCACAGGAAACAGAAGGTTTTATGAGGAAGGATTTAGAGATGAGAACAAATAGTATTTAGAACAATAACACTAAGTAAATTTTGAATTTTACAAATATATAGAGAATGTATTTCTGTCCCATGCTACAGTTCAGTTACAAGAATAAATGCTAGACACATCATTTGCAAAATTTTTATGCTGCATTGCCACTTCTGTTTACTTGGCAGCTGGAAGAGTTCTACATAAGAAAAGTAAAAAACTTATCCTTAAACAGACACTGTGACCACAAATATGGTGGCTAGTGAGTGTGCCAGATGTTATTGTTTCTTTTACTGTAAATTTTATAAACAGAAGATTAAATCTAAAATTTAAGTATCTTTGGTGACTAGTAAATATTTCTGAAAGTAGAAATTCTACTTTCAGAATTCTGCCTGTTCTTCGTGCTTCCTAAAGTAGACTTTATCAAACTTTCAGAAGTATTTGGTTGTGACTAAAGAATTAGAAGTAGTGGCCCAAAGGTTAATTTATCTGCAAGTGGCATTGCAGTACCTGAAAACTTAAGAGGAAAACCAACTCTTCATTTAAAATATTGAATTCTTCCCATCAAAATGTGCACTACAAATTGGCATCAACCCAAATCAGCAAAATTCACTTAATGGAAGATTTGTCTTGTTCCACAGAGGCTTACTCCCCTTCTCATGGCATTCCAGGTACCCAATGATTTATTGGTGTAACTCAAAGGAGCTGCTCTTTTTTGGGCATTCATTACTCACAATCTAGACTTGTAAAAACCATCCTACCCTCAAGGAAGGAGGCTTGGAGTCCAGTGCTAATAAATATATCCAATGCATCTAACATTAAAACTTACAAGTCTTGCATTTCAAGAGACAGTATCAGTACCTCCCAAAACCCTAGAAAATGTGACACACATCGTATCTTATCTTATCTTATCTTATCTTATCTTATCTTATCTTATCTTATCTTATCTCTTATCGCAATTGCCTGAGCCAGCAGACCTTCAATTCCTTCTGGGCAGGACAGGAAGAACAGCTAAAATGTGTGCAGCAGCTGTTTATGCTCATGTCTCCCCCCTGGAGGACCTGAGCTGCTGCAGACAGCTGCATTCTATGTTTTGCAATCCTCCCTTCCCTGAGTCATCTTGCAAACCCCAGCAGGGGCCACAACCACAATTTGAGCAAAATTAATACACACATACGTCAGACGGATATTTAGAAATCCTGTTTTGGGACTTACTTGTCTGCAGAGGCTTGAATGAAAATGCATGCACAGCTAGTGTTCTTAAAAGTACAGGCTATATTTCTACTGGCAATTTTGTATGTGTACACATATGTATAGGCATGGATACAGACATATGTGAATGTACAGGAATATTAAACTTAACAGCATCAAGTGCATACAATAGAGCATCTTACGTTTAAAAGCCAAAAACAAGTCATTAAAATGTTGCTTAGAAGAAGATTTGATGATCCATGTGTGTTCCTTCTCTTTGCAGTTGTGTATTAACACCACCAGATCAGGTCAGCCCTGACTGTTTAGCTAACTCCTGAAAACCACCAGGGATGAAGAGCCCACATTCCTGTGGGCAGCCTTTCCCTAGTACTTCACTGCCCTTCTTGCAAAGATTTTCCTTAAAGTCAGTCTCAATTTGTATCCATTACCTGTGATATTTCCAGGGAAAATAATTAGATGTGAAATAGAACTTAAAAAAATCTTTTGTGCTCCAGGTTGATATGAATTTGTACTTTAATACAATTAACACTACCAAGCCAGATACTAAATCTCGCCTGAGCATGTGTTTGTGGGCACAAATCAGGCATCAGCCCTCCTACCAGCTGCTCCATAAATGACTGAAATAATTGTGGATGCTCTAACTGTGTATGTGCTATTCTAACCACCTGGGATTTTGAAAAAACAGGTTTGAAAGTGTGAACATGGGATATCTATTTCCTTTAAAATCGTAATTGTTCCTGACTTCAGCTTATTGTGCCAAATGCAACAGGAAGCAAATGTCAATAAAGGGATTTTAACTGGATGTAGACATTGCTGAGATATACAAACATTTATTAGATGTAGTTATGGTAACTAGAACAATATATTAAACAGACTTAATATGCAAGTTTTATAAAATGAGCAAGTATTCCACCAGTCCAGAAGCAGAAACTTTTGATTATTCCAGGTTCTGAACTTGCTGTTCAAAACTAGTGTCAAATACTTTACTGTAATAAACCTGTAAAATTCAAAGAAGAGTTAAAACTAGTTGCAGGGTTACTTAAATTCAAGAATTAATTTGAAGTTCACACTTCAGAGTAGGAACTATCTCATTCTTCATCAGAAAATGATTAACTGAAGTTAAAACATCACAGGCAAGTTATAAAAACAATTCGAGGATCAGATAATCAAGAACTTATAAATTTTCTTTTCCTTCAAGCCAGAAATTTCTCTCTGTTGGCAACAAGACTTGAATTTGTTTATTGATTGGTGCATTCATATTTCAATTGACATCAACCCTTGCTGTAAAAATTGCCTGCAGATGCACAGTTGAGTGTTTGTCCCTGAACTTACACAAACGGACTGCACAAATGTGTTGAAGAATCTCTTCTGTGCGACAAATAGCAACACCATTCTAGTGATACGGCTTTAATTAAGTCTGTCTTCTGTGATCAGTAGAACCTGCTCTGCCTGACATGAGAATCCTCTGTCATCTGCTTCTGCCTCTGGTCATCATTAGGAGAATGAAAGTCACAGAATCAGTCAGAGTAAACAAAAAGGAAAACATAAAAGTACTTTCAGAATGCTTAAAATAATTTCACCCTTCGGAACATGAAAACTCCTTTGGTTTCTCACTGAATTTTATTTTACACAATATCACATATGAATGCTGGCCTGATGTTTCTAGGTACTTAAGAAATCAAATTGACAGATTTGTCACTAATCACAGAAGAACAATAGCAAAAGCATTTTTTCTGAGAGGAAAATCTCCTCCATCCAGGTCATAGAATCATAGAATGTTAAAGGTTAGAAGAGACATTAAAGATAAGCTACTCATAGTCTCTTTGCCATGGGCAGAGACACCTCTCATTAGACCAAGCAGCTCCAGGCCTTATCCAACCTGGCCTCAAACACTGCTAGGGTTGGATTGTCTATAACCTCCCTGGGCAACCTATTCCAGTATCTTAGCACCCTCACAGTAAAAATTTTTTTCCAGATATGTAGCTGTTGGGGGTTGAGGTGCTCTCTTATAGAATTTTGTTTCCCAAAAAGAAGTTGCTAAGAAGCAGATTGCTGGGTGCTTATAGAGCACTTAAGAGTACTTAGAAGAGACAAAGGCCGACTCCTCTCTCTCAGAGGTGCTCGGAGGGAACAGAG
>VYXF01009384.1:430847-657712 GCA_013397295.1 Polioptila caerulea
CCCCAGCTACTGCAAAAATTTACTCTGTCCTGGCTGAAACCAGGACAGTTTTTGAAAAGAGATCTGTAGGAGAAAAAATGGGGGCTCCAGATTCTAGTTGCTTGCTGTTGGCTCTGAAGTAGGATCTCAGCTTCTGAAAAGGGAAAGAGTTGAGACACTTTTCTGTGCAGTTTCTAATTGGTTGTATTTATGTCACTGCCTAATCAGAGCTGGGATTCATCTTAATGAATGTCAGTTGCTTGGGAGAGGTAAATACCTAATCCTGGGTTTGGGATTTCCCTCTGGGAACCAGGCATGTAAAACATAGCACAGGCATTGCAATACCTGACTTAATGTGCCTTGACACTTTATGAATTGCATTCTCTATATATTAGTCAAAGTTCTTTGCAGAATTTATATAAAATATTTGGCTTCAGTCCCTGTGGGAACCCAGAGCTTGTCCTTGACTGCTCTGGGGGCTCAGGGACCTGTGCAGAAGGCCCAGAGGGCTCAGAGGTCCTGGCAACAAGCCCAAGACACCTGTGGGTTGGATTTTAGCCCATGGGAGAGATTACCAGCTTTAAAAGAAAAAATACAAGTCTCACAAATTTAAATATAATAATAATAAGATTGTCACAGGGTGGAGAAGTAGATTTTGGGTTTGTGTACATGGGGGTGGTGAAGCCAAGATGGAGGAACCGCATGGCTTTTAGGCTTCTTCCTTCTTCTTCATCTCCTCCATGATTCTGCTGTGATGGTAGCACTTGTGATTGGTTTGAGTAGAATACACACTGTCTAACACAGATGATAGATATTGGAAAATAATTGTAAATAAGGTATACGTAGTTCTTAGTATAAAAGATAACCACTGCCCTTCGGGCGGAGAATAGCCTCGAACTGTCATGCTGGAAAGACCTCGGCAGGACAGAGAGAACAATGTTCTAGATAAGCTATTATAAACAATAATAAAAAGTATCTGAAGACTGAAGATTTCTACGTCTTTCTTCTCCTGGGCAAGGAAAAGGACTTTTAACACCTTGGGGACTTTCCCAGCAAAAGCAGGAAATCCCCACAAGTCCCCTCTGCCTCATTTCTTTTGTTTACTTGTAAATGAGCATGAATCCTTATATACAAGATGTTATAAAATAATAATGATCCAATTCTTTTTACCTGAATTAGAATAATATTTGTAACTGTAGTGTAATTCTTGGAGTTGTACTGTTATTTCTGTGGAACAAAAGTGATACACGTGAGTTTTGTAACCTGTTACAAAGACACAATGGAATCCACATTTCAGTATTTTCAAGCAACTGCTCAGAGATGGCTTTAGACTGATAATATTACTGATGTCTCTGCAAATTAAGTGGTGAAATGTCTACTAAAATCAGTTTGCCTTACTTTGTGAAAACTTTTGAAAACCATGTGAACAAGGGGTAGAAACAACACAATTCGGAGTCAACAGAAGCAGAGATAGCCCTCCAAATGCTGTTTAACCCTTTACCTGAGAAAGACATTTGCTGCTTACCAGCTGAAATTTGAAATTTGTCAAGTAAACCATACATTATCCTTGTTCCAACCAAACATGTGACAGATACACCAGAGCTTCAAGCACAAGGGGAGAACAAAGCAAAAACTATTAGATAATAATTCTTATTGTTACAAGAATAATATAGTTGTTATGAGCACTAGAAGCAATTAGTCTTAGTAGAAAAGCACTAAAAGCTGAAATCCATCTTTGTTTTCCTTTCCTAAGGCACTAAAAGAAATTAACTCAGATCTCTACAGGGCCCATAGAGACATGTTACTTTTTCATTTCCTCTGTCTCCTTTAGAGATAACAATGGGTCCCTGAAGGCTGTTCCTCTTGTCTAGTTAAGGCTAATGGCTTGTGCTTGATGATATTAAAACCTGCTTCTAGCACTGTTTCGTCAGCTTAGATGGGTGATTGACAGGTCACCAGAGCACAGTAGAAAAAGAACATCCCCCCACCGCTGCCTGCCTCACCTGTAAATATGAAAGCTAAACTCTGTCAGCTGGATACCTGGGAGCAAAAATGCAGAAAAAAAACCAAAACAAAACCTGACCTCTGACCTTGGTGATTTCTTCTTCTTTGTGGTCAAGGGAGAGCAGGAATTTCAGAAACTACTGTGGGCAAGTGGAACAAGGCCCTTGAGGTTGGAAAGACAGCTGAAAGAACAGCAGGGGATCATGAGCCCAGTGCTTACAACAGAGGGACAAACGGGGTGGTCATTTGCCTTTGTGCTGCTTTCAGTCACTTTCAAGGATTATGAGAGAAGAATTTGATTCTTCCAATGACTCCCATTGATGTTAAAACTTTACTAGAGGGGATCAGGAGGAATTCTCCATAACCTTGACAACATTCTTCCAAGAACTGCTACAAGTGTGTTCTTCCAGTTCTTCTTTTTCCTCCAGTGGGCCAGAGAAAAAAACAATCATTCACACATTATTGGATATAATTTTCTTCCATCTTGATCCCTAAAGATTATCATGACACAAGCATCTCTGTTACCTAGCAACTATGATAAAGCCAAGAAAAAGACCTAAATATCAATTCCTTAGGAGTAATGCAAACACTAATACATTAAGCTTTAAACTCTAAGGGAGTCTTTCTTTTATTACTAATGAAACTACCGTGCTTTTCCTAACATATTAAAGAAATTCTCTTACTAATGAACTCTAGAGCTATTGATCCATGTCTGTTTTTGAAGCAGACCATGTTCACTTCAAATGTTTTGTTGGCACACTGTATGTCTTTCAAATTTGCCACTAAACATCAGAATTACTTTGGTGACATCTGGAGTGTTGAAAGTAAACAAGATAATTCCTTAGCTAGAGGTGCCTGAAAGAAACCTCATATTTGAACAATCCCAGATATTGTGGCAACTTGCATACCTGATCTGTGACTTGCATTTTGCCTCCGACATTCCTCCTTCCTCCTTTGTAAAGGACAATGCTGTTCTGAGAAGCTGCGGAACAGAAGTGGTATCACAGATCCTTTTTACTCTCTTCATTCATAAAGTCATTCAATGCAGTTAACAGTTTCTGTTCTAGCTTCTCCAAGAGTAACCATATGTGGGAAAAAATTACTCATCAAAATGGTGATAGGAACCAAGCCTCTATCAGACTCCATGAAAAAAAATGCAGTCTCTTGGGGACTGCAAAGGCACCAGCAGAACTTGTAGCAGGGTTCACAGTAATAAATAATAAATTCCCATAGCCCAATCATGACCTGAATAGTTTGCAGGCAGAGCTCGTGAATAACAGATTTACATAGATGCAATTAAAACCAGAATTCAACAAAACACTCTTCTGTATTTGTATTCATAGTATAATTTGGGCTGGAAAATACCCTTTAGTTCATGAAATCTAACCATTAACCTAACACTGACAAGTTGACATGTCCACCATGAAACCATATCCCTAAGCATCACATCTACACATATTTTAGAGAGCTCCAGAGATAGTCACTTCCTTGGGTAGCCTGTTCCAGTGCTTAACAATGCTTTCAGTGAAGAATTTTTTCTTAATTTCCAATCTGAAGCATTCTTCAGGCATCTTGAGGCCTTTTTCTCTTGTTCTGCCATTTATAAATGTGAAGTAAGTGACCTAGGTCACCCCTGATCTAGACAGGTGCTTTTTCTCAGTTTGGTTGGTGACTCCTCTAGCAGCCTTGTTTTGTTTGGTTGGATTAGTTCATTGATTTCATGAAGCACAACTTCTGGGTCAGGCCAAAATGATTAAGACCTGGCACCACTCAGAGTCTTAAGTGTCAGGGCTTAGTTCTTGCATTCGCAAAATAGTTTGTAGGAGCACTTGCAGAAAGGGGATTTCCACAGGTATTACATGATATAGATGTATGAAAACTAATTTTCCTATCCCCACCTTCCCTTTTCTAACAGATCTCAGTCTGGGGGAGGTAGCAGAAACGTCCCAAAGACTAGGTTAATCACCTTCAGCTTTGGCTCAGTGCAGTGTTAGGACAGCCACTTGTAACATTCTCCCTGCAATTCATCTGAGATCTGCCTAGGTAACATGGATTCCTCACCCCAGTCTTGCTCTTGGACCTCTCTTGCCCATCTAATGGGTAGGGTCGATAACGTTTGAATAGCATCTTCTTGGAGGGTGAGGAAATTTGCAAGGCTTAGGTCTAAATCTTCTGTCTCTGCAACAAATAGATGCTCTTTCTGCCCTATCACATCAAAGTTGGTACAATCATTAATTGATTCCCCAGGTTATTTGTATTTTTCACAGAGCATCTGTATTAAAATAATGAACTTCAGTGGTATACCATCTCTCTGGCTCATTTCCAAATGTGCCATCAGTACTGATTTCTTGTTTAATCAGGCTTGATACAGAGTCACTGACTTTATTGGCTTCCTCATAAGACCCATCTAGCCTATTCCAAATATCTCCATCTCAGTTGTTATCATACATATCTGTGCACATTTTTATGAGGTCTAGATTGCTACCTTGTAATTCAGTTTCTTGGTGTTTTCTTGCTTTCTTTATATCCTGTGGCATTAATTTTATTTGGTGATTTGTTTTATTTTTGAGATATACCCTTTTCCCAGACTTGCTGCCAGCTTTTAATTTAACTTTGGTTCTCAATCCTTTGTTGAAAATTCACTCTTTCCTTTTTGAATTTCTTCTTTTAAAATTTCAGCACATTAGTTTTCAGTTTTCCATATTGCAGCTAACATCTCTTCCTCTCTTCTGTGTTTATTTTACACATATCATTCCAATTACTGAATTAATTCACTAAGACTTTCAGATTATGAAAGTTATTATTGCCCTTAGTCACTCCTTATCTCACTTAGGATCTTGCCAACCATTTTCCATAAACCCCTTTTGCAATAGATTCCATTTAGTAGGGGAATCAGTCAACATTCTAAGCCAAGGATCCTGCTCACTATGCTAATTAATTCTGTCATCCAATTCTGTGGGGACAAGCAGATTCTTTTGGGCTCCTTGGTAGAACAATGACATAAAAAGTTGGGTTACGATCAAAACTTTAACCTGGACTCTGTGAATTTGGTCCTTTTACAACACACAGATAATCAATAAACTGTTTGGATATAAGTAGAGTTTTAAGTTCCTTTGAAATGAAGCACTATTTGCAACACCTTCTTTAATTGTTATCTTCCTAATGTTCTTTATTTTGTTTATATTCTCATATTATTTAAGTACTTGGGATGTATAGATCTAGTAGCATTTGCATGGAAATGGAAAAGCAGCTTCCCACAAATGCCTTAATGCCTTCCTTATGCAACTTTCTTCTGTTATTTGTTTGATTGGTACCTTTAGTTTGCCTGATAATTTAACTGGGAAACTTGAGCTTTAACTAGTTTTGAACTTCTCTGTGAAGGTGGAGAAAACCGGACTTGGTGCTTGGGGATAATGTTTTCAGTTCTTTATTCTAAACATTTTTCAAGGGTACATCTTCTGGGAGTTGAAGTTAAGTCCTACTTTTGAAACTATTTTCTCACTTAGTGAAGGGAAGGCGGGTTTCCTGTAGAATATAGCTCAAGGCAAAATCCACTCTTTTTTCCTCACATGTATGTAGGAAGTTATGAATCAGCAAGCATAAATCTAGAATGCCTTCTTAAGGCTGGCTGTTTCTCGTCCTTATGAGTCAGTAACACCTTTTCCATCCAGCTTGACTGTCTCTCCACTTACTCTTCTGAAAAATAAAAATAATGTGAAGAAAAAAATAATTCATATGATTTAATTCAAAACCCCCACAATACTCCCACACAAAGATTATCCTTGCCAGTTTTGACATACAATCACACAAGATAAAACTCTGAATAAGGCAAAAACTTGCATACTGTTTTTAGAATGGCGTTGTTGGCTATTTTTGAGATGTCTGGTATTGCTACAACAGTTGCATATTGGCTTTCTCTTGAAGTGTGCTTGTGTCATTCCTTTAGCTCAACAATAGGAATTTGTCCATTCTCAAAATTGGAAACTGTGACAGAGGAGACAGGCTTGAGCAGGACACAGAGAATAAGGCTTGAATAGATTGGTACAATGGTAAAGGCACTTCCATATGTACTGTAATTGCAGAGGTGAGCCTCATCTACGCAGAAGTGTTTGCTGCCCAAGTCGATGATGTGAAAGTTTACTGGGCCATGATTAGAGACAGCTTCTATAATGCCCATTGCAAATCTGCTCAACGTCCCTTCAGATGCCATTATCCCATGGAACTGGATGCAAATGGATGTGGAACCAGAGCCTCTGGAATGAATAGAATAAATGGTAGTAGCATGTCAGGGTATGAAGTATGTAGTAGTTTTCTCTGAAATTTAGCTTTGATAGGGATTTAACTTTTGCTTAAGAACTGTGTTTCTGTGACAACAGGGGAGAGATACCCTTTTAGGCTTTGGGCCAGAGGACAAGCCTGTTGACAAAGGCCTTCTTGTCCTCTGATTTCCAGTGTAAACCCCACCTCTGCCCCTTTCTGCTCTTTTTCTCTCCATGCTGCATATAACTCCATTTCCTTACTTCTAGGTCCCTTTTTTAACTTCCTCCTCATTCAGTCTCAGATGTCACTCTTTTTCTTCTGTCCTGTGTTCAAGCAGTCTAAATTTTCCTTTGTCTCTCTCTATCCTGATGTAATGGCTGCTATCCTCTTGCCACTTCCTTCAGTGAATTGTATTTGGTGTTTTGAAAGCTGTTAATCAAAATGGAAAGTGCTCATCATTCTTCAAATTTGGAGACAGGGCAAGTTCCACCTGAGTCACATTTGTGTTAGGTATACAATGGCAACTGGAGAATTTTGGAGCTTCACCTCTGGGCTATTTCAGCCCAGGCACTTGAAGTCATGTCTGGCTGTGCCCCTCTCAGCTCTATTCAAGAGCTCTGGAGAGGATCAATCTAAAACTGAGTAATTTCAAATTGACATGTGCTCCTGAAACATCACAGCCAGACTCTACAGCCCTTATCCTACAAATAGATATGGAAACACTCATGGTGTAGATCATACAGTGATGCATGTGTTTGCATGAAAAGACCCTCTCAATCTTTTTAGGCTGCAGAATCTTTTTCCCCCTCTGTTCGAGCTTAGCACACATTGGCACATGCATAAGAAACAGTATAAGAAGAGTAGTGGGACAAATCAAGATCTGTCAGCATCTGTGCTATTAGTTTTACATTTAAGGGGCATGGATGACTCTTCTGAGAGCCAAGTCTTGGCACAGAAAATGTCAGAATGGAAATCTGTTCCATAAAAGATGTAAATCTAAGCACTTCTCCAAATGTTTAGCCTCTGAGGAAAAATATTGATATTGAAGAGAATATTGATATTGATAGAGAAGTTTCAGTCCAAGACAGCTCTTGTCATTCACCCCACAATTGTCAGCAGTAAGGATTTGCTTACATCCCCTTAGAGGGAAAAGACCTGTTGTATGTATGAGGTAATTAAGACTGAGTTAATGAAATGTGGATATTACTTTTTCATTCGGGAACTGGTAAATACACTTTGGAACAAATATGCCTTCTCTGCCTAGTAAGAGATCACAATGTCCTGCTAGCTGTCATGGGAAATAAAATGAGATCCTGTGATATTAGTATGGATGTCACAGTTCTCTTCTAGAGGATATAAAATGTTAATAATACTCATAGATAAGCTAGCCTGTACCATAAACCAAAACAACTAAACATTGTCTTCCTCTCTTAGAAAAATAGTATTAAAAAATGGCTGCAGCCATGTTCAAAAATGATTGCTCAGTGAGTCATACATCACTGTAAAAAATGAATTTAGCTTACCAAGAAAGTGTTTGTTTCCTGCTATAACAAGAATTCAGTATATCAGCAAGGAAATTGAATCATCTCACTTGGCTGTAATGAACAGCTGATTTATACTGAAATCATAACCAAGTACCTCGAGAAACTAGAAGTGTTGTTTAAGGTGAGCAACTGAAACGATTAACTTCTAAATGAAAAATGGATTTGATTTAACCAAAATCAAACACAATCAACCACAACAAAAATTTGCAAAGTAACAGTAATGATCACAGGGTAGTGATCTAAAAAACCAGACTAGAACAAGCAGACCCATGAGGAACTTTCAGAAGCTGAAAAAAAGCTCTATATTATAACCAGTTCTTCTGTAACTGGACGATATTTGAATGAACAGGTTTTATCCAAGTCATGCTAAGGTCATAGGAGTCAAAGCTGACCAAAGAGAAAAAAGCAATCCTTACAGAGAATGCAAGAAGATAAAAATGTATAGGAACACAATGTCATTAATCTATTACTGCGCTTTAAAGTACTTATTCTTCACATTTGTAACCTAAGCACTGAATGAAAAAAACTTAAAGACAACAACAAAAAAACCAAAGTAACCAAACACAAAACCAACTAACCAATCAAAACGCCAAACCAAACCCAACCCAAAAATAAAAGGCAAAAGAAAAAGCCAAAAGGGAAAATGTGGGGGACTAGAATCCCAATCACTGATACTAATGTCTTTTCTTGTAAGCTTTGTAAGATTGTCAGTCAACAGTAAAAGCAGAAAAAATACTACATATGTAAACACTGGTGACAGGTAGAGAGAACAATTATTGAAATCAAATAAAATCAGGATCCAGCATCAGGTGAAAGCACCTGAAGGGAAAGAGACAGAGATGACATTTTTACAGTATTTGTGATCTTCCTCAGGTCATATAAATTATCTGAAGAGTATTATTAGAACAGACAAGAATGGTTGCCTTAAAAAACCTCCACTTACCTCCCCTTTTACCAGAAGAGAGATGGTGCTCAGATGTGGTAGTTCTGTATTATGCAATAAATGTCTGCTTAAGGATGGCACAAACAGTAGGCAACAGCAGAGCGTAACTGAGGGATTTGGCAGTAATGGTGTGTCTACGGGATGCTCTGTGATCTTCTCTTGGTAGAGATTCATACTACACAGTTGTGTGTTTCCAGATTTTTAAGTAGCTGAGCCCCACATAGCACATAAAAGCATATAATACTGTACTAAGCTGCATAATGCAACTGCATGTTCAAGGAAAAAGAGGGCGTTAGATGCCAAATGAGTGATGAGGACCTCCTCTGACATGGAAGAAATGGAGACCAGGGCTCTGCTTTTGAATCTGTATCTGTGGAACTGGATAATTAAAAGCCTTGTTTTTTCTGAACTGTCTAGAAAAAAATACCTTTAGTACCCCTACATGCCCATCACTGCAGACCTCCTTGAGGTGTATGGGGGGGGGAACTTGATGGCTTGGGGAATCCCTTTCTCCTTTGATGTTTCAGACTTGGTCCAGATACTCCTTGTACTTTGCCCTACCCAATGTTCCATCTCTGTGGGTTGTGAACAACCTGAAAGTGTTCTCAGTCAGCATCCCTGCTGGAAGTCAAAATATGGAGGGACTGGAAAGAGAAATACAGAAGCAGAATTGGAAACACAGAGATAAGAATAGATTGTCACAAGTAAGACTGTTTAGAAGAAGCACTAATTGTGGACTTGTAGAGGAATTAACAGAATGGAGAAAAGTTGGGCAATGTGTAAATGAGTTAAGAATAAACAGCCAATTCTTGGTGTTTGCATGAAAACTATCTCAAACATCATTGTTCTCCTGTTATATCACCTCTTGGGAGAGACCAAGAAACTTTCCATTCTCTCTACAGCAAGATCTGTAAAATCTCAGTTAACAGAAGTGTTCCAGACAACAGAGTGACTAATTTCCCCTCTCCACCTCAAATCTGTCTCTTACCAAGTTCCTCTCTTTGAAGAGAGTTCTCATCCCACTGTACAGCAAAGCTCACCCACATCTGTGATGCTTTCCCCGGAACAACAAAAACAGTAACAAAGGATGACAAACTGAACAGAGTCTAACCTAACTGCATAATCAGTTGTTCTATAAGCACAGGGATAAGCCTGAATCACTCACACAAAAAAAATTAACTCCCTGCTCTTCAATATTAGCCAGTGACTATCAACACAACACTGAGACCATAAATGCTCTTCTCAAGGAGAGATAGCTGTTAATTAAGCTGAAGTTGCATCATATTCCAATCAGCATTAGGAAATCTAATTTCCTTACAAAACATCATGGCTGGTTTTATTTTTATCTTAACCTTTCCTTTCTGATAAATCTTACTTCAGCGGTGGTCCATCTCCAGCAGTACCCAAGCTATTGCACAGTTGTGTCTCTGGCTTCTCCCAAAGAGCTGTCAGGGAAGTATAAGACAAAACAAAGTGGATGACAATGCTATTTGGACAAGGCATGGGGTAGTGTTCACTGTGGAACCAACACACATGCGGGGGAGCATTTTGTTTAAAGTATCTTTATCCTTGAAAAAATTAACACCACTTGGCTCGCCTCATGGAAGACATGCTGTTTTCCACAATAAAGATTTTTTCATCTTGAGTATTAGGTGTGGCAGTGGAGGACAGGGTGTGAAGACATTGGTCATTGCATAAGACATTGAAATCTATACTTTATCACATCTATCCCTGGCCACCAGTGTGTTAATGACTAGTGAAATAGGGACATAAGAAGCAATTTCAGCTGGAGATCCTGGGGAAAATAGATTGGAAGATGTGAAGATTTTTGTAATAGTGAATAACAAATGCTGCTGGTTAATAATCTGCTTGTGTGGGCCAGATGGTTTGCTTTGTTTTTTTAACAGAATAATTTTTTTTAAAGAAGAGATGTGGATTTTTTGCCCATTATTTTATTACATGTAGAGTAATGTACCTATCCCTGTGATAGTACCTAATAGCAGATCCTGAACTGACTTTGAATGCCAGAAGGTGAACATGGAGGAAGGTCCAACGAAGACAGTTTGGATCCACAGGCTATTTCACCCTAAGAAAGTGGTTACATCAGCCTGCTCTGTGCTATGCTCTATCATGTGCATTCATTGGCTTCACCACAACTGCCTCAGGGGTCTGTGTCTGACATGAACTACACAGCCCATGTATGCTGAGGATATCTGTCAGGATACAACATGAAAAATGAAGCTGAAATGGTGGTGAAGGTTAAGAAGGTTAAGAGTCAGTGTTGGGTGCTTACACAGGCCATTCAGTGCCAAAATCCATGCTTTAAAATGTAGACCACTGAGAAATCATATAAATATTATATTTTCAGCAGCAATGTGTTCTCCAGGAATTATATCTCTGGGTGTACTTTCTTACAACCAAAATATCCAGTTATATTATAAAAAATAGTGACATTTCAGACAGTAGTGAAAATAAATTAAGAATAAGAAATGCTGTGCCCTGCTTTTAAGGAGTGTTCATTTCAATAGTGTGTGCATAACCTCACAAAACCTGAAAAGCTAAGCCACTACCAGGTAATTGGATTTGGCAGCCAGTCAGCATAGGTATGACTAAAATGTCCATTGTTACTGGCCTGTAGTCAAATTTTCCTTGAGTTATGGACACAGAGCCTTGTGCTTTTAGTTCTGACGTGTTCTACCAGGGTGTGTTTTACAGCAACATTATATAAAACCAGTTCTAAAGTGACCTAAAAATATGTGACACTCTGGTTGACTTTATACAATCTAGAAAAATGCCCTAAATTCTGGGGATTAAGTAATGGTGGAATTTGAAAGAAGCTGATACACTTCACATTCTAATTCCAATTTAATATCTGTGTTGTTTGGTGGTGACAAATTCCTTGGTGAGCACAATGTCAACCCAATCCAAAATGCATTACAATCTTGGAGATAAAATGGAACCCTATGTATGTCTCCATGTCCCATCTTAACTCAAATTTAAAGTTCTGTCTTCCTTCACTGGAAAGCCTACAGAAATTAAAGTGGCAATTCTATCTAGATGCTGTCAGTTTTTCCTTTGGAGAACATAGAACTGGAAGGGACCTCACGGCTTGTCTCTTCCGATCTCCTTACTATTTTCGGTTTACCTCCTGCCTCATACACTGGAAAGCTTTGTTGCTCTGGATGATTGTGGCAAGTAAACTCTAAATAGCCCTATGCTGGAGAAGGGTGCACAACATGAGCTCTTGGAGAAGGTTGCTTCATTCTCTGTGGACCATCATCAAAATGGGAGGAGGCATAGATTTTACCAGCAGCTTCTGTGAATGTTTGGTAGGACAGGAATACTGAAGTTGAAAACTCATGTTTCTTTTACACCCTGTTGAGGAGGCTTCCTGATGTGTGCCTCTGCTGTGCCAAAAATGAGGGTCAGCAGGAGCAGCAGCTGTTTTCTCTCAGCTCCTCCTTCCTTCTTGGGAGCAGTGATTACAGAAATGATATTTTTTGTCTTTATTGACTTTATAAGGGATGGATTACACATAGCTTGGGTATACAAACCTGGAGTTAGTTCATTTTGCTACTTTGCTACTTTTTTTCCTTCTAAACTACTAAGCAAATGAACTGAAAATATCTAAAATGGATTTGGTCAGTCTTAAAATGCAGCCAAATTTGGGAAAAAGAGCTGCCACAATGGTGGATTTGTCATAGTTTTGCCACATTATTTAAAATCCAAGCTACTTGGAGCTTAGAATCACTGTTAAAAGAGTAATGGGAAGGAGTAGAGACAAGAAAAGGCAGTTGGTTCCTCAAAAGTAGGTGCACCAGTTTCAGGTATTTAGAACTATATACATGACCAGGAAAGATGTTTCCTCTCCGATCACTTTGTCTAATGGACAGGGTTGAAAAACATTTTTAGGATCATAGAATAATGGAATGATTTGGGTAGCAAGGGACCCTAAAGATAACCTAATTCCAACCACCCTGCTATGGACAGGGACACCTTTCACCTAGATTAGGTTGTTCCGACCTCCATGCAACCTGGCCTTGAACACTTCCAGGGACTGGGCATTCACAGCTTCTCTGGGCAACCTGTTCCAGTGCCTCACCATCCTCACATTAAAGAATTTATTTCTAACAGTTAACCTAAAATTACTCTCTTTCAGTTTGAAGCCATCCCCCCTTGCCCTGTCACTACATATCCTTGTAAAAAGTCCCTCTCCATCTTTCTTATAGGCTCCTTTCAGGTCCTGAAAGGCTGCAATTAGGTCAATCTGAAGCCTTCTCTTTCTCAGGCTGAACAATCCTTATTCTCTCAGCCTTTCATCATAAAAGAGGTTTTCCATCCCTCTGATCAACTCAGTGTCTGACTTCAGGACTCTTGCCAACAGGTCCCTGTCCTTCCTATGCTGGGACCCCAGAGTTGGATGCAGCACTGCAGGTGGGATCTCACAGAAGAGCAGAGGGGCAGAATCCCTTCCCTCCCCTGCTGACCACACTGCTTTGGATGCAGCCCAGGACAGGTTTGGCTTTCTGGGCTGGAAGTGCCGTTGGCTGGGTCATGCCCAGCCCCTCACCCACAAGCACCCCCAAGTCTTTCTCAGCAGGGCTGCTCTCCATCTGTTCGTCCAGCCTGGGCTGATAGCAGGGGTTGCCCCAGGTGCAGCACCTTGCACTCAGTCTTATTAAACTTCATGGACCTACTTCTCAGGCTTTTTGAGGTCCCTCTGGATGGCATCCCATCCTTCAAGTGTGTCAACCACACCACTCAGCTTGGTCTTGTCACAAACTTGCTGAGGGTGCACTCGGTCTCTTTGTCTATGTCATTAATGAAGATAATAAATAACACTGGTCCCAGTACAGACCCCTGAGGGACACCACTTGTCACTGATATCCATTGGGATTGTGAACCACTGACCACTACCCTCAAGATGAAGCCACTCAATCTTCCATTAGATAATTTATAAGGCAGACATGCTACAAAGAAAAGCAAAGTTCTTGCCTGACCTGGAAAAATGATGTTCTGGTTACAGATAGGTTTACAGGTCAGATCCTGAACATGATAGTCTTATGAGTAGAACAGGAACTGGATGCTACCACATGTTTCATCACTCCTTGTCTAAATCCTTTCTGCAGCTGTTGCAAACCTGGAATGCTCAGAGGAATGCTGTCTTCTTCTTCTCTCTGCCAAGATGGGTACAAAATATGTGCAAGACTGTAATTTCTTTGCTCTCTTCCAAGTTACCAGAAGATCCCTGAAGTGTGGCATTAAATGCAACAGAAATCTGACACAAACACGTAGCACAGACATCCTTCGAAACCGGAGCACACTGTCTGCTCACAGACTCAAGATGCAAGTACTAAATTTCCAGGGGTCATGAGTATGTTATTTCTTTGTGTACTTTTTAGTTTGATTTCTCTCTTAAGTTAAGAAATGCTTAATAAAATTCTAGAGCCTGACAGTGTTTTATTGGAAATTTATTGAAGAAAAGGACAAGCTATCTCAACCTCAGAATCTACCAGGAGGACTGAACTTCCTGATGTCTATAAAGGTCTCATATTTCTTTTCATTGATCTACATGGTCTTTTCTTTGGCTTGACTTTCCCTCTGGAGTTTTTTTTTTTTTTAACTTCAGATATGTTAAAAAAAAATTCTCTCTTGTTTTAAGCTTCTTTGTCTTCTTTGAAATTGAGTCTAGCTTTGATGTTCTGTTTGTGAGGAAACAGATCACAAATTCAAGCTTGTATAGGTACTGTTCCAACTTCCATGATATGATAATGGTTGTGAATAGCCATCTTCAAGCTTCTGTTATAGGTCAGAGGAAAGTCCTAACTGGCTTCTGGCCATTCAGAAAGTTAAATTAGTGCAGTGGATGCAGATGGCAGTGTTTTGACCATAGCAGATTAGTAAGAATCTTTAACCCTGTGCCACTGCAGTGACTAACTCACCTTCAGGTTAAATTCCAGTCACCGTCAAGTCATAAATCTCCCAGGTCTCTTCAATGGCTGCTTGTGTTTCATCCTCAGTGTTTCATTCACTGACATTGATTTGTCTGTTCTCCTTAAAGTGAAGGTCAGGAGAGCCAAGGACAGGCCATGCCTTAGCTGTGAATCTCAGAACTGGAAAGGCAATTAAGCTTGCACACATTTATAACTTGTATGAGGCCCCTTCCATTTTGTGGGCTTCTCTAAAACTGCAAGCTCTGAAAATCCTCACAACTGGCCCTAAAGCATCGGTTTGCCCCTCTCTAATTTTTTCTTAACAAGACCTTAAAAAATAAAAAATAATACAGCTGCTGTCAGTATTTGTCAAACCAAAACCAGCTTCCAAACCTGTTATCTCCATCAATAAATATCTTATCAGTATCCCACACAATATATCCACAGTTTTATATGTTCATGGTAGTTAATGGCTTCCTGTTTTCTCGGAGTTGCTTACAGGCTTCAGGACAACCCTCTCCCCCATTCTGCAGATACTAATATTTTTAATGCATTTGTGTAATCATTCTATTTCTATAAAATCCTCAAAGGAAATTAGAGTCCACAAACCTACATTAAAATAACATGAAGGATAAACTTAAACCCACAGGAACTAGAAAGTTGAGTGGTAAGTCATCCAAAAACCTAGGCTGACAATGTATAGTTAAAGTGCTGAGATATTGCACTAGAATGGGTCTAAATGATGGGACACACAACTTTTATAATTCTACAGGAATTCATCTGATCTCTTCATCATTATATTCTGGTTGTCAGATAGTACATATACTGATCATTATTTTTAACAGTAAAAATCACTGACCAACACTGTTTACCATCTGTGAAATGCAGGACTCTGGAGCAAGGGTTCTTTAAAAATGGATAGTATACATATTTTCATTCTAGAGATTAGAACTATGTATTTCTGGAGTCATGGGAAGCAAAATATTAAATAGATAATGAAAACATTTTATTTCTATGTACTACATTCTTTTGAATGGTGTATAACTACCTGACTTCATTAACATTTTTAAATAATACATTTAACAGCTTAAGGCAGTCTGATAATTTGAGCCATATTAGATAAGTTTACACAGGACTCTGATTGTAGATTCTGTTGGGTCCAGATTGTGCCCCATGACAGACCCATCTCACGCCTGTCCTGTGTTTATGTAGATCTCTGCTCTTGGTGATTTCCTGCTCTATGCTGGAAGTCCTAAACTTTCACTGCTGACTGGATGAGAAGCCAATAGCAAATAAACTCCTAATTTAGCACTCCTTTAAGAGCTTGTAGGTTAGCAGCCTGTACCAAATTTACATGATCTTTTCTTGATTTGAGTAAGTGTGGGTTAAGATGTAATTTATTTTCATATAAAGTTTTAGACTTTGCTTAGCCTGGATGTTTTATGTTTACTAGCCTTCAGACATTGCACAGAACTGGACTGAGCATGAACTAGGAGTCCAGGGTCCACCTGCAGAGTGCTCATATTAGAGTTACAGTCACATCCCAGCTGGCTTCTTTCACATGTTGACCCCATATACTTCAGATTCTGTGCTGCACACAGTGCTCTCAGCCAGTGACCCCCCTCGTTCTGTGTTCAAGGACTATGCTGGGAATAGTGTATACTAAATAGAAAATTTTGGTGTTGGAATATCTGACTTTCAGGTACATAGCCTTAAAATATACAAATTATAGTGATGCAAGGAGATACTGTGGTCTCAGGGATGACTCAGAATATCTGTTAACTGGGCTTGAGAGTGGATAGAGTTTGGGATATAAATTCAGGGTCTTTGGTACCTCATATAGGGCTGCAGGAGCCTTTCAAGGTACCAGCTACACTAGTCTTAATGAAGTTTAAAATGAGAGTTTTTTTCTTTCCAAATAAATGACAAGATTTGAGCTCATAACATTGATGACTTATTCAAGCAAGATAATTTCCTTTATTAACTATGTCTGGTTTTGTGCATTTAATCTACCCTAAGTGCAAACATATACTGCCTAATTAAACACTGTCCTCAGGGACAGAGAATTTATTTTTAGACTGCAAATGGAGTTCACGTGGTATTCAGGAATTCATGAGATGATAACTTCCTGAAAATTATATCTGCACAAAACCCAAAAAATCAGACCTAAGACTGCAAGACTGTTCAAGGAGCCATTTTAACTAGGAATCAAAAAACCTCTAGCTCAGTGCTGGGAGAGAGCTTCTCTGTACTTGAAACATGCTATCTGGAAGAGAAACCAAGGACATTTGCCCTACTCCTATATGAACCCATTTACAGTTCTCCAGATGCTCCCCACATCTATGGGACATATAGAGCTTAGCAGTCATAATTGCTCTTTAAAGCCTGAAACTAGGGCAGATTAACTTGATTATACAGTCATTAAAGACAGACAAGAGCTGTAAGTTACTTCTGTCTCATGAATCTACCCACAGAGAGTAGACCAGAGAGAATTTGGCAGCTAATATTCAATCGTTCAAGCCCTGCCACTTAGGGAGAAAGGAGGACTGGTCTAGTTTGATTTGCATTTTAATTTTCTTGGAGTGCAAACAGAAATAAAAAAAAAAAAATAAAAGAAAAAGCACTTGGTTTAATATAGAATGATCAAAAACATCTGTAAGTAGTTTTGTTTTACTAGTCCTATCAAGGGCATGTATCTGGCTAATTTAGTATGGCAGCCTCAATTAAACAGACCCTAGTAGCATGTTGTGGCTGATTGCTTACTGTTTACCAGAGCCTTTCTTTTTCTTTGAAAATGGATCCTTCCTTTCTCCAAAGCATGCCTGTTTTAGATTGAAGTTAGCACTTTGAGTCTGATTATTTGAATTTAAGATGCCCAAAGCAATTAAAAAAAAAAGTCAAATAAATGAATTTACACTCCTTGCCATCTGTTTTGCAGGTGAGGAAAGAACATATGCTATTTTCTTAGTTTATTAGAGAATTATAGCATGTTATACGTTTAAAGTGTGCTATAACAAAGTTAACACTCGTTATCAGAAACTCCTAGAGTTTACATGCAGGGTAGCAAAAATAAATTTGTCCATCTGAAGCATTCAGAATAGACTTTGGGGTTTTTATACTTGATTACTTATGGAAAAAAATCTTTATTTTTTGTCATTTCCTTCTGCTCCCCTGAAACAACCAGTTTATGTTGCATTTTTCATGTGTTTAGTTCAACAACAATGAATATCTTATACCCATTTTTATAAAAAAAAAAACCCAGATGGTTTATGGAAAATGAAAAATAATTTTAAAAATTCATAAAAAGATTCTCCCATAGCCCTTTCCACTCAGTGGAAAAATTTTAAGCCTTCAACATAAATCCAAGAGCCTGAAGTTGGAGTCCAGCACACCCAAATTGCATCAACATTTCCAAGATGTAGTCCACATCTGTAGGGAAAACCTTACTTTTCAACCCTGCCAACCCTTTGAGATCACTGAAAACAACTGCTTCAGTCTGGGCATTCTTGAATATGTAACTACTTCTCTGAAATACATGAAGAAAGCTTAAAGAAAACTTGAGCGAAAATCTTGAAAGCATTCCCAGGTTAAGTTATAAGAAAGTAGCAGCCTCACCTCACAACCCTTCCCACTACCACAAGCATACCTGCTCTCTGCACTGCCTTTCTCCTGTCTCAGTGTCCAGATTACACCTGCATTTAACACTCATGGCCAGCATTTCTGGAAAACCTGTTTTCAGCTGCTTTCCACAGCCATGGATGAGCCCAGGCAGGAGGTAGGCAGTTCCTGAATTGAGTTGTCGTAGCTATTCTGAGCACACCAAATTTCTAGAAAATTCTGATCTTTGGAGAATGGAAGCCATGCTTCTAGATGTGACAGAGAGCTGGTTCTTTGGTTCACAGCCCAAGGGCAACACCTCTACAAATCCCATACAACAAAAAGTTTTTTTTACAGAATTGTCAGTTCCTCTAATTCAAAATTAAATTATATTTAAAGAAATTTCAAGACCACAGTTAAAAAAAAATTCCAATGTTTTGTTCTGAAAAAAATCAATCTCTCACATGTACAGAGAATGCAAATGGTCTGAAAGATCCCTCCAGCACAATTTTAAATATTTCTTTTCTTCTTAATGGAGACCTTTACTGGTGACAGGCACTGGTTGCCACTGGTTTTCCTCTAGGCATAGGCAGTTTTTTAGAGCAGCACCTTGGAACAACAAATTAGCTGTAGTGCTTGTGACTAATCCATGTTCTGTGGATGCTAGAACATGGGAAAGCCATTAGTACTGCCAGGACATGACAGTTTCCAGAGGCAGCAGTTACTGGTCCTGTTCTTGCAAAAGAATCAGCAAATCTGATTTTCCAGGGTTTTCCCCAGCTGCACTTTGTTGGCAGTTTCCCCAATGGGATGTGATCCATTGTAATTGGACAGCAAAAATTATTTTTCTTACACTGTTTTGTCCTTTTTATATTTGCATTCCTCACGTTACAAGGAGTGTGAAGGTGTGGTTCCTAAATCAGATGAGGGCTTGAACATCTTGACTAGGATTTAGGTGGAGACAAAGTGCCTATACTCATCTTCATTACCTGAAAACCCCACAGTTCTGATAGGGCTGTAAGGTGGATCATCCTTTTCAAAACAGGAAAACTATGACAGTTTCCTTCCAAGTACAAAGAAGGTTGAAACCTGCATTTCCTCTCCTCACAGAGGCAGGCAAAGCCTGTGTTTATTCAAGGGGCCACTGCAAGAATGCTGGTGGTGTTTGTGTTTGAGCATTAAGGCATCACGTAGTGTATTAGAGAAACTAATGGTACCACATGCAGGTGGTAGAGAGACCTGACTCTGTCCACTGAGATGTGGACACTGAGAGAGCAAGTGAATGTCCCTACAACTTGATGCAGATTCAAGCTCCCTCCTGTACAGAGAGAACCACATTTCCAGCACAGGAAGATCCAGGACCTGGATCAGAGGAGTGATAGACACTGCATCGAGCTGCAGTCTTGCTGTCCAGTCACTTGAAGATATCAATCCATGAATGGCTATTCCAGCAACTTTAGGAAGCCTGAGCTGCGGCAGCCAGAAACAGTCACAGCCTTCTCCAAGATTGTAATGAATTCTACAAATATAAGTCCTGTTAACTCTTGTGCAAGATACATTCATCACTTTTAACCTTTCTGTAACCTCACTTGTGTGATGAAAAGAATTCAGAATGAAACACAGATAATGTTTAAGAAAGCCATACAACACCGGAAGGGAGATGTTGACAAAGAACATTGAGATGTGCTTACAAAAGCTTTCTTCCCTACCTGATTGTGACCATGGAAACCCGCTGATGCAAAGCCCTGTGATGCTGCAGTCCGCTCTTTCAAGCCATTCTTATTTGATCTACTTTGCGGATAATCTGAAAGACTCTTCAGTTTATTGGCAAAACAATGTGGGGGTGGAGAATGCAGGGAACAGCAGAGTAACAAAGCATGAAGTACTTACTGTCTTTTTTGTCTTAGTCTTTAATAGTAAGACTGGTTGTTCTTTGGGTACCCAGCTCTCTGATCTGGAAGAGAATGAAGCTCTGTAAACGCAAGGGAAATGGTCAATTAGCTCAGTTATTTAGAGCATGGTGCTGATAATGTCAAGGTTGTGGGTTCAATCCTCATATGGGCCCTTCACTTAAGAACTGGACTTGGTGATCTTTGTGGGTCCATTCTAACTCAGAAAATTCTGTGGTTCTGTGACCTTCTATACATATACATACACACATGTGTGTCTGTGGGGCTGGATAGGACCCACCTCAGGAGTACTGAGGGAGCTGAGGGAAGTGTTCATTGAGCCAGTCAGGATCATTTTTCATCAAACCTGGCTGACTGGGGATGTCCCAGTTGACTGGAAACTAACAAATGTGTTGCACATCTTCAAAAAAGGCTGGAAGTAGAATTCAGGGAACTACAGGCCTTTTAGTCTGACCTCAGTGCTGGGGAAGCTCATGGAGCAGATCTCCCTAAGTGCCATCATGCAGCATGTGTAGAACAGCCAGAGGATCAGGACCAGCCAGCATGCGTGTATGAAAGGCAGGTCCTGCCTCACAAAACTGATGTCCTTCTTTGATAAGATTGATGAGAGCTGTGGATGTCACCTATCTGGACTTCAGTAAAGCTTTTGACATTGTTTCCCAAAATATTCTCCAGTAGAAACTGCTTGTGGCTTGAACAAAAGCCCTGCTGCTGGTGAAAAATTGGCTGGATGCCTGAGCCTGGAGGGTGGTGGTGAATGGAGGGAAATCCCTTTGGTGACCAGTCACTGGTGGTGTTCTCCAAGGCTCACTCTTGGGGTCAGCCTTGTTTAATACCTTTATCACTGACACCAAATTGTGTGGGAGCGTTGATCTGCTGAATGGGAGGAGGGCTCTGAAGAAGGATACGGAACAGCTGGACTGATGAGCTGAGGCAAATCGCATGACTGTCAGTAAAATAAAGCAGCAGGTCCTGTACTTGGGTCACAACTACCCCAGTAGAGCAACGGACAAGAAGGACCTGAGTTTGCCGGCTGAGCATGAACCAGTGTGTGCCCAGGTGGTCAAGAAGGACAATGTCATCCTAATCTCTATCAGGACAAAGAAAGGGGCTGCCCCCTGGTACTCGGTTGAGGTTGCATCTCAAATACTGTGTTGAGGTTTGTGTCCCTCCCAATAGAGGTGCTGGTGCATGGAGTCAGTAGGAAATGGAGCTTGTGAAGGGTCTGGAGTAAAAGACTGATGAGAAGCAGCTGAGGGAGCTGGGGTTGTTTAACGTGGAGAAGTTCAAGGGACACCTTATCACTCTCTATAACCACCTGAAAGGAGGATATACCAAGGTGGGAGTCAGTCTCTCCTTGTAGGTAGCAAGCAATAGGGTGAGGGAAAATGACCTCAGGTTGCACCAGGGGAGGTTTAAATTGGATATTAGGAAAAATTTCTTCCTAATAGTCACAGGCTTCCCAGGGAAGCAGTTGAGTCACCATCCCTGGAGGTATTTAAAGATGTGTAGACACCTCCCTTAGCAACATAGTGAAGTGATGGACTTGGTAGTGTTGGATTAATAGCTGTACTTAAGATATTAAAGGTCTTTTCCAACCTTATCTATGATTTAAAACTCAAGCCCCCTATCTAATCAACGTTAGCAATGTCACAGAAATTGAGCCAACACTCTGCCATTATTCTTAAAGGAACAGAAGAGTCAAAGCTCTAATGTTCTTCCTAATGAAATCTGAGTAATAAAACACTCCCTACCATAGTGTTTGTTGTCTGTGTTGATCTAATGGATCAGCACCTTTTCTTTGTGCCCTGTAATTATCAGTTCTTGCCAAAGAATCAAGGTGCACTTTGTCATATGTTCCAACCTTTGAAGCTGCATTCTGTTAAGGATTTTTAGAGTAGACAGTGAGCCCATTCTGATAGAGGCATATTCCAAAAATACACTAACCTTCTATTTCCCCTGTGAAGAATTGGAGATGGTATAGAATGACATTCATCACATGGCCACATTGAAAAGAATCTGTAAGAAATGTTGACTTTATTAGCTCACCAGCTGTGCTTGCTGCCAAGCCAACCTCAGGTACCATTTCAGTTGCTCTATCACTCATGACTTCCCTTTACTCAGGAGGGAGCTTTCATTTCCCTTCAAAGAATTGAGACATACTTGAGAGATACAGTAGAGGAAAAGGGCAGCAAATGCTAAGCAATGGCTGAACTATAAGTATTTCTACTAAAACAGAGTCTTCAACGTATTTGAAGAATTACGAGAGCAGTGATCCTTTACTTCTTGAGCTACAATAATAACAATTCAGAAAAAAAAATAAAAAAGGCCCCACAGGCATTTCTCAGCTCTCATTCCTTCCCATTTCCTGATGAATTTGTTCTCTTTCAAAATTAGATGATTGCACAAGTTATCCTGGCTTTCTGCCTTGCCATGGGTGCCCAGGTTTCTGGTGACTCTTATCCCTATTTAATTTACACTGATGCCAAGTTGCAAGACAGTTGTGAGGCCAGATAACTGCCAAAGCAGACATTAGTGCTTTTAACAATAGGAGTGGACCAGCCTCTCCTGGGTTCGCTGGCATTAAGAAATCATACAAACGATACAGTGATGCTTGCTCCATCCTAAACACTGATCCTTCTTGTGTCATCTGCCATAAAAAAAAAAATTAAGTCTATCAATATATATTTTTTCATTGTTATTTTTCCAGAGACATGCAGGATGCCATTTCTTCACACAGATTTTTGAGGGAGTCGAAAGCCAGCTAATTGGTTATATTTAATTTCTGTAGCTGATGATACGTGAGTTCCTTCTAGCAGGACCCTACTCTCTGGGAGGAGAAGCAATGGTTTCTCTGTGGTATTATTTAAAAAGCTATGAAACCACTTTCTATTTTGCCAAGAGAATATATTGAAAATTTGCTATGCTATTTCACTCTGAATCTCTTTGTGTTCCCTGGGAAGGATTCATATTTCACAATAAGCGTTGTCAAACTGAATTAACCTGAGAATTAAAAGAAAATCTAGCAGAATGGAACTATAGAGAAATTATTCAAAGTGAACCTTGTTTCAAGTGGGAAGTAAAAACAGATCAAGGCATTTTAAAATGCCTGAGTTTGTCTTGATCAAACAGTGGCTGCAAGCTAGAATTGGAGCCCAGCACCACCAGTTCTGTCTCTTGTGACCCTTAGGACAAAAGATGTTTCAATTTGTCATATAAAGAATATACCTGTGTATCAATCTAGAGGGACCATGAGCATGTTTTAAATTAAAAATATTGATTCTCTTACCCCCAGTAAAAGCCCTTATGCCAAAATCTTATCGTTGTTTCTGAGGCAGAAGGTGGAAACTGAAATCCGCCTAACAACACATATGCATAAACTATTTATCTTACTATATGACTGCCTACTACGAATATAACTTCCAATTTGGAACTAAGACAATTTTTTTCAGATGTATTTAACTTTGCAAGTGCTGGTTTCATGTTCATTCAAAACATGACAGGTGTACCCTTGTTTATATGTTAGTAAGAAACTTGGGGTGTACAGCTTGTGCCAAAAAAAGTAATTATATATTTAATGTTTCCTGCCTGTGAGGTGGTCTCTCTTTTCTTGCTTCAAATGTGCTACATTTAGAAAGAGGTGAGAAATATTTCTAAGCCATAAGTAAATGTTCTGTAGCTGGTTTTTATATGATATCATACACCTTCAAAGACAAGCTTTTTGCCAGAGTGCTCATTCTATTTGCTGTTTGTTTCAGCTGAGACAGAGTCTTTAAACAAATATTATTCACACTCCTAGTACTCTGCCTGTTGCTTGTGACTCTTCTTAGAGGGGAAAGGAGTTGGTCTGACATTCAGGCAACCACAGAAAAGTGAGAGTTTTCTAATATAGATCAGAAATTGATATAAAACCAAGAAGAACTAGAAATGAGTTGGTCGATTTCTGAAAAACAAGGGAAAAACCTAAGGAGAAGTTATCACTAAGTCCTAGTGACATTGATTACAAAGCCAGATGTGCATAGCTTATGCCCAAATCTGCCCTGTGAAGTTTTAAATTGGTTGTTAACAAAGCAAGAGAGTGCCATTAAAATCATCAAAATAAATGTAAAAGGGAGAAGGATTTGTTTCTGCTTACTATCAACAATCAGTGGAAGATACTAATGAGAACACTAAACATTTTATTAGTATGTTTGAAATGTATTTCAAGTTTCACTTCAAAGTATACACCAAATTGGCAATGTTGGCAGGTTTCTTTATGCTGATTTATTTGGGGTGTAGCAATGCTGTGGGCTCTTCACAGACCCAGAGATTGGTCTGTGTCCACCTCTCCCCTGATGACAGAGAGGAAAGAGATTCCTGTACATCTCTAAGAGCTTCACATCCATCTTCTCTTGGTGTCACTCATGCTGGCCATTTCTGTGGTTATTTGGCAGTAAGGTGAGAGTGCACAAGCAAGGCAGTAGGTAGGTGAGAGAAGAAAGGAGATGAGCCAAGGAGGGGATAACTCTCCAGGTATCATTGCCAGAGAATGAGGAAGTTCTGTTGATAAGCCTGTCTGTGGTGATTTTATAGGTCACTTTCTAGCCCTGTAAATCTTCCCAAGGGACTACAGGACCTGAGGAGTCCCAGTTCCCTTCATCAGGAAGGAAGGGAGTAGAGTGTACTGAAGATACTAGAGATGCCTCAAGTTACGTGGGATTTCCATCAGATCTACGTGCTTCCTCTTCTGTTATTTCAGCCTGAAAAGTCCCTTCACTCTTGCCACTGCCATGTCTAAGTGCTTCTAGATACTGTTTCACCTTCTGCGTCTTCAAAGCCTCAGGCAGCTGAGAGACAGCAGCTGAGGGGAAGTAGCAAAAGAAGCTGTTTTACTGTAGCCCTTTCAGGAGCATTTCAAACTGGTGGATTCTGTGGCTGTGGGAAAGGACTTTCTAAGCCAGAAAGACTTGCCTGTCACTCTGAGAAGGATAGTATTCTGTCTCAGAGGAATAACTGCTGGTAGTTCCTTAAAATTTAGAAAAAAGTTCTGGAAGAGTGATATGTTACAACAGTCCTGAGCAGAGAGATGCAATGTGTTAGGAACATTTTTGGTGCAGGCACATCTGATTCCTGGATAATTTTTTCCCCCAGCTTTCAGCAAGATATATTTATGCCCAAAAAGGAAATGCAAACAAGAAGTCATGGTTTGTGAGAAAAAAAAAAAAGTGTAAAAAAATTATTTTAAGTTAATGGAAACATTTATCTTACTACATGCATTTTCTCCTATGACTGCAACTATAATTATTTTTTCTAATCACTGTACAAAAGCCAACATGTTCCAAAATTCCACTGTAACAAAAGGCAGAGTGAAGATAGAAGGAGACAAAAGGGTACAAGGAAACAGTGAAGTAAAACATCTTTGTATGACAGGCAGGGGGGCCAGTGGCCTGGTACCATGACGTTACAAGCAGTTTAAGCCAGAAACTAGTACTACTGCCAAAAAACACAGTCCTGCCCTGTCTTTTTCTCTGGTTGATTATTCTGGTTTCTGCATCCCCTGTACACCCTCCCTTCACCAGCTACTCTAGCCCAGCACAAGCCTTGATACAGAAAAGAGCTAACAGAGCAAAATATAGTTTTTTTTACCCATGTCAACTTCCTGACTCTTCATTGTGCTGCCAACAACTGCTTCTGCTGGCACATGTCAGGGGACCAGAAAAATAGTGATCTGTATGGGTGGAAGGAAGTGCCTTAGTGGTGGTGTTCTTTATTGCAAGCTCAAGCTGGCATTGAAATGAAGGGCACAGTAAGTGTAGCATTTTTTATAGGCAGAAAAAGGAAGTTCAGGCTGGATATTGAATTTGCTTGTAGGATGTTTTAAAGGAGCTCCACCCAGTGGAACACAGTGGACAGATGTAAAAAACAAAAGTATTGATTAGAAAATGTAAGAAGCTGCTGATATTCTCTGGTACCTTGATTTGACTAAGTCAGGAGTCTTTAAAATGGATGAGACAGATCTGCCAAGCCTGGTAGAAAAAAAAAAAAAAAAGAAACTAAGAGAGCTGAGATAGTACAGAAAGAGGAACAAGTGAAGGGATGGACAAAAGGTGTGAAACAGATGAAACAACAGCTTTGGAAGAAAATTTTCACTATGCTTGAATAGTGGGCACTGAATTCCACCTTCTCTTGAACCTGTAAGTGCTCCTCTTTTTCTCAGTACAGAGGAAAGCCAGGCTAAAGTAATTTTCAGGAATCCTACAACAGAGTGATGGAGGCACATTCTGTTACTATTATCACCAACTGACAGAGATGTAGAAGTGTAAAAGGACCTTTAGGTTGTGATGAAATGATCTCCAGTAATCCTTGTTCCTAGTGTTTGTTTGGCAGCAGAACCATAAAACAACAATCTGTTTCCAAGTGTTAGCTTTTCAGATTTGAGTAAAAAATTTTTGCTCATTTGGCTTTGTATTTTCATCTAGGTGAATGCATCTAATTATTTTATCCCTCTCTGAGCTCCCCATACCTTGAACACTGAAACAGGAGACCTTACAGGCACTGCAGAAAGAGGGTGTTTTCCTGAAACAAGACGGGTTACTGACAGAAAAGGAAAAGCTTGCATTGCTGACAGAGAGCAGAAGTGGCTAATTATATCTTCTGGTATCTCAATGGCTTAGTCATTCATGCCCCGGGGAGCAGTAAAGAGGCACTTGCACTTAATGCTAATCACTCCAGAAACAAAGACATCCCATTGCACTCTCTGACTTGCAAAGGTAGGTACATCCCAAACGTTTTGCAAGTTCCAACACTGAGATTTGGTTTGTATTAAGGAGTATAGTTCAGGCAAAGTTGTTCTTTTGCATTACCAGTTAAGTATCTGAGGCAGAGATGAGAGAGCTAGACACCTTGGAGTTAGCCAGGAGCAGAATCCAGTTCTGTTGAATCCTGATCCTGTGCTTTATCTGGTAGATCATACACCTTTTCAGAGTTTAATCAAATATTCAATGTACGTTTAGCCATGGCTTAGGATACACTAAGTAATGTAAATTGGATATCTTCCATATGTGCAACAGTGATCTAATAATTCATACTGATCTAATCATTCAACTGAAACACTGGATGTGTGGATCATGTCTCTTGAAACTGTTTGGCCTCATTGGGAACATTAGGACTGTAAATTGTCTAAAATATTCCTAGGTTCATTTGCTTTATTATTTTATAATGACAGCTCTGGCATTAAAAACTCTGGGTTTGTTTGTCTCTAGGTTTTCTCCCCCCCCCCCACTGGAAATCCTCTTTTCATCTCCTCCACATGAAGCTCTGTGAGCAAGAATCATGCATGAAGAGAAAAGAACACAGTGGCTTTAGGTTAACATTGCTGTTTAGGCATGGGCCAATGATTAAACATCAGCTTGTGTGACAGGGAGAGTGCTATATAAGTTATAAATCCAGTACCTTGTTCAAATGACCAAAATATCCCAAGTAAATTTCAACCAAAAGTACTTGCATATCAAAAAAATAAAATATCTGGAAAATTCTAACTTGTGTTAGTTTTGTACAGGGAGTTGCTGCTGCAGTAGTTTGGTCTGCAACTCATTGGAAGCCACTGACTCGAGGGTGATTTTCAAAGGGACACAGTGAGCTTTTGTCAGCATGGTGCTTATCCAATTTAAGACGAGTCTGCATGGCTAGAAAGGCATTCTTCTGGAAATGTCTTGGGTTATTTATCCAGCGCCACCGTGTTGTAGCATAAATATTTGTTCTATTCTCAAACAGAATATCTTATTTATTGTTATCTTCCCTCTTGCTTAAGCACCAGTATTTCTCATAGAACACTGTGGAAAATAGTCAAGTACTGATTACAAGGTAAAATGCATTTCTAGACCATTTCTAGACCTTCTAAAATGCATTTCTAGAAGGTCATTGTCCTGTTTGGCTTGAAAATCCTTGTTACAGTACATCTATGAATACACTAGTTTTGTATAAATTTGTTTATCCTTAGAACAATTGTCCCTCTTCCAATGCTGTTCCAGCATTCCTGTATGTTTTACTGTTGCTGACAGACCATTCCTTTTTCTCTCTTCTGAAAATGCAGGCTAGACAGGAGGATGCTATGTTGCAGAGGTACATCTGTGTCAGAAGAGGGTACACCAGGGCTTCAGTTGTGAAAAAAGCTTCTTTTTACAATTATGATAGAGCACAACTTGCTAAAAGACACAGAAAACAACTTCTGGAGATGAGAAACAGGTTGCTGGTTTGCTTGTGAGACTGTGATGCAATTTCTTTTAGCAGCAAAGTAATCCTGGGATAGGAATGAGCCAGGAGAAAGCATTCTAGAGAATTGTAGCATTGAAATTCCAACTATTTCCTAATATTTTTTTCCAAAAAATCTGAAAATAAACTAAGAGCCTGAATGTGCTACTGCATCTGTTTTTGTCTACCTAAAACAATGTTTGGTTTCTCTGTCTTCACAAATACTCAAAGCCTCAAACATTGTCACTTATGAAAACAGAAACCTTTTATTATTGTGGGGCTGTTAACAGTGGATCTGTGGTTGGTGGGGCCTAGTTTATTTCAGGGCAGGGAAGTACAATGTTTTGTTTCCATGCATGCTGCAAGATAGATCAGCACATCCTACCATGTGGAGCCACCTACAAGCATAGACTTTCTTAGCACTGAAGGCAAAGAGTGAGGTTTTGCATCCACAACTGAAACCAGGTCAAGGTTTTTGAGTCCTGAGAGCAGATGTAAACAGCTACCACTGTCACTACCACAGTGTGTGTTGGTGCAAAACCACAACTGCTCAGTTGTCCATTCCCTCCCAGCACATGTGTAGGCTGTCCTTTTGCTCTTCAAAACTTGCTCTGGCTACACAGGGCTGCCTTGAAGAAGTGTCTCTCAATCTATGTCCATCTGACCTTATTGCCTCCTTCCACACTGAGCTTCTCAGATAGGATGATGCCTGCTGGGTGGATTTGTCTGTAGTGCTGAGGTCTCTCACACTGTACAGAGGCTGGACAAGGAGACAAGTCAGCACATAGGTAGTGCTGCTCTGGCTACATATTTTCATCCCTCACTCCAACAGAAAATCCTGAAACAGGAACAGGCTTCAGTAACAAGGATATTCCCCAGGAAATTTGCCTGGAGTTTCTTCCATGTATCTCCATGGGAGAAATTCACAAATCCTGCCCCTATTCTTGCCTAATTCCTTATCATTTGGGCAAGCAAGCTGGATTTTGTGCATGGGCTATGCTATTGTGGCTTCATTTATTCAACAGGGCCTTCTCTGATACCCAAAAAAAACTGTGCTATGAAGATATATTAGCATGACATCCCAGGGGAAAGACTTTCCAAAAGTCTGTGTCCCAGTTTTAGAATGAGGAATCATTCTTCCCACTGCTTCCAGGTGGATTGACAACTTGTTGTCATAGGCTTTCATGTTGAGGGTAGATCTGGGTGTTGGTTTTAAAAAAATATTCAAAGCCCTAAAGCACTCTGTATCAGGTATTCTTATGCCTTTTAGTAGGTCAATGACTCCCTGAAGTTTTTGTGCTTTTAGCATATACAGACACAGTGGCACTGATACCATAATCCCCCAGAAACCTCTGTAATATAAAATACTTTGAGTTCAAGCATTACATTGAAGAAATAAAAATAAATTAATGGGGTTTGACTGCTTGTAGATTATTATACAAAATTTTTCATGGTTCCTGTTCATAAGGCTCTTGGAACATAACGAGGACAATTTTTCATGTCGGGAAAATCTCTCTGTTAAGAATTATGGCTCTCCAGCTCTGTTAGGACTGTTAAAGCTGTTAAGGCAATATTTGCATATTGATGGGGAGCAGAAAAAAGCATGTTTTTAAAATAGCTAGCTAGCTTTCCATGGAGCATGAGTTACTGTCACTATAATGTTTGTAATTTTGACCTTTTATTTTATTTTTCATAAATTCTGATTGCTGCTCCAGTGCATAAGCCAATAGAGGAATTTCGAACACAATTCTGACTGTTAACCTCAAATGTTATGTTAGTCCACAGTTGTCCATATCTAGGGCTTTCTGAACTTCTAATGTTATTTGAATTGATATATTTTATTGTCTCCTAACTTGAACTTTGGTTGTTTTGAACAACACTGTTAAAATAAATCATGTGCTCACAGAAGAACAATTTGCCTTAGGTACAGATCATAGGAAGACAGTGTTCTAGGTGAAAAATAAACAGAGGTGACTTAAGCTGCTTGCTATCTAAGGTTCAAATACACCCCCACTTTTTTCAGATGTGGGCAAGTGCCACCTCCCAGTGACAGGTTAGTGCCTTGTCTCTGAAAAGCTTCTACCCTTGGCTGCTGGGATACTCTGAATAGTGAGATCTTTGTTCACTTGCTAATGAAAATGGTGTTGTGTGCAAGCTCACCGTGTTCACCAGTACTTTGCCCTGAGAGGATATACTTCCCTTTCTCCTGGTGAATTGCATTGATCCTGTAAGAAAGAGGAACAAATTTTGACCTGAATGATGAAAAAGGCACCAAATTGGGGCAAAGAAAGAAACATTTTTGTTTTGCACTGTAACTTATATTTGTAGAATGTCTTATAGAAGGATCCAAGGAATTTCACTTGTCATAACTCGGAAGCAGAATGGAGAGAGGTAATGTGGCAGATATTTATTAGGTGTCCCATGAGTTTCAACACACACATTATCCAAAAAAATGGTTTTATAAGGCTGGCATTGTGATAGTGCCTTCTCTTTAGTGCCACTTTGCCCAACCTGACCCCAAGGAACACCAGTTGTCCCGCTGCATCCCCGCTTCTGTGCGGTACCTGTCTCAAGTGGTGGGGAGATGGTATCCAGCCATCCACAATACCACCTCACCCAACCAGGTTTCACTTCTTGTCGAGCAAAGTGCCTGAGCAGAGCAAAGGTGCTGCATATCTGCCATGCATGAGAATCTGTGAAGCTCGGGAGGGTCAAAGATGAAACAGCACAGGGATCATGAGGAACATGAAAGGGAACCCATCGCTGGTGTCCTCTTGGAGCAGTCTTCCTTGGAGGAATGGAGCTGCCCTCCTGGCACAGGAAAGCAAGATCTCAAATGCAGAAGAATCATGTATGCTAAGCCATAGATGACCAGGAGCTAGAGATCCTTGTCCTCTCCCTTTGTAACCCAAGAGCTGTTGACTTGTTTGAGGTGTAGTTTCACTACAAGAGTGAGAGTTATGTGTATGAGGCTTATCCAGAGTTCTTAGTTTCTCCAAAGAAAAGTCCTAAAATGAAGACACTTATTGATTTTGTATCAGAATCTGTAAACTATTACATGTGCTTTCATTCTTTATTAAAAAGTAATAGCCGAATACCCAAGAATATTACAGAGAATATGCGAAGACATTTGCTGTATAATTAATGGATTGATCTAAAAGTCTCTTTTGCATTCCTCCTCTCCCAAGGCAAGTTTAATTTTTTTTCAACTATGTAACACTTCACAACAAACTGAACAAAAATATCTAGTCAAAATATAGAAGAAGGGAAGTTCACATAACCCTCTCAAACCCACTAATGTGATCTGCTTTTTATCTTTTGCCATGTGTTTCTTCCATGCTGTCTGGGATAAATTCATAGCAAGTATTTAAACCCCAGAAGGAGACTCCCCAGACAGATAGTTGGAAGTCTTTTTCATCATTGGTACTATATAATACAATTAATACTGATCTGCTAAAATTAAAAGTCTCTACTGAGAAATAAAAGCCCCAACCCACTAATGGCCACATCACTAAAACTGGCAGGATGTTTAAGTGAATGCTTAAGAGATCCAACATTATCAGCAACAGTTGTGATAAAGTTGGTCTTTTTTGTGGCAAAAATTATTTTAGGCACTCTGTATACTGTAAAGGTCAGTTTAAAACCAGCTGCAAAATTTCACACACATTTTTTCCCAAACCAGCCATCCCTTCAGATGCATGGGACCAATTGTCACTCTGAATAAATTTAGATTTAAAGAAGGAGGAGATTCCTCCCACCCATCTGTCCGTCTGTAGTATGCATGATATCAGGGAAGTGATCAAGCCCCTTATAAACCTAAATCTATCTTCAAAATATCATGTTTGGAACTGTATATGCATACATACTTGACTACCTAGGTTTTTGAATATAATTTTCAATTTCTTACATTTTGAGAGTCTTGTAAAACTATGTTTTAAAAACAACACTTATAAAGGATGTGCTTTCCATTCTGTCTCTATTTTAAGTTACTAAGTTCAGACTTTTCTTCTTGTTTTCCATATGGTTGGCAGGAAATAAAGCATGTTGATGAAAAACCTCTCTATTTAACCTGTCACCCTGAAAAAGGGCACATCCTGGTAAATTAGTATTTCCTCCAAGTGATCCAAGAGAAGTCCACTCAGAATCTGCAAGTGACCAAAAGAGTGGGGAATAATCTGATTGTATTATGCTGCCATGAGAATGTGAAAAGCAAAAAATACTGTATGTATGTGTGTAAGCTTAGAAGGATTTTAGCCTTTGCTTCTCTATACTGCTTTGCAGAGAAAACATGTAATTCTTTACTTATTCAAGAAAAAATTGAATGTAAGGAATTTTGATGGCAGAAAATTTTTCTCCTTGGTTTGGAGAGTAATGACAACAGTGGTATTGAAAATTTTAAATTTTCAAATTTTAAATTCAAAAACCTACTAAGGATTATCTAATTTGTTAAATTAGATAATCTTTCCTCCAATAGGTGCTGCCAGATTTCCTTGCCCCTTGTGGATGTGTTGGAGATGTTAAAGAAGTGGCTGGATACATCTAATTGATTAACTGAAAATCCAGTGAGCTTGAGCCGCTACTAAACAAGAAAAGAGTGTTTCTAGACCACAAGCCCCTGTATTGTAGAATTCTGCAGGCTGGGAAAACCTTGTTGGTTAATATCTCTACACGTGCTTATGCTGTTCCTATTTTCCCACCTATGCATCCATGATGGACCATTGTAGGAAACTGGCTACTGGGTTTTCATTCAGTAGCACTTTCACCTCGTCTAACACAGTGCTCTTCATTCCTGTGAAAGCATCAGTCAGATCTAATATTTCAAAATTCCACTGAAGAAAACATCCCACCAGGTTTGTCATTGTCTGAAGATAGAAGTGAATAAAATGTCACTAGTGCTGAAAAAGAAAAGTATTTAAAAGATGTCTAGGTCATAGCTGCAGGTGAACCATGCTACATAAAAAGGACAATTAATTTACTTGTCTCAACCTCTCAAATTTCAGAAGAACCTGAAGTAAGAAGTTCCTTCCTGGACTCAAAATCTGAGCACCTATCTGTCCCTGGGCCTGTGAGCAATTAATGCAGATTGGGCATTTGAAAAAAGTTCATTCTTTCCCCTCCCCTTTCTGCGGTCTGTCTCAGATGCTTGGGAGGAGACAACCCTTCCCCACCATTGGAGGCACTGTGTCTAACTAAGGATGGAAATGTGTTCAGAGCCATGAGGCCAAAATTCATCCTCTGCTCAGGCTGAAAAATCAACCCAGAAGGAATATCTGTTTGATTTTGCTAAATCATTTTTTCAAAACACAGCAAAGTTTCACATAACAACTGGGAAATAGACAGGAAAATATAGAAAAACAAATATTATGTATGCTATAAGCCTTCACACCAAAACAAAGTCAAAAGTAATGGGGTAAACTCAGGAAGCACAAAACACTGCTGAATTCTCTTATTCTGAACACTCTAATTCTTTAAAATGCATCTAGGAAGATATCCATTAATATTTTTTTAAAATTGAGTGGAGTTTGTTACAGGGAGCAGGGAGATGTACTTTGGATTTTTTCTCATATTCAGAGGTATGATGTCTTCAGCAAAGATGCAGTGAGTTGCTGATTCTGTTCCACCTCACTTCTCATCTGTAGCATGCATTAAGTCATCAGACAGTTCCTTTACAGACAGGGTCTTTGTAGGTCTATTAGGTTGATTTTTATAAAGATTTAGATTGCAGGGAAAGCATACAGTGACTAAACTCTTTGTTCTGTAGGTAATCAATATTTGGAAAGAGATTTTTCTGTTGATATAAAGGTACAATTAGAGAGGGAACTAGAGCAAATCCTTCTGATGTGCACCTGATGGAGCCAGCAGGTTTGGAACAGAGGAATAAGGGTCTTCATTAAATGTGCAGGGACACAAAACACATAGCTCTTATTCTGTGAGTCACCTCTCAGAAACAAGAAAACAGCTGCAAGAAAAGGTTGAGTGCCAACAAGCTGACAAATCATGGAAGGGAATCTTGATTTTTGTTCAGGACTTTAACAAAAAATACTAAAACCAGAGCTGAAGAAAATGTTGCACCTAATAATATAGACATTTGCATCCAGTAAGGTTACAGTATACAATGCACTTTATTAATTTGCAGGTGAAAGACTGTTGTTTGTTCTCTGAAACTTTCTCAGTCATTCCAACTGTTTCTTTGGTTCCTTTTTTTCTCTTTTCAGAAACTAACCCTGTTCATATTGCTCAAAAACACTCAATGGAACAAGTACTACATTAATAATAGACAAGCACTTTGCCTGGAATATCTTTCCAGTGCTTTTTGCTGTCTGCATTTCTGTGATTCAATGACCCACTTATAAAAATCTTAGTCAGAAATGGAGGGATATAAAACCATACATTTAGATTTATCTATATATAGCAAGGTGGCCCTTAGGATTCTGATTCATGACTGAGTTCAAATATATAATGATGTTGTAAACAATAAATAACCATTGACCTGTCTGAGTTTGTCAAGCAGAATCTTGTTTTTATTTAGTCAGAGGATGTTTTGCAATTACAGACAATTATTCTAGGACAGGGCAAGTACTTCTCCCTTGAGAACAATAAAGCTAATATATCCCTCTCTTGAGGGACTCTTCCTCATTGCCTGTCGCTGAGCATACTTAGGTGTAGGTAGAGAGAGAAAAAGAGAGATAGGAGCCTGGTGTGTGACTAAACCCTAAATGTCACCTAAGAAATTAGTTTTGTGTGTCATGGCAACAGTAGTTTTGCTGTTAATTTGGTTCTTTCTATGGTTTTTGAATAGAGTTGTGTGGAGAGAGGTAAATCCTTTCCACAAAGAATTTTGTAACTATAACGTTTGTTTCTGATCTGCCATAGAATGAGAAATAAAAGGGTTAAAATTATTTTTAAAGACAAAGGAATTTTGAACCCACGACAGACTGATGGACTTTGGGAGCCTTTTGAGGCCAAGGAGCTGCAAGGCTGGGAGGAGTTGGAAGAGATGAGCTTGATAGGAAATCACAAAAATGTTTTTGAGAAGCATACAGGCTTTGAACCCTACCCCACGTCTATTCCAGACTGATGAAGCTGAGAGTTTCTGTAGAACTTTTCAAATTTCAGAGACTGTTAATACTAAGTGGGGCATCTTTAGAATCACCAGAAGTTATGAGCTAACTGAAATACAAATTTTGAGTCTACTTTTTATAGCTATGTAATCAAACTACTTTGCTTATAGGCAACTGTGCAACAAAAAGTTGATTCTTTTTTTGAATAATCTGATAAGATACCAGTAACTGCTTAGCTAAATTTTTGGTCCCTGATTTTTCATCAGATATGGATCTAGTTGCATTTTCCTTCCCACCCCTCTCCTTGAGCACACAGGCTGTATCCCATTATGTCACGTCATGCTGGGTTACCTCCTACTTTAGCAACACATGCTATGATGTGACACCCTGTAATTCACAGAGACAGGAACAAAGTACTCTAAACAGTAGAGTGATTGTGCTGCTGTAATATCTGGGACATCTGCAGAGTGCTGGATGATGGCACAGGTTTTTAGCTTTCTGAATAAAAGTTGGATAGCTCAGCAGATATGCAATGCTTAATGGGCTAAAATGTGAGGGTAATCAGTACCATAAAGAACCTGGCGCCTGGGTTCTCAGCAGACCATGAAGCAGAAAATAATCAGCCCAGGCTCCTCCAGTGAGTGTCACTGCAACTTCTACATGTGGCTTCAAGGTGCCTAAATGAATTCAAAGAGAAAGAGAAAAGCAGAGCAGAAATGCTATTCAATCCATAATATCCTGGTTCTTAGAGGAGTTGTTATTTGGAAATGCCTTGATGAGCAGCATGTTGATGACTGACCTGTTTGTGCTTCTGTGGAGGTTAACATATGAAACATGCTCATGCAGATTCAGAAAGGTGATTGTTCTCTTTCTTGTGGTCAGGCTACTGAAGAGGATGCGATGCCCTCTGCTCTGTCCTGAATAATAATCCTAAACCAACATCTATTCCACAACCTGAGATTTAGATAGAACACAGTGAATTAATAAACAGACATTTGCTGAAGTACAAACTAACCAGTTAGAGCAGTTTTAATAGCAAGTAGTTCTCACCAGCTCAATCCTGCTAAAGGATATTATCTTGTGGAATTTATTGTTTCCAATACTCACCTTTATGCAGTATATGGAAATCAGAGATTTTATTTTATATAAGAGGTTAGCGTAGACAGTCTAATTTGCCCATAAAGAACAGGAGTAGGTCCTTTGTGAGGAAAGAATTATTGTTAGTTCTTATGTTTCAGCCATGTCTGGCTTCTTCCTTCTTGTGTAAAAGAACAATGGGTTTGCATTCAGCTAACTTGGAGACAACTTCTCCTCAGACATGCATACTACAAAGAGCACAAGGTCAGAACAGAGGGAGGGGGTCACTGATGAGGTTTCAGAAAAGTGAACAAAAGAATTAAAAATGAAGCAGAAAAGATTGCACTGGCCTAACAGTAAGACTGTCTGGCAGATCATTACCTGCCAAATAGTGATTTATTGAAATCATATGCTCTGGGTTCAGTTCTTGATGATGATGCACACTTTAGGTTCATTTGCCTCGTGTCCTCATCTGAAGAATGAATACAATTAAAAACTTCTGCTTCTTTGTAATTTATGATTCTGAGGTTTATTATGAGGACTGAAATCTTGCCCAGTTCTTCCTATTCCAGGACAATCCAGCCTCACACTTAACCGTAGAGCAGATTATGGCTGCTTTACTCTAACAGTAATAGTTGCGTTAGTGTGAAATAACATAAGGAGAGACACTGAGAGTTGATTGTGGTTCCACAGTTCTGCCTCAGGCAAAGAGAGAACATTGTCTCTTTGATCAGGTAGATATGTTAAACCAGTGTATCAACCCCTGAGGTTAATATTTTTTTCACATATGTTGTTTAATCAGAAAGAGATTACATTCCATGCTCTAACTGTGCGTCAGTACCCAGCTGCATAGAAAAGTAGCCAGGCTGGGTGAAAAACACAGGCCAGGAAAGGCCCTACTGCATTTACTGGCATTTAGTGGTATTTGTCACTTTATATGAGATAACAGTATTACTGAATTAAACATATAACCTTGGTGGAGCAAAATTTTGCACTGTGTCCTGGACAAATGGTCAAGTGTAATGGGTTTTAATGCTTGGAATGTGCAGTTCAGAGAAGTTTATAGAAAGTATGTAGGGTTATAAATCTTTAGTCCAAGTGAGACTTGTCAAATCCTATGGTCATGGCTGCACTACAAAACATATCATCTTCCTCCTACCCTACCCATATCTGTGTCTAGTTTTGCCATGTCCCTTGATTTGCTTCATTGGGTATGAGTTTGAGATCTCTTTCAGAGAGGTGGGTCCATTTATTGATTGCAATGGAAGACTGCTTTTCCAACACAACATCAGGATGAAATTTTCCTAAGTAAAAATTAAACATTCACAATTTTAGCATGCAATTTTCATTTAATCACTTGGACAAAATCTGACTCAAAATTCATAAGTATAGAGAAACCAAGTACCACTACTGAAGTATTTCAGATTTTGGGATGTTTGATTCTTTTGAGAAGCAATCAATATTTTCTGCACTAGTCAACCACACTATAGAAATTATAGCTTAGTGAAAAATTCACTTTTCCTTTAAAAATAATTCTTAGTCAGATACTTCAATAAATCCATAACATGGCAATGCCTATATTGTCTGCAAATGCAATTTTCTTTTTTTTAAACTGTTAAGGTCATCAATAGACTGCTATCTGGAATAATGGCCACACAGTGTCCTAAATAGTGTAAATTCTTAAAATTAAAATGCTTCAGAACTTAAAAGACAGTAGAAAAATGTAATCCAATATTATTGCTTTTTTATTGGGGCAATATGTTGCATAGTAAAGTTACAAAGTAAAGAAGCAAAAATTCAAAGAAAACCTTTCTGATTTCCTTGAAAATCCAATTAAAAAGAAGAAAGGTAAATACTTTAAATAGATATTTTTAAAGTCCTGCTGTTACCAGGTATTTCGAAATACATCAGAGAATTTCAAAACATAATTCTTTAATATGAATATGTACCTTTTTATAAGGCTGTCCTTTGATTCTACTAAAGAGAACAATAATGGAAGATAAACTGAAGTTCCTTTTTTAAGAACCAAAATTAAAAGAGGAAAACAGACAAAATAATCTGCCAACATCAAAAGAATTTCAAAGCATAAAATTCCTTTAGCTTGAGACATAATTTAATGACTAATGTTTAAGGATATAGTGTAGAGCTTTGAAATCTTAAGAAAATGGGAAAAAATGAATTGTCTTTTTCTGTGACTAATAAAAATATATCCACAAAGGGTTTCTAATTGTGATACCCCAGATATTTGGGAGGTATGAACACGTCACATCTAGAAAATTTCTTAGCTTTCATTTACATTCTTTTTCTCTGGATGTACATTAAGAAAATCCATTTTCAAAGACCAATTTTCTCAACAGCTCAGAAATCTCTTCAGAAATGAGGAAAAAAGTCTCTTTTTCTCCCCACAGGAGAGAAGACATCCATGCTGCATAACCCTTTTGTTTCACCCAGTGTGTCTGCACTCTGGATTTTGGTAGTTGTGAGGGCTGCCCTGAGCTGTGTATTTGTTGATATTAACTTGCATTGACCTTGTAATTTCACTATAAAGAGAAATTTGCTAGTGCCAGAAGACTAAAGAATCATACAGGCAGTGTCACAGAGTGCTTTTATTCCATGTAAGTTTACTCTCACTCCCCACTTGAAGGGAGAAGAATACTAAAATAATTAGCTTACACTATCTCCTCTCCTCTATTTGTGTAAAGTTGAGTGAGGTCAATCCCCTACGCTATGAGTTTACAAGACTCAGGCACACATTATTGCCCATCTTCAGCTCTTGCCAGATCTTCATTCTTCATAGCTCCTTAAAGTTGCACAAGTCAAAGGCTCTTCCTTGGTCTGTGATATCCTATGTTTTTATTTTCTGTTAGGTGCTGAAATTAGCAAAAAAAATATTGATAACAGAAAATGTGTTGGTGCCTCAGGTTTCTTTGCATGGGGCTAGGCTGTTGTCGGTCCCCTTCTAGGAGTCCTGATGAGGGTTTAAAAGGCACGTTTTTATAGGCCTACTTGTAGCAAGGCATGAGTATAAAAAGAGCTGAAATCTTACTTGTATACAAGCGTCTTCTCATGGATGCCAAGAAAAGACAGAGTATTTTGTGAGGGATGCTATGGATTGCAACCATTTCCTACAGATGTATGTGCTCACTTCCATGTACAGCACTCTGCAGGCATGCATTTAGGTAACACTGTTTCTTTAAAATAAGAACAAAGCCTGAAAAAGGAATTCTCTAGCTTGGTGTGTTTGCTGAACAAACATTGAAAGGCAGCAGGGAGGTAAATCATTCTTGCATGCTGAAGGGAAGCGTGGCATTACTTATGAATGACTGCATGCATGGCTGCCTGACTCAATGAATGAATCACCCAGAATAAGACTGTGCAGCTCGAATGAGCACAGAAACTGCTCTGATTTTCATTTACAAAGCTTAATCATAAATACTGTATATTCTGCAAGGCAAGGAAGGAAGCACAGTCAGACCTGGTTAATGTGTTTTATATTCAGGGGTGGGTACATTGGGTCACTGTGGTAATCAGCCCTCTGAGATCACCTGTGGGCATACAGTCCCTGAAGTTCCAGCAGTGCAAACATTTCAAGCCAGGCTGGGATTCAGCAACCTGATGGGATGCATCACATACACATTCATTAAAACCCGCAGTGCCACCGGAAAAAAATTATATCATGAACTATTTCTTATGCTACAGACTTTAAAAACCCAGGCATATTTTCTAAAAATGTAAATATTTCCATGTTGGTTTCCATTATTAAATAAAAATAAATAGAACCTTACAGGCCAACATCAATAAGATTTGTAGGGTGGCAAATGCCTCATGTCAGACTATCTAAAATGTTACCAATGTACCACATTTTAGAACTTTGAAGGATTTTGTAAAATACAGATTTAAAATTATGAGATATTGTCTACACTGAGGGGCAGTGTCTGTGTTATGATTATTTTAACTCCATAAGTTATATATTGTAGAATTAAAAATCTCACTTCTTTTTTAAATAGAAAAAGAAATGAAAAAAAACCATCACCACATTTTCCCCTCTTTAACCTCTGCTTCAAAAATAGTCTACTGCTTAACAAAATTCCAGTAAAAATAAACTTCCTTTAATAACCAATACAATTCTAGAATTCTACTCAAATACTTTTAATATTTTAGAAGCACCAAAATATTTTAGGACTTCAAGTCCCGTTGAAAGCTGTCTGACTAGAAATTGATTTATACTGATAGTGAGGTGCAGTTCAGGGCAACTGTGCCCTGCCTTGCTTGCTGAGCTGAGGAGGCTTAAGGAAGAGAGACAAGGTAAGAAACTGAGATTAAGTGCCCTGAAAAGCCTCAGGAAAATTGTGATGAGTTAACCTGCAGTGTTATCCACGTCTAAAAACTACTCCATGTCTTTTCTTCCATAGAATAAGAAATCTGTACAAAATGCAAATAATGCAGATTCCCTGATCTGGAGCCTGTACACAGCCAGGTTTCTGCCTGCCTCTTAGGCTCTGGGATTTAGGTTTGATTGAGATAAAAATAAGAGGGAAATGCAGGTCTGCACCAGGAGGCAAATTTCCCCTTCTTTCCCCTCTGAACCAGTGTGGTAGAATAAAAAACAGCTTCTTCACAGTTGCTTCCAATTGTAAGTGTGGAGATGTTTCTGGCCTTGGCTATTTTAGAAACTGAGTTTCCAGGTCAGGCCTTGAGTGGATTTTGAATGCACATTTTTCTATTTGCTGTCATTCCCTTGACTTTCTCTGGCAGATCATATAGTGCAGTATCAATGTCTACAAAAATAATACAGGAATCAGTGTTTATACTTTCCTTTTTTTTTCACTCCCTTAAATCCAAATCTTGGATCTGTCTTGCAGTGACTGTACCTCAGCAAAAAGTCCTTTCAGAAAAGGAGCCAGTCCTTTTAAAAAATGTTCACTTCTAAATAACTGAATTGGGTGAGTCCTGTAGCAGGAAAAAGTTAAGAATCACAAACACTGCCTCTAGTAATATATTGCTTCTATTAGTAGCAATTTCTTTATGACCTTAAGACTTCTGTAGCAGCATGAATATTTTAAATGGTTGAAGCAATTCAAATAATCTTAGTTAGCTCAGGAATTAAAAATGCAACAGTGAAGGAAGGGAAGCTTGTTAACAGCATTCAGGTTTAGATTTATAGTCACAGTCATGACTATGTCACTGCATGGTCATAAATATCCAGATGGATTTACAACACGACAGTCATCTGGTAGGCAAAATGCAGAGAACCAAAGCTCAGACCTCCAGAACCAAAAATCATAAGCCACATTTTGAATTGTAGCACTGTAAATATTTGGAATGAATCTTGCCAGGAGTTACAGCAGCACCCAGATATTCCTCAAAGACAGAGTTGTTAAAATATTATAAATCATGCAGATTTAGTGTTAATGAGTGTGCTAGTCACTCTTTGGGAAGCACTCAATTTCAAAATAGAGGGTAGACAAATTTGTATTTGTAATGCTGAATTAAATAGGATTGTTCTGCTGGGGTTTATGGGAGTGGGGAGGGGCAATTAACTGCAAAATAATATCAAAGAAAAAGAATTGCTTTATTTGGGGACTTTTTCATTTGAAAAAGTAAAATAACATGGGCACTGGCCTGGAGGCTATCAGAGGGGTGTTTGTGGAGTTATATGTTGCACACATGCATAGGAATCGGAGAGAGTTGAGACTTTTACATAATGGATTTTAAAATACAAAAATAAACATGGCCATACTGAAGATCATGCAAGCTTTCTTCTAGATTGCTTTGATTTCCATTCTGTTTTGATATATTTATTTTCTATCTTATTTGCGTTTGATGCTTTGAGGGTAAGAGCACGTAGGAGATGTCATCAATAACTGAGCAACAGACAGTGCTAAGAACAAGATTTTTGCAGGCTGTGTGCGGAAAAAACACTTCAGATCAAATATGAATTTGCTACATGAGCTAGACCTCACTGATCTGGTAGGTCTTATGTCTTGATTCAAGTGCAGGCTTGGACATGGCCTCTCTGAGGAAGGTGGAAAGACATGTTTTAACTATTATGTGTTCCGCATCTTTGTGGTTTGTATGCCTCAAGTTAGTGAGAAATGCCATTTTGTAACTGACATTGTGATGGCCGTGGCCCTTGGACTCACATCATGGTCAATATTTGTTGAATGAAAATCGTTCATTGAAGTATTATGGTATTCCACAAAGTTCTTGCACAAGCAGTATTGGCAGACTAGAGTACACTTTCATGAAGAAAAGTACATTTTACTCCATACATGCTAGTCTGTTTCATTCTGATCTTTTCCCACAGAGAAAAGACACTAGAGCAATGAAGAAGGTGCTGTAAGTCACTCTCACTGCAGACTGACATCAAAGTTACTACTTTTTGTTTACTCATTTTCTAAATATTTAGAAGACTATTTGAATAATCCATGCATCCTTTCCTTCAAGCTACTTCTATGTACATTTTTGCTACTGTAACTTTAAAACATTTTATTTTCAAAGGGAAGAACTGCCCTTGTCTCTAATCTTTCTCATATACTACCTTAATTAAATCTAATCGTTTTTTTTCTTTTGGCTGATACTATCTTATTTCCAATGTAAGAATGTTACTGTGTAGATTATTTCAGTTGCATTCCCAGTCAATGTCATTGTTAGATTCAGGGCAGCCCAGAATAGACCCTAAGACGTGGCTATTCCTTCTTTTCTTTCACACACAGTATGACCTGAACTTTATGTAGGCCTGTTCACATGAAAAAATAGTTGACGAAGTGAATCAGGGTGGAAAAATCTGGCCCTAAAGCTTAACTGAGAGACATATCAGATTAATTCTCCAAAGATAAATGAACAATGTTATCATTTTATTAAGACAAATACTACTTTGGTCTATAGAATAAACAAACTTCCTCTCAGTCTTGTCATATGATATTCATGCTGGAATTCACTTGAAGAAGTGCATTCATTTAATAATAAATAACTAGTGGTTATACAGCACCTTTGACCACAACGCCTTCCAAAGGCTGTGTTGTGTTTCTTTCACAGTTACAAAAATACTCCCCCTGAAATCCAGAAAAGAGAGAGGCATAAGTTTAATAGCGTGAGCAAACTGAAAACAGATGATAGATTTTTCACAAATGAAAGGCCAGCTTTATCAGAGTTGCTATTTTTTGCCCATTATTTGCTTGAAACAAACAAACACTCTTGGTGTGTCACAGCACATAATTCACCAACAGTCACAGAAAAAAATTTGGATCTGATTTTAAAATTCAGGAGCTTCTGTCCTCCAGTTCTTTTTTCAAAAACTTCCTTTCCTGTGAAACTTCATGAACAAACTCAATAGTTTTAATCAACATTTTTAATATCTTTTTTTGACCAGGGAGAAAAAAAGAAAAAAAACCCAAAACCAGGGAGAAATGCAGCACTTATTTGCTTTGTAATTACTGAAATTCACTTCCACATATTGAAAAGGGCTTGAAGCTTAGAGAACTCTTGACCTGAATCTGTTTCTCAGAATCTTCAGAACAAGTTTGTTCTTCTGCTTATTGAATTTATTGTTTGGACGAGTAGAAGCATACTCATGGAAAACATAAGTAAATTATGAAATCCTTATGATTGCTACCAGGAATAGTCACTCATCTGAAACTTCATCTGGGAAGTATGTTCATTATTCATTATTTCAGCATTGTCATTGCACAACCAGATAGGATAAAGTAAACCATGTAGCCAAAATTACATGTTGCTTACCCCTAATAGCAAACAGTGACTAATTCTGAAGTGCTCTCTTGGCAGATAATCTGCAGAGCGGGATCTGTCCATATAAATCACACAGTAAACCTCCAGAACTACAGGCAGAGAGGGAGTGTATCTGAATGACTGGCAAACAGGAAAAAAATCTAGTAATCACTGAGGGAAGGATTCATGATACTTTATGTGATATCATTTTCACTTTCATCTGCATGTTTTTATCCAGATGTGAGCTAACTTAGCCCACCTTCCTCATAAAATAGTTATATTTTTGAAGCATGAAAGTTGTTAGGCTAATACAGGTTGAACAGCTCTGTAACAGTCTATGGGTAGAGTTGAATCAAACAGAGTTTTAAAAGAGTTTGGATTTAGCATATTTGAAGCTGAATTTTTCAAGGTGTGTTTAGAAAGCTGTGACAGCATTAAAATCTGTATCTTTTTGTACTTGTGGAGGTTAGAGCTTGGACAATACTGCATTCCTCTCACTAACACTAAGCTCAGTATGAATTTCCTATACAAGGTGGCTTTTTCATATATATGTTCAGGCTTATCATACCTCAGCCATGCTTTTTTACCACTTTAGTCCTCTTACAATCATTTACTCTTTGGCAAAATATGGTTGAAATATCTGCTCATCACACCCTAGCAGTTCCATATATTATCTCTGTTTACAAAAATGAAGACTTAAAGGCCTAATCTCAGAGATGTGTTCTATATGTAAAGCATGCATGGGAACTTGAAACACAGAGGTATCTACAATTCTGACAGATTCAGCCTGTGCCTTAACATATGTAATCCAAAATTCTATCTCCTAATTGAAGAGATTTCTAAAAATGTGTATTCCCTTCTCTAGAGCCAATATTTTACAAATGTCTATTTTCTTGCCTTTTCCAGAAGTATCCTTTCTACTTTGGTTTGCAAACCTAAAGTAGGAATATTTCTGGAGGAAAGAAATAAACTGCTTCATTTCACGCTATTTAAATCTGAAGGGAGCAGTACTGGCGTTAGTGTTTGTGCTTATTTCAGGCATATCTGCGGAGGTAAACCTCCCAACTGGACCTATATATTCCTTTCTACAACAGATTTGTGCTGTAATGCTCGGAGTCTAGTTCCTTCCTCTTTTTACCTCCTCATCTGCAGCTGTTGTGTTTTCTTATCCCTTAAATAATCAACAGGAAGAGGTTTTTCCTTTTAGAGGTCCCTATCACTGATACTTTCCTATAAGAAGGTCCTAGAAATGGACCTTTCTTAAAACACACTGATACCACTTGCATTCATGACATTTTGGTGACAGTTTTACCATAGCCACTGCAGAAGTCACAGACACCTGAGTAAACGGTGTTCCTCACAGGTGAGCTTGTCTCCTGAAACAACACTACCTTGTTGGGCTGCCACTGTTCTTGTGTCCACCCCTGGAAAAAAAATTAATTTGTCTTCTCTTTTAGGTCTTGAGACTTTTTATATCTAGAGTTGCATTAAATTAGCCTCAGCTTTTCTTTCAAAAAATGGAGCTTGTTCTGCACTCCAAAGGCTTGACTAAGTGTCTTTTAATTGGTGGAAAACTTGCACTTTGCTTCAATGGCCTTTGATTTATTCTCCATTTCCCTTCAAATCCTGAGTTATTTGAGATGGCAAATCTTAGCCCTTTTGTTTGTTTGTTTGTTTTTTTGGGGTTTTTTATGGTTAGTTTTTATTGTTTTGTTTTGTTTTTTTTGGTTTTTTTTTTTTTTTTGGGTAAGGCTTTGTTTTTATGCCAATCATCTCAACCATAATGAGTCCTCATCCCTCCCACCAGAAAAAAAAGTCAGCCTAGATCTGTGACCAGCCATTCAAAATCAATACCAGATTTTACCTTACATAGAACGTGGACTTTGGGACATTGAGTTTGGGGAAGGAGGTGAGACAAACAGTGTTTAAAAACAGATGAGTTTTTGTTTCACTGAGACATATGTTGTTATTCACCCAAGGAGTAAGGGAAAGCAGCAAAGTCGGGGAAGTTTGGCCCATATGGGAGGGTATGGGGAAATGGGGAACTGAAATAAATTTAGTCAGTAGCATTGTAAGGCAGTTTATAACCTGAATCCAAAGAACACAGCAAGCATTCAGTTACTTGATTTGGCTGAGAGTCAGTAAAAGGGATGTTACTTAGGGTTTTGAAGAATTTGGCAACAGAAAAAGAACCACGTGAATCATGTTGCAAGGGAGGATAAAGTACTAGGACAAAGATTTCATACAGATAATATTTGGCTCAAGATTTGCAAGATTTGGATATCTCCAATAGAAACATGAAGATGCTAACAAGAAAGATCAAACACACTCAATAAATTTTTATTACCTTATAAACATTGTGAAAAGGCATCTAACCAGCTGTGCTGCTCATCTCCTGGTACATGAGAAGTAAAAAACCAAAATCTGAATTTTTTAATCTTGAAAAATTCCACCTTTAAGCACTTGTCTGAAATCTAGCATCAACACTACATTTTTCCAGTTTCCAGCTGCTGCAGATCATTTACCACATCCTTGAGCTCTGCTGCAGACTCATTGCTGCCTGACCCTGATTTCCCATTGAGCTATGACTAAACTGCTCCCCCTGAGCCTGCCTCCAGCAGCTCAGGTGGAGATGTGCACTCACTGGGGCTCTAAAATTTTAGTGAAATCAGTTTAGTGATTATTTAGTGAATACAGTATTAACCTCCAGAAATTAGGATTAGGAATTCTATGATTCTGTGATACACAATACATGCATCTCTAATGAAACCTCTGCATTCTTCTTACTGTTTAAGGAAAATATGATCAAGCTTCAACTGCACTTTGGCTAAATCAATTTTCTCACAGCTCAACTCCTCATCTGGAAAATGAGGCTTACTCCCTTCCTCTTAAACATTGACAACCCTGTCAATTTGTGTAATAAATACTTAATTTTACATGCTGTCCTTGGACAACATGATGGTGCCCTGCTCCACACAAGTGAGGGCAGAGGGAACTTCCTCAAAGGTAAAGAGTAAGTGTCAATAATAATAATATAGATCTCATTTTCAAAGCAAAACACCATACTAACAAGAGAAAAGACCTAAACACACTTGCAGAGTCTACCAAAAGCAAGTATTATAGGTTTGGTTTTTTGCAAGCCGCTGGAGGTAGGGGATAAGAAAAAACACTGGGTTTTTTAATAAGAAATCTTGAAATTTAGGTAAATTTCAGCATTTTTAGCAGCTGTCTGTAATGATCTTGATGTGTTCAGTTATGGTAAATGTGGAGAAGGTGTTGCCTTTGTCAGATCAGTGGTGACATCATGGAGAGGTGTGATAGAGTGGCTGCCACTATTGCCTCAGATTCTTCTTGTCTGAGCCTGACTTTGTCTGCAACAACTCCTACTCATTTTCCTCCCACACATAGAACAAGAAGAGGGGAATAACTTCTTAAACAAAGTGTTCTGTAAACAATAATCACCTTCTTTTTAGACTTGTGAGACTTTAAAAAGAGGCTTAGGACATAATGTTGCCCATGTTCTGAAAGGTAAAATGGAGCTAAAATGTCTTAATAGTCTAAAGAACAGTTTGAAAACCAGGAAGATATGATCCAGAAAAATCCTTTTAAAGTACTGGCACTCCATTCCTTTACACTTGTACGTCAGGTCGTCAGGTACACTTTTTGCTTGTACATGAGCAGGCACATCAGAGTGGTGCTTTTGTGGGTAAATTATTAAGAGTTTTCTAAGTTACGCACTGGCATTTTTGGAGATGTTTTGTTCATTATTCTCTGTGTTTTGCATGAGGTAAAAGCAGGTGTAGCAGAAGGAGATTAGCCACATGCAGTGGATGGTCTGAAGTCTGCTTTAATTTAGGAATAAAAGGCAGGCTAAAGTTAGGAGGGAGGAAACATACATTGCATCTGTGCCAAATATCTAATGCATAACATTAACACTGGCAAAAGAGGAAAGGCAATTTAAATGTGAGGAGGCATCTCTAGGGAGAAGGCACATTAAAAAGAATAAGAGGAAGCCCAGATGAATCTGTTTTTGATTTGAAGGCCCATAGCATAGCAGCCTGCTGAGAGGAACTGAAAGAGTCTCTTTTGTAACAACAGGGGCTTTGAGTATTGCACAACCGAGAAGCATCCTGGGACATCCACGAGACTTCTGTGGATAAATATAGAGGAGGTGGAGGCAGCTGTTGAACTGCTCACAGCTTATGGACAGGACAAAGGGTTTTGGTGCTTTGGCTATTAACTTGGTGAAAACTGTTCTCTGCTATTGAGTTTTATCCTAACAACAACTGCTCTTCATCTCATTACCTCACAGGCCTGGGAAACAGAAGGGACTTGAGGCTGGATGTGCAGGTACAAGTCCTGTATAGGGGTATTGCATGCTCTGAGAACTCCTGTCTGTTGTGAAGGTAGAAGTGAAACTTTCCTCAAAGTTATTCTACTTTATTCCTGTCAGTTATTTGCAAAAAATGAAATAAGAAAGAAGAAAAACCAGCCAATCTGAAAGGAAAAAACCACGTACACACACACACACATGCACACAGAGTTAAAAATATTTGCTTTGGTGGATAGTTGTACAAAAGTATCTCCATCACCTTAACGATGAATAATAATACCTATGCCACTTAGTGGCTGGATGTCTTGAATAAGGGTAACAATATTAATATTTCTGGTCAAAACTGGGCTTTATTCAGCTTAGGGAGTAGAATTACAAGGCCAAATTCTACTCTCATTCAATTTCATAAAGCCTTACTGAAGATGTTGAGAGGTACTGCAGTCTAACAGAGAAATTAGTGTCACTGATGCCTTGCAGTACTGATTCCATATATCATCATCCAAGACAGGCTTATTCTGCTATGCTTCATAGACAACAAATATGTTGCAAGGATTTCTGCTAGGAATTACCTCCTGCATTCCTAAGGGTTTTCCAAGGTTCACAGCCCTAGGAGAATTTTGAGATTACTTTACTGAATGTTTTTCCAACTGTTCCCATTGACATATGTGGGTTGGTGTCTATGCAGAGAGTGCAGTGAGCTGACCTTGCGGCCCCTTACAATTATGAGTGTCATGACAGTGAAGTTTTCTATCCTAAGGCTTGAGAAGTGATGGAAATGATATTACTGTAAATTTCTGGGAATGTTATAATTTAAGTCTTGTGAGAGGTGGCAGCAATTTGTAACAATGAGGGATTGTTGATATCAGTGGGAGCAGAGCAAAATTCAGAAATACTGAAAGTTTTTGGGCAGCACAACCTTGGATTATTCAGCCCACAAAGCTCATTGATTAGATTTGGTTCATATAGAAACAGAACAAATTATTGCATATTTTCTATTTTGAGAAGAAAAGATGGCTCTATAACTTTTCAGGCTATTTCAAATTGGCCTCAGGGCTGATTACTTGTCCTGATATAGTCACATGGACTGACTGATGTCCTGCCCCTTCTATAGCAGCATTGTCTTGAAGAAAACTGGCAGTAGAGAGCAAATAATAAAACAGTCTGGACAATCAGAGCTACAGTGTTCAAGCATTCTCCCAGGCTTTCTGTTACTTCATTATCCTCAAAGTTCATTGCAGAACTCTTTTCTATGATATTATGAAAGTGACCATTTGTAATGAAAGTTATCATTTGAACATTTATTTGTTATAAAGAGTTACTAAAAGAAATGGACAAGCCTATTGTATATCTCTTTCAATGAATATGTGGCAAGAGGGGTGATGAGGGCCAAGCGTTTTGTTATTTAGGGACTGAGAGAAAAATACTTTCAAACTTATGGTTAACAAGATTTTAAGGTCCTCCAGCTCCTCTACTCTATTGTCTCAGACCAAGTGCATGTCACCTATGAAAGTTTCAACACAGTCTACATAAAATAGCTCATGCTGTTACAGAGTAGTACCCATCCCACAGGGTCCAGAGGCACAATCAAAAAGCTATAGCTTTGCTCACATGGAAAGCCCAAATGGCTTTGCAATCCAAGGAACCTAAAAAGTGTTTATTGAGGAATGATAATTGAATAGCTTGTAGTGCTGATGTCTATGTATATCCCTAGTGCCTCTCTCAAGAGCTCTGCTCTATATCTGACATGAGCATGTGAAGCCAGGTAGTTAAATTGAAAATTGTCACTCACACGCTTTATAATATTGGCATAGGAGCAGAGTGAAAAAGAAAAACAGACATATGAACACAGTGCACATTTCCTTTTCATACAGAGACTTTTATGTATGAATTACAAGCAGACTGTAGTGAGTGAACCATGGACATAAGAAACATGGTCTAGTTGCACAAACATCAGACGCTCCCCTTGATTAAGCACTGTGGAACACTGGGGTCATTTAAAAGAAATTAAGAACATGAAGGAGCTATCCTATACTTACATCAGCTCTATCCTGGTGAAAAGATAATCCATTAAAAATAAATTATTTTCTGTAGCCTTTTTCTCCTGCTCCAGAGGAAAAAAGTCAACCAAGTTTGCTGCTTGACTTTTAGAAGGCTTGTTGTCAAGCATATTACTTGTTGTAAGTCTAGATATTTTTCATTTCTGCACAAAGTTATAGATGCACTTTTATGAAATTTAATGTTCAGTCCTTCCTCATGGTAAAACTCCTTCACTTTGATATAAATGATCTTCTTATATAATGTACTAAAACCTTAATACAGGGCAGTTTTCTGAAGTAATTAGATAGTACTTTTTTATCACTTTGTCAACTCTCTTTTTACCCACAGACAACCACAGTATTTATATTCATTATCTAAAGGGGGCATGCTGCTACTGAGATCTTTCTATCTTTACTTCCAGAGAAGTTTTATTTTCCTCTTCAGGATCATTCCTCACCTAACCTGGAAAAAACAACTGCATTGATGATGGGCTATTATTACTCATGGACTACTAATAAATGGGTAACTCATGACAAAGCTGATTTGACTTAATCACATCTTATATTTTGATGAACTGAATACACAAACTTGTGGTTTCAGAGAGGAGCAGCAGAAGATCTGGGTAACATTTGCAGCACAGTGTCTGGGCCAGCACAGACTCTTCATGTGCATCACCAAATCAAGCCCCTAGTGTCAAGCCCCTTGCTTTGGAACTCCAGTGACAGAAGATTATTTTTGTGACTATGGAGCTTATGACAAAATCAGTCCTTGAATTCCTTGCTGGGAAGTTTTTCTCCTCATTGCTCAAGGACAAAAGACAAAAAGTGGTGAAAATGCAGTAAAGTTTTTTCAACTCCACATACACATAAAGACATGATTTGAAAAGTTAAATTTGCCAATTATTTTGAGGATTTGTGGCTCTGAGTCAGTAAATGATTTGACAGATTGGGATGGAATTAATTTTGGAAGCCATATAAAAAATAAAATTAAGACTCTGTACAGGAGGATCACTGAATCACAGAATATGCTGAGTTGGACAGAACAACTTGAGTCCAACTTCTGTCCCTGCACAGGACAGCTCCAAGAGTCACAACATGTATCTGAGAGCATTGTGCAAACAGTTCTTGAGCTCTGTCAGGCTTGGTGCTCTGACCACTTCCCTGTGGAGCCTGTTCCAGTGCTCAACTACTCTCTGGGGGAAGAACCTTTGCCTAATATCCTAACTAAATGTTTGTTAAATGTGTCCCCTGACACAACTTCAGGCCATTCTCTCAGGTCCTGTCACTGGTCACCACAGAGATCACTGCCTCCCCCTCCTTGTTCCCTCACAATAAACTGGTAACCACAATGAGGTCTCACCTCAGTCTCCTCTTCTCCAGGCTGAACAGACCAAGCAACTTCAGCTGCTCCTCATACGGCTTCCCCTCAAGGCCCTTCACTGTTTTCACTGCCCTCCTTTGGATGGTCTCTGATAGTTTAACATCTTTCTTATACCATGGCACCCAAAACTACACACAATATTCAAGGTGAGGCTGCGCCAGTGCAAAGCAGAGAGGAACAAGATCCTGTAAAACATGTGGGTGTTATTCGTTTCACCTTTGAATATTTTTTATCTCCTTCGAGACCAAAATATTTGGTATGCCTTTGACAATTGAAGAGATGGGGTTGTGAAATAGCACTGATAATGTACTTTTAGAAAGTCAGTAGAGTAACTTTTCAGGAGCAAAGAAGGAAAGAAATAGAAGTCAGATCTGATAAAATTGCAGCGCATACCAGTGACAACCAGAGCTCTTCTGCATCAAGATGAGAGGGAATTAGCTGCACTGATAAAAAGGAAATATTTGGTCACTGTCAGCTTCCCCAGAGCATCTACTAGCACAACAGACTTAATGAGTAAATCCACATTGGCAGTGTGAGTCATTTCTCTCAGCTGCATGAACAGAGCTTAAAGACTATGCAGTAGGCACCCCAGCCTCTCCTATTTCAAAGCAGCAGAGAATATTTTAAAGAAGCTGAATGGAATAATTATCTGACTGTGAAGTAACACTCAAGGGGCTGGTATCTAGTGGGGTAAATTATAAATCCACACCAGCTAACCCATGTAGAGAGGATGTTTGAATAAGAGCTGGGCAGCCTTTGGAAAAGAAGCCAGGAGATCAGCTGGTCTTCATTCAGGCTATGGCTCACTACTGAGATGTCTTGTGCAATTGCAACTGTCATTGTGACAGTGATACTTCGGATGGAACAGAAATTAAAGAAGAACCTTGAATTGTAATAGCAAAGGGTGGTTGGCCTGGTCATGGAAAACGTGGCAGGCCTCCAACTAAATACAGAACTTACATAAAAAGAAAACAAGCCATATAGAATTAAGATACCTTTTAGATGTTTTACGTAGATGACTTTAACAAGGTAAAGACCATATTTTTCTTTTTTCCACTCTCTCATTTTATTTGGTTCTGAGGAAGTGTTTAACAGCTTAGTTGAATCTACTAGCAAAACCACCTACCCAACACTTGGAGTGATTGCAGGACCATATTTTAACTTCTTAAAGATAGAAATGCTGAAAAAGCACTGGAGTAGGAATTGGCTTAGTCTGACTTCATAGTATCCTGGGTCTGGCCTGGCCAAGTTTGAAAATGATACTGAAGCTACTATTTATTTCTTGCTTATGTGTTTCCTTTTTTAAACAAATACAGTGTTTGGAATAGTTTGCAAAGAATCTGGAAAACTCTATTATTAATCCACAAAGGAGATGACTCAGAAAAGTGTCTGCTGCTTGGAGAAGGCTACATGCAGGTGAAAGCAAAGAACTTCAGATTGTTCATATATTTTCAGGCTTATGCTGAACCATGTCATATCTGATTCAGGATACCTAAAGTAAGCAGATCTTGCTCATAATGTCCATGACACTGTTTTCTTGTCTTACACAGTACTAACTTTAGAGAAACTGGTCCATGTACCAGGTTCAATTTGCACAAACAGGGTTTCCCTAATGGAGGCTGATCTTTTTTAGCTTTGCAACCATCTTTATGTTTTCACTTATTTTCAAAATACCCCAGACCTACTCCTTATTCGTATGAAACTGATTAAAAATCGAAGGGTCCTGGATTTAAGATATATGCTTAATTCTACATACTAATAGGAAAAATTATGATATGAGACACAGAAAAATAGTTTTGGAGTCAGACATAAAAATTGAAAGCTGTTTTTTTGCAAGCTTAGTTCATGGTCTGAACATGTCCTTTTTTTCCTTAAATATGCAATTGGATGTATCCAGGCCAGACTCTTATGAATCTGGTGATTAATTTCACCAAAGCAGATATTCAGCTTAGGTTGAGCTTTAGCAAAATATTTCAAAGGAGATTTTAATGGAAAGTATTTGCTTTACTTTAATAACCCATAAGACAAAAACCATAGACTTTTCCCTAACAGATCCTTTACTACTGTATAATCTCATTCAGAAACTTAAGTTATTTTGAGAAGCAACGATGAAAGAACATTTCGTGTGAGCCCCTTGTGGCACACGTTAGCGTGCTGTAAAATAATGCAAAAATAATTAGCGGGAAGCAACTAAATACTTAAGAGAATTGTAGGAAATAGATCAGAAAAAGTTATGAGGCTAAATTCATCCCCAGTGTAATTTCACTGACTTGATTCTATACAAAGATTTGAAATAAGCTCCTCAACATACTGTGCACATGCTGGGAAGAGTCACTTTTAAGATGACCTATTATGCCATGACCCACTCCTGGGTTCTGTCCTGAGCTAGATCCTGCTGTCTCTTGTCAGATTTATTCAGATTAGTGACATTGTGGGTATGTGTGGCCTTCCCTATGAACAAAAAGATGTTATTTTCTTATTATCAGAAAATGGAGGAAATTTTACTAGGGTGTCATGCAACCTCTTTGGGTTTCTGAGAGCCTTTAGTAAGCAATAGCAGTGCATGTGTGTATCTTTATGTGCATACCAAGGTATATTTAGACATTAACTCTGAGAGTATTTCCTCTCATTGATTAATTTATTGACTCAAGTGGTCTGCTTAACTGTATTTATCTGTTTTATGTAGTCAAATGCACACAATGAAAATATTTTCCTCTCCAAAAAAAAAAAAGGCATTTAAAGCAAGTATCTAGTATATCTAGTATTTAGTTAATGTTAGTTAAGAAATTGTTTAAGCTGCCTCAAAGAATGACCAGCAATTTGTTTTTTTGCATAATTCTGTTAGGATGCATTAGGATTTGGGTGTTTCTCAGCACACTGTAGAATCTGTGATCAAGTTCTGAAATACTCCATTGTGAAACAGCCACAGGAAATGTGAGGGGGAGGGGTGAGGAAAATATGAGGCTTTGGGAAAAGCACAGATTGATAGAAAAACAGTAAATCACCTTTTTAAAAAGTATGTTTCAGCCAAAATGTTTTTTTCTTGTTTAGTGAAATGAGCTTTTCTCTTATTTTCCGATACATGGCAGTGAGCAGTAGTGATCATTAAACCTGGATCACAGGGGCTCATGCAGGAGAGGTAATCTGTAAGTACCTCTATCCTCTTTTCTACCTGACTTTCTACCACTCAATCCAAGCCAATTTTCCAGATTTCTAATGAGATTATTAATATCATATCCTAATTGCTGCTGATAATTTAATAAAGAAAAAAATCCCCATTGGTTATATTGATGTTTTAGCCTCCTACTTTGAGACTCTCTTCCCTGTCTTGTGCCCCCATTTCCCTCTTCCACATGCTGCTGAGCCCCTGCTCTTCCAGCCAGTGTCCATGTTGGTCTTGCACGAACCATGGCCCAGCCCCGGTCTGGGGCTGGTCATAGTGAATCATAAAGATGCCTCATGTCAGGACGAACACACATATATAGTGAACATGTGTATTATGTCCTAAAATGTATCCTAACTGGCATATTCATTATGTATATCCACGTCACTCAAAACATTTCCATATTATTTTAGGGATTTACATGCAAATCATTATGGTAATACTTTACTGGGTTTTTTTCCCCACATATTTGAACATGGTACATACTGTGGATGTGAGATTACATTCTTGCAGTTGGGTAGCTGTGCTCCAAGATTACAAGCACCTTCATACAGACCCTTTTACTTTGCTGTATATGACTTCTTTCTTCTCTCCCACACAGAAAACAAATCCAAAAATTTCCATCCTTCTGCTTACAAATAAAACCAATTAATTTAGTTGTTAAAAACGTGAAAATAAAAGGGCATGTGTCCCATCTGAAGATCTCTGTATTATGTGTGAGCAGGAAAAAAGATATCGTTCACAAGCAGCCATAACTGTGTCTCTGACATTTGATAAGGAAGAGAGATCTGTTTGTGTGCAGCATTCTAAAGCCATTTAATGATCAAAGAGCAATCCTGATTTTATCTTCCAGTACTTCCTCAGTGGTGATAAGATTAATGCTTTGGATGTTGCATTAGACCACTCTACGCAGAAATAGATGTGTACAATTACAAACATGCAAGACTTGAAAAGAGGGGAATTACTTTGTGGGGCAAAAGCAGAACACATTTAAAATATGTATATACTTTTTCCTTTTATTTTGAATCTTCATTACATTTTTAAAATAAAAACACGTAAAATGACAAAATTATTGTTTACATACAAGCCAAGAGCCGCTTGATTTTTTCCTTTCCATATCTTCTGTTTCATCAATGGAATGCCATGCTGATTTCAAGGTTTTCTGACATCTAGTCCCTATCCTACTGCTAATTCTGTCTGCCTTCTGCTTGATTGATGGGATGTTGGATGTGAGCCCTTCCCTGCAGGAACTCAGTTGGCATTTACACAGACTCCTGCCCCCATTAGACATCAATTTTGGAATGTTGCAGGGGATCCCCTTCCAGAAGTCAAATGTGATGCTGGAAATGCTAGTAGCTATTAATACTATCTGTATTTTTATGATGAAAAACTGAAAGGTGCAAAACTTTAATACCCATTCCGACCCAAAGTGATTATGGATGTTGGTGTGAGACCAAGTTGGTGACTTGAATCGAGCAAAACAAACCCTATTAGTTTTAGTAGACATAGTAAGACATGAAACTCGAGTCTGATATATTAAACCCTTGAAGAAAATTAGCTTTGTTCATAGTGCATGGTGTAAAACACAAAATGTTTATTCTGCCTTATACAGGCAAAATTTAAAATCAGTAACATTTATGATCTCAGTAACCTTCCTGTGGGGTTACACGATTGAGTTATTTACAAAGTAGCTTTAGGTGTCTTTTCTTGAAATAAATTAAGATTTTGCACAGATATGTAGAAGTGAAAAATTATTTACAAATGCATTGGTATGCACAGTGTGAGATCTGAAAATCTGAAAATTGGTATGCTGGTCTGTTTTTCATCAGAGTTATTTTGGCAGCTGCATGAACTCTCTGTTCTAGAAAGCACAACATTTAACTTACACTCTAATGATTCTTACATTCCTGCCATTTTTGTCCCCACAGTATCACATCAAAGATGCTGGTGGCATTTTGGGTGTCAGGGTGAATACAATATTTACTAACTAGAGTTATTCCTAGAGACATGTAGCCAGAGGGTAGGGAATTGTGGGCCTGTTCTATACTTGGATGGGAGAGCACAAAGGAAACTGGATATAGGATGAATATTTATCCACAAGAATTAGGCAGAAATGTTGCACCTAGTTCCATTGTCACTGCTGATCTAAAAGAATAGGAAAGAGATGAAAGTAATGCCTAGAGATTCTAAGTAGTTTAGAGATTATAAGTAGTTTCAGGGTTCTTAATTAAAAGATAATGATAACTTTAAGTCCTGGTTTTACAGAGGTAGATAAATATGGGAGGGAAAGATATTGAGGAAACTGAACTGCATTATGATTAAGTTACTTTTGGAAGCAGAAGAACAGTCAGAGCTGAGATTATAGTCAAAATCTTCACATGCCTGAGTGAACAATTTCATTAGCCTGTGCTGCCACTTCACCAAGTACAACGAATGCACTTCATCAGCTATCTCCCTGTTAGCAGCCATAGCATGGGGCTTGATCATGGCAATTCCATTCTCTAATACTACTTGTTCTTTCGCTTAAAACCAGAGGAATAAAGAGGCAGATCTGTATCAGAAACCATTCAGTTCCACCAGCATTAAAAATTATAATCAGCTCTGAAACAAAGCTATTTTCTTGGTTTTGTTGCAAATTGTTCTGGACTCCGACCCCTCAGTGTCCACCACTACAAGCCCTTGTTGCTCCTTTCCTTAAGAGCCGTGTGGATCTCCCTCCCATTTTAGAGGACTTCTCTTCCTTTTTTTTCTTCTCTCTTCTGTCTTAGGCACAGGTTCCGAAGTCTCCACTCCTGGGAAAGGACAGGGGTACCAGAGAGGCAAAAGAAAGCAACAAGTTATTCCAGATGATCAACCTGTGCAACCCTTTAGCAAATGTTTGATGCATCAAAGACCTGTCATGGTTTAACCTTTTCGTACACCCTTGGTCAGAACAGATGCAAGCCAGTTGATGGCAGTTTAAAAATGAACCAGCCATATTAGAAGAGGGTGCAGGAACCATTCAGAGTTAGAAAGACTGAGTTGCAGTAAGGATGAGGAAGGACAGTTTAGTTTGCTAAAAAAGGACATGAGAGATATCTCAGTTACTGACTACTAGAACCTGCATGTAAAAATTGTTTGGAATAATATTGTTGGACCTATTAGATAAAAATGTAACATGAATGGATGTGCAGCTCAAGCTGAACAAATTCAACCTAAAAAGACAGAACATTTTTTTAACCACGAGTACGAAGTTAACCTTCAAAAGAGGTTTCTGGGAGAAGCAATAAGCTACGAACTCTAAATGTCTTTCTGGAAGACCAAGTTTTAATGAAGCCCAAATGATTGACCTAGGTAGAGGTAATATAATGTTCAGTGATATGTGACCCTGAAGTTCTGCCTAATACCAGATACACGATTAAAAACATTGTATGAGTCTGTGCTTATGTGATGGATTCCTGGACCCAGCAAGTTAATCAGTGAGGCAGGATCTTGGCTGTATAACCTGCTAGAGGGCTTTGGGAGATGGAGCTAGCCTTGTTTCTCTCTGTGTCTTTTACATTAGCAGGCCCTGGGGACAGGGAAATCAAGAAGACAGATAGCTGTAAGCTATGGCTGCTAGATCTCACAGATAAGATCCTATTTATACACTTTTCTACTATTTCCTCACATTGCACATGGGTCTTCACCCTGAAGGGAGGGACATATCATCTTGTCTTCTGGGTAGTACATAGCATAGTAATCTAGATACACTTTTAAGATACAGAGGCAAGTACAGATGTCTGAATCCTGGGTTTAGACAAAGCTTCACTTCAAGTCTCTGGTTCCCTGAATGACTCTACTGACCAGTAAATAATTATGTACAAATGGATATTGCCATCAGCATTTTCTTTTTGTGAATTAAGTGGTGAGTTCCAGATTGAGATTAAAGTACCTGTCTCTATGGTTCCTTTATACTCAAGGTACATCTAATCACCACAGTCCCACTGGAGCTGAGAGTGATATTCAACTTACCAACCATTAGGGATGAAATTCAATTTCCCATACAAAGCCATTTAGGATCCTCAGAGCACCTGAATATCTGCAGAAGGCTAGTAGAAATGACCTGTGACTTACAGGACATACTAAACTCCTGGTGTGGCAGCTAGAGGCAAAGGAGGATATCCCACAACAGACAAAATAGCTTTAGACTTCTATATCTGGACAGCTCAGTCCATCCCAGGGTGTCACTCTCCTGCCTGTCTAGACGTCTGATGAGTGTGATGGGAGTTTTGACACATAAGTAGGCACCCACATTTTGGGGTCTTAATCTGAAGCTGAATGTTTCTCACACTAACTATAGTCCTGGTGCTCCATATTGTGATCACTGGTTTAAGTCCCTGCAGCATGTAGGGCCTCAGGGCTCACAGGTTTTGCCTGGATGCCAGGCGGAATGCCAGGCTCATCACGTGTGTGTAACTGCAGCAAGGACCTTCTGATCCTGAGAGCCCCAAATGTCAGACTGGAGTTCCCCTATGACTTGTAAACATGACTGATATAAACCAGGGCCATCAGGAAGACTTTCCAGAACTGCTGTTTAGGGTCAGTATGCCTAAACTATTTTGCCATCCTAGCATGGATCATTTGAATCTTGTCCCAAATGTCTTATTTATCAATTTGACATTATATAAAAATATATGTGTGGCACGGCTTTACTAAGAATATGCATATAATAGGCAACAAACTAATGTTAAAACCATCATCTATGATGGGGAGAAAACCATTTCTACCACTAATGAAGAAGGGAGATTTTTTAAGGCCTGTAAGGCAAAGGAAAGTTTTTAAAATCACTGTCTTACTCATAAGAATGTCTAACAGTATCTTTAATGAGAACTACTTTTGAATGTCTGTAGCAACTATGGAATCTTTTTCATCGTGATACTAAGGTGAAAGAATAGAATTGAAAGTTTGTAACAGAAGTTTTCACTTCAGTCAAGGAAGGATCACTTATGCAGATAAACTGGATAAGGAATGATTACTTACTCTAACTTTCTCTCAACAGTAAAAACAGAAGAGTGCGTGTCTTGCAGTGCAGACAGGTTTATTTGATATAATATCTGCTACACAGTGACTGATGAAGTGAGCAGAGAAGGCAATTGTCACAAAGTCGACTGGGAAGAGAGCTAGCAAAAAACCAGAAGGAAAAATGGCAACCATTTTAAGGCAGAAAATTCACATTTCTTATATCCTACCTGCTAACCCCTTTCTTTTCTGCCTTCACTGGAAGAGTTGATTATGCTCTGCTAAAATTCTTTGTGAAATACATATCCCAGCTCGATTTCTTCTACCCACATTGAAAGCCCCAGTGAAGCAAAATATTGTTCAAAAAATATAGCAAAAGTAGATTTATTTGGCCCATGTTACAATGAGGAAGATGAGTCCTTGGTTTGCTGCCCTACTCCTCTTGCCATTATTGCTGCAGTGCATGTTGTCCCTGTGTAGGCATAGGCCAGTGGAGCCCAGGCAGAGCCCTGTGTGCCTCCCAGATCACTGCAACCATGTCCTTCAGCAGCAGAGCTGCAGTGCTTGCATCACATGCAGTGGCACCACATGGCTGCATCCACCTTATGCTCCTTCAGGGCAGTTTTGGTGAGGTTTTGTCCCATATGTATTAGGGGAGGAACACAGACTTAGTCAGAAGGAACTGACTAAACGGGTGTGATGTGGTTAGTAGATCCAAACCCATTTCCTATTCTACTTACCTGCAGTGATTTCTTGCCACTTGCCAGCAAAAGCACCTTACCAGGAAAGCAAGGTCTCAACCCAGGGATAAATATGTCTTGTGTCTCAAGGAGATTCTTCACTTTTTTTCTGGGCTGTTTAGAGGACAAATATCTCCCAGATAGGATCCACTTTTTTCTTCCATGATGTGGCTGTAAGAAAGGTGAAGCAGAGCACTGCAGTAGAGAGTTGGACAGCATGCCCTTTGTTTCTAGAAGAATGAAGCCTTTTTCTGACTTGAGCAAACACTTTACCCAGCAATACTATCCCTGGCAGTACTACAGAGTTCCCAGCTTCCATGGCCTAGAAAGGTAGATTAAGTTTCTCACCTGATTAATCACTCCAGTGGCCCTTGTCCAACCCAGGTGTCTCTGCAGAATAAAATATAATTTGCTGCAGTCACTGATGTTCTTTCCTGCTGCAAACTTTTTGAGAGTTTTGATAAAACTCTTTTTTTGTTGGATGCTCATTTCCCAGTCACTGCTAAACTATTTAGTTAAATCTATTTGTTCTCCAGATCAGTCTCACTGCTGCAGATTGTTGTTCCCATCAATCAATTCAATTTTGTCATGCTGAAGAATGGTGTGCTGTAGCTTTTCCATTTCTTTTCCTCCTCCCACTGCCTACCAACAAGTCTAGAATCACCTTGCCCATTCTTGTCTTGATTTTGGACTGACAATTGTTGTCTCAAATGATGATTTAAGCTGCTACAAACAAACTGGTCTTGTCCATCAGCATTTCATGCTTTCCACCTTCCTTGAATGGAGATGGTCTTTTGGACCATTTCTTCAGAAATGTCTCAGCTTGATGGGAACTCTTACTGTCCAAAGCCAACGGCATAGGCTTTTGCTGAGCTGCATAAAAGGGATCTAACAGTTTTGAAGGCATAATTGGAGGAGAAAAGAATGATCAAGATTCATAAAGCAGTGTAGAAAGGTATGAACCTTAGAACTTGAGGCAGTAAACAGACCATTGAAAAACAGGACCCACAAAAGGTAAAAGAGGAACTCATTTTTAGTTATCTGCAGGGACAGTCAATATGAAGTTTTCCACAATTTTCATTCTCATATGTTTCAGCTAATTAACCCTGGAGATGTAGCATGTACCATATGGGTAACTTTAAATCCTATTTTTGAACTGAAAGTCATTTGCACCTTAAAACCTTAGCCCCAGCTCTGCACACCATGCTTCAGAGCAGTAAAGTATGAGGGGCACCAGATTCAAACTACCCCTCTCTAAGCATTTCTTCTTCCTACCAGGTCAGAGGAAAGCTTTATGGACTTCCGCTCCTGGATGCATCATTTTGATGGGTGTAGCCCATCTGTTCTTGTCCTCTCAGTGATGGAGGCCACATCAGATGTCCTTCCTCTCAGGCATCAAGTTAGTTCTAGGGAAGATGTGTCCAAGGAGGGCTACAGAGATAAGCTGCTTTTCTATTTCCTGGTTGGACCTAACTGGAAAAGGTCAAAGCAGTACCATTAATCACCCTGTCATGTGATGGATGGGGATATCCACTCCTTTCAGTGATTTCTGTTGCAACTCCCTTCTTATATCAAATCAAAACCAGCCAAAACATAATGTCAGCCAGTAATTCATTGAGAGCTGCAAGACAATTTACTCTGTTAATAAAGCACAGTGGTTGACAGGATGAGAATGAGGCCATAATAAACAAATGAGGTCTCCTGACAGTAGAATGGATGAGGTTGGTTTCACTGGATATTTATCAGCAGCTCTCTTCCTGAACCTTACTTCCCCTCATCACAGAGTTCATTCCTCCTTCCCAGGAGTTTCCTTTCAGCTCCTGCCTATTTGCTGCTGGAGCAAATCCTCTGTTTCCAGCCTGCTGTTCTGGTGTATCTCACTGCCTTTGGCAGAGTGGGTGGTATTACTTCTGTCAGTATGGAAAGGCTGTCAGGAGCCTTCCCAAGCTCTTAGGAAACACGGAAATTGCATGCTCCTGTGCGCTACTTCAGCATCTTCTTTTTCTCCTGTGGGATGGGGAAAAAGGGCTGGTTATGATGTAGAGCTGCAGAGTGAAAGGAACAAGTGTGGGATTCCCTATTCATTTCGCAGCATATGACATTTAGCCAAAGAGGGGAGCATTAGTCCCCTCTTCAGCTAAAGAAGTCTGTTGTAGAAGCAAACATTAGGGCTTTGAGAACGCATACCCCCAGCTGCACTGGGGGGCTTGGTGACACCCTCTTAAAGCACAGCTCTGGATTTAGGAAGAGATGTCTGCTGTGGGAAGATTTATCTGAGGCATAGCATTTCTTAGTGTGGCTATAAAGAGGAACTTGTGTGGACCGGACGTCTCGGGCTCTCTCCCCACCATCCTGCGACATGCTGAAGAGGCTCTGTGAAAGTTATTCTTATCTGCAGTGTGGCAGCTCTGTGTAGGTCTTTGTACAGCCCCACAACCCACTGGCTTGTAGATACTGTAGGAGTCCTTTCCTCTGGGTAATATATCTGCAGGTTCTGAAAGAATGTCTTCCTTCATGCTACTTTGAATCAATTTTATTGCATAAAACCTAATAATACATTTGTTTAAAAATGTAGATTTTTAAGATTGGGACAATACTTCTGAAAGACCATCCTTTAGCACTTCTCTTTCTTTCCAGTTCATATTTCATCTTAAAATTATAATTAAAACTGGCAAAAAAATATGACGGAGGAGGTCACCAAACATATCAAACATAATAGCAAAGTTTGCTGCCTTACCTACTTTGAACTATATCTTTTAGCTACACTAAAATATTATACAATAAATTGTTTTTTAGTAACTAAACCCAGGATTCTCCCCATAAAATTTCTCTGGCAGAAGAACAGAAATAATTGCAAGCTTCTCTTCCAAAATGCTAACTACTCCCTAGGGAATCATCCAGTTATGCAGAAACATGAGACTGTTTATGTCCTCTGCATAATGCATATAACATAACTAAGGCACCTTTTTGCTTTTTGCACAATAAATCTGTATATCTGAGTTCATGTATATCAGGGAAGCTGCAGTTCCAGAAGTTGCAGAAAAAAAGAAACAAATGAACGCTCATTACAGGAATGCAGAGAAGTCATCATGGATTTCAAATTACAAAAATTTGCATGCCATCTCTGTATAGCAACCACATACATATTTCTGTCTTTTACCAGCTGTCAGATTCTTAAGAGATTGCTATGTAAGTCCAACATGGGCTCACTATCAGCTCAGAAACAAAGCAGAATGGATGATGAGGTGAAGAGATGCTCCTCTTTCACTCCTCGTTAAAGGTAATTTGAGGGAATGGGAGTTTCTGTGTGGGAGAATATGTGATGCAAGAACTATCCAAAAATATTTCTCTTTGCTTCCATAGCAACTACCATGCTGTCATGTCTTTGAATTTGTTAATTTATTCTTTCAGCTCTCTGTGTGGGCTTTGTCCAGTTTGCAGAGTTGCAAAATGATCTTTCCGCCTGTGTTTACAGATGTGTGCCTGCAGTCTGTTCTGGCAGCAGGGTACATCCTACATCTCCAGAGAGACCTCTCTGCAGCTTGCCAGTACTTCAAGGGGGCTTATGAAAAAGAGGAAGAATGACTTCTTATGTGGATAGATAGTGACAGGACTAGGGGGGATGGCTTTAAACTAAAACGGGAGAGAATTAGATTAGATGTTATGAATTATTTAATTTTTTTTTAACTCAGAGGGCAGATACTAGAACAGATTGCCCAAAGAATCTGGAGGGACCCCATCCCTGGCAGTGTTCAAGGCCAGATTGGATAGGGACTGAGTAACCTGGCCTAGTGAAAGGCATCCCTGTCCACAGCAGGGGTATTGAAACTAGGTGATCTTTAAGGTCAATTCCAACCCAAACCATTCCATGTCTCTGTGATTCTCTGCTGGAAACAGCACTTAAAAGGGGAAAGGGTGATGGCTGTTATCACATACAAGAGTCAAAGGACAGCAATTGTCCTCTGTAAACTGCTCTCTTCTTTGCATTCTGACTCATGCCCTGGCTGACCCAAAAATGTCAGAAGGAAGGCCCTGACAACTCTCATTTCATGGTACACTGTTGTAAAATCAGTCTTGCCCACATCTTATCTCTATCTATTCTGTGATATAAAGATGCAATTCTGAAATTCATGCTTGCAAATGCTTCTGTCTTGTGTCTGATGGCAGCAAGGATATAGTACATTTTCTTCTTTATAAGTTATAAGCACAAACTTGAGTGAAAAGTGGTGTAACAGGAAAGGTTTTATTGCTTTCCATCTATTTTTTTTTGTATTTTCAGAGTAATTTTATTCTTTTAGAGGAAATGCGGATATCCCTGGAAATTCATTGAGGGTCAATTACAATTTCATCTCTACAAGGACACTTGTAAAACTTCTGTGTTGACAGGTGAAGCAATTCTGGGTGAGTAATTGCTCTTGTTAGCACATATTGTGTTTCTCTGGGGTATGGAGGGTTCAAGCAGGCACAGCATGTCCACCTTTCCAAAGGCTATGGTGAGTAAATGCCATAGGCTTGATTTGGACTTATGACGAGCAGTTATCCTGCACAGTGATACCTGCAAGGTGAAAACCAACCTGCTGGCAGTTCTGGTGGTGGGAAGGTTCTGCCAGTGACAGGTCCACAGTAGCCCATGTGAGGAGCTCTGAGATGGGGCTCCCACTGAGCTGGGGGCCATGTCAGGCCCTGGAAGCAGGAGGAATCATTCTCTCTTTCTTGAAGCCCAGAACCAGGACTCTTCTAATCCCAAACTTCTGGCATCAAAGCTCTGAACATTTCTTTCAGAGGATTGTCCAAAATCTTTTAGTTCCACAATTCAACAACTTCTGTCAGACCCCAGACTTTTATATCCTCCCTTATCAAAGGAACAGAGATTTAGCTGATGTGGCCAAAGGGCTGAAGGACTGTCCTTTCTGTTCCCCTTTCTTTTGGCACCCTTAGCTTAGATGATAAAATTTATTTTGATCCTCTTATTCTTTTGACTTTAGTCTTCAACTAAGGAACTCATTAAAATCAAAAGCCAGTGTGCATATCTAAGTCAACACAGTTCCAAACTATGATGTCACAAAACAAAGTAACAGCAAAGCTCTCAGGAAGATGCCATTTCAACAAATTCAAAACAGCTGCTCTGCCATCTAGTGTCATAGAATAACGTCTGCTAAGCCCCAACTTTTACCCTAACTGCTGAAACTCCTCTACCATGTACTTTTCCTTCCAGTAGGCCTTTCAGGTCAGGAACATGCCTCTATTATCAGTGGCACAGAAAGGGATGAAGGTCAGGAGTAGTGTCCAGTCAGAAGCTCTCTGGCGGCATTAAGGTGAATGTACTTGGTCTCTCACATAAAAGGACTGTTCCTTACCAGGAATGGTAAGCTATAAAGCTTACCTAGGCACATCTGAAGAGCTGCTGACCTGCTCCCAATGATTTGATAGCTCTATTAAGAATGTTATCCACTTTCTTTATATTAGGCAGGAAAACAACAAGCCTGTGAGGAAAATACTATCTTTTCAAGTCTTCCAGATGTTCATTTTGCCCCAGGTATTTTCTGTTTCATAGTATGAGGTCATTTCCAGAAGTGAAAAATTGCCTAAATTAGGCCATAGAAGTCTGAACGCTAAGGGTTGAAATAAATTTGGATTTTTGTTTTAGAATTTTTTGTTTCTTTGAGGTTTTTATTTCTTTGGATTTTTAATTGTCTCTTTGTATCAATGATATCTCCCCCAAATGAACTTATATTCATTAAGATCAAGGAAATATTTTTTTCAAAACAAATTAAAAAATATAAGTGATAAATATTTTTGTCTCATTTAATGCTGTAGGTATGTACTTGGAAATAGTTTAGAAATAGTTTTTTTCCCCCAGGGCCAAATACCATTTTTGGAGAATCAGATGCGTGGCAATTAGGAATTATTCGCGTGTTCTCTTTGTTTCTTACCCAGACCAAACCTCCTTACTTAAATGTTGTCTTGATAAATCTTTAGAAATTGACTTAATTTGCCAGAATAACTCCAAATTAAGGTCAGTGTTCACTACTTCGATTGATAACAGATGTTTGGCTCCAGTGAAAGGAGTATGACTTTACACATCTTTTGAAATGTCACTTTTGAAATGTTCAGCTCTTTTTATTCACAACTAGAAGCCATGCCAGAGCAAGCCAATGCTGTCAATAGCAGAGCTGAAAGAAAACACACAAAGCACAAGACAGTGCATTCCAGAAACAGTACAAGTGTGGTTTGGAAAAGCTCAAATTTGAAGCCACTAAAACCATGATATAAATCCTGCAGTGCAGTCATGGTCTGCCTAATTTAGGAACTCATGAGAAATGCTGCCTTAGATCTTTCTTTCTCAAGCAATCCCATGAGATTGGCACTTTGTGGGGACAGAAGTGTGATGAGGCAGATCACAGGTACTTTTACTGAAAGGTTTCTTTGGGGTTTTGAAATCCTAGCCCAAATAGATGTTCTTCCTAAAATAAGGAGAAAAAAATAAAAGGAAATCCTTTAGGAATATAGACACTGATTTTATCTTACTGTAGCATGTCTGAAAGAAACATTCTTACAGACTCCTGTTTTTCTGGCAGGGTCTCTAAATCAGCATTTGTCCCAAAAGCACCCTAATCTAAAGTGCTTTGCAGAAGACTCTGGAGCCTCATGAGGTGGCTCTGTGAACACGCAGACCCTTATCATACTGTAAAATAATGAAGAGATCTAGATTTTCCCTTTCTAACCAAAGCATGACCAAAAGACAACTATGTTTTCAGGTGTAAAATGACAGCTAGAGATAAGCAAGCTTAGTGCATGGGTGTTGTTTACTCTGATGTGTTCCAGTTCTCTAAATAAATAAATTATCCCCCCTCCCAAAAATTGAGTCACGTTTTGTTTTTATCACAATAGTCCCAGATGTTTCAAATAGCTGGCACTAATAATCTGCGGTTTAGAACTGATTAGCATCCTATATCCCTTCATTTCTAAAATGGAATTTTAATCAGATTGTAATTCCTTGAAACCTCCACGTCAGTGAGTACTTCCCTAACCATTAATCAATTGAATTTTGCCCTCAATTAAGCTGCTTAAATTCCGTTCATATTACTGATTGATAACTTTCATTGCCTCCAGCACATCGCTGACACTCTGTCAGGGTTTTTTTTTAACATCAGGGCCATGACATTATTATAAAACTGAGAAAAAGAACAGACGTTTGCATTGCTCCTGTTGTGGCTTTTCAGCTTTCTCATTTTAAATATCTGTTTTCTTCAGGGATTTGAAAGTGGGTCATAAATTCATTTCAAAGAGAAATCACTTTCATTGGTCTAATCATGCAAGTACTCAATGTCTCTTCTGGGAGGCCAGTTCTTAGTGTGGAAGTAGCTTAGCTCCTTCTACTCAACCCCCCTGCATTATTTTTTTATGGCCTCTATGCTTTTTTTGTTGTTTTTGTTTGGCTGGTAACTTCTGATGCTACTGTGCTGAAGCATAAATAAATTTTTCATAGGGAAGTTGGTAAGTTGTGACTCTACAATATAGAAGGATAATAACTGAAAGAAAATGAACTTCTTTGGTTTGAGTTGAAAAGCTTCTAATAATACATTGCAAACTAGTTTACTGGAAATGGGAAGAAGTTAAGTTAATACCTCAGATAATCAATAGCTTTAATGATTTTTCAGGACAACCACATGCAACATAAGGGAACAGTTTTGCAATCCTTATTCAAACGAAGGAGATTTAAGTCTCTGGGACTGGATCATGTATTTACTGGCAATAAATAAAGAAACACAAAATACACTTCTCAGAACAAAAGGATTTTTGTGTTAACTAAGAATTCATGTTGGAGACACTTACTCATGCATATCCTTTCTTAGGTGCCACTTCTTAAATATTTTCTTTCCCTGGAGCAAATTGGGTGCTCTACATGATCATTTACAGCACCACGTGTTTCAGTTTTAACTGGATAGCCTGTTCCAGGTTTGATAGAGCCATGCATTTAAGTAATTATCTGGAAGGCAGGGTCAGGGACAGTAACATAGTCTGGAATTTAGCCACCAGAATACATCAGAGGAAGATAAATCCTCAGAGTCCCAAGGTAGTACAGAAATCACCTTGAAAGGATAAGCTGAGTTCTCCTCATGTCTTGCTACCGATGAAAAATATAAAAAAAACCAACACAGACCCCAAAATCCCAAGCATTTCTGGTTACTACTGTTAAACCTAATTAACTCTCAGTATGTGCCAGACATAGCAGACTTGATTAAAGTCTTCTGTTTAAAGATAAGTCAAGGTCTTTAAGCTTTTATTCAGATGCCTATGATTTTGTAGGAACACCTGCTGTACAGCATATGCTAATTAGAATTTTTGAATTAAAATGGTTTACATCACTCATGGAAGACAGGCAGGAAGGCAGGAAGGCAGGAAGGCAGGAAGGCAGCCAGGAAGGAAGGAAGGAAGGTGCCAGTGGCAGCTCCTGGAATGACATTCTTCTGCTCTCTGCAAGAACTTATGATATTTCTTTCTTAATCACCTCTGTTGGAGATTAACTTCATCATGTTTCAGTTCTACCTCATTGAAGTTAAGTTCCTTACCTTGCTATGTGTTATTCAGGGTGCTGGAAGACTGATGTTTGAGGCTAAATGTGTAATTTAGCTCCAGCTGGGAGCTGGTTTTGTTGCTGCAGTGGAGTTCTTCCAAGAGAAAAAAAATACGTAATTTGTTTTTTTCTGAGACATGTCACTTTGCACCAGAGCACCCTCAGAGCAACAGTCATGACCTTGGTGTATCGCCATCCTTGGTTTTGACAGGAGAATCAGTAGCACAAGATGTTGACTAGTAAGAAGTGATTCTATGCTGAGTTAATCAAAATCTGCAGCATGACACATAAACTGGGTTTGATTATAGTTCATGTCTCAAAGACTTTATTGTTGGGAAGAAGAAGGGCAGTTTTCTAGCTTTTATTTTACATACTTTTATAATTTATGGTAGGTTCCTAGCTTAGTTATTAGAAAAAGATATGTAGTACTTTTTGGTATTGTCTTGTTTGCTAGATCTCATCAAGTCTCCCAATATTTGTCTATAAAGATTTACCTAATGCAATCCTTTGATAAGTGGCACGTGTCCTCATTTGTTTCAGGGAACTGTTTTCCACTTCTTCTGACACTAAAGTCTGCTGTGAACACTGAGTGAGGAGTTGGAGAATCAGGGGTCCCATTTATAGCTTTCTGTCCATAGAAAGAATCTCAGCGGAATTTTGAAAGTGATCTTTAACGACCTCACACTTCCCCCGGAAAGTAACCTCCTGTCAAAGTCAGCTGTTCAATGGGACATGGTGCTTTGTTACACTTTTTAAAGATGCAAAAAAGCAACTGTATGTATTTGTTATTATCAAGAGTATTTTTTGAGATGTTAATTTGAGTTCTGACTTAGAAGTTTGCTGGGCTGATTCAGATGGACATTTTTTCGTAACAGAAAATACTTACAGATATGCGTGGGAGGTCCTTCAGAAGTGCAACACGATTTTTCTTCAGACACTGTTAATATTTCAGGTTGACACTGTGTTAGAAAAATACAGAAACTGTTTTTCCTTGACATTTGAGTTGTGCTATCTGAAATTAATTTCAATGGCAACAAGAAATATTGGTGCAAACTGCACCATTTTATAAGGGGAAATGCTGCTGTACTAAATCTTGACTGTAACCCTGTAATCCTAAACTGAGAGAAGACTTCAAAGGACTGAGTTTTACTCCTGCTCTCACATCAGACAATCAGTAATGCACATGTATTTGTGTATGTGAAAAGCTGGCATGGTTGATATAGTTGATAACAAAGCAACGTTATAGAATTTTCACTGTTGCCACCACCCAAAATTCACTTAAAAGAAAAAAAAAGTATCCTTTCCAGGTTTATTTTACTTGCTTGATAGATTTTGCCGCTTTGTCATTTTCATTTTCAGATTTTTTTTTCAGCAGCTGTGAAAGACATCAATATAAGAAGAGAAGTCTATGATTTACAACTATAAATTTTGTATAGCTGTTAGTCAAAGCAGGTCTTCATTTCCCTTCTGGAAAGATAATTGCTACAACTGAATTCATCATTCAGGGACTAAAAAAAACTGCAGAAATATTTGTGGGATAACCTTTCTTTAAATCACTACTTTTACTTAGATCTTTAGCTTTCTCTCTGTCCATTGCTTTTTCTGTGCATATTTGCATTTATTTCTATGCTTCTTTTTCTGTTTGTCATTCTTGGTCCTTACTATTTTCTCAGTATTTGTCTTTCCCATGCATGTTTCCATGTTTTTATTGTACCTTTGCTTTTCTTAAATCTTTCTGTATGCTTGTATTCTCTGAAAGTGCAGGGTTATATTTGGCAATCAGTAACTCAGGGATTGAGTGATGGATCACACTGAATTAATACTGCATCTCCAGTATCCTCCCATCACCTTTCTCAGCCTGCTTCTTTCTGACACTCTGAGGATTTGTTGTACTACTGTGCCCGGGTAAGAAAATAGCATAAGCTTGCTCTGAGACAGTTGCTCTCTCTGCTGTGGTCTAATTTGCTCCCTCTCAACCTTGCATATTTTATCACCTTGCCAGAAGCTGTAATATCCTCCCTGCTTTGTCTGCAAATGAGCCCATATATTTTTGGTGAAGCCCTGTCCTTATACTCCACAGTGAGCCAAAGGGAATGTGCTGGTTGTGACTCTGCTTGAGGATGTTCATATAGTGCTAATGCCACAGGACTGGTGCAGACTATTACCTTAATATATGGTATGTGGCAACATCTGCTGTGATTCAACATCTCAGCCTCATTAGCACAATTTTTCTTACCATTTTGTGGGGCTCAAAACCTCATGTGGGTGTTATTTAAAAAACTAAGATTTTTACCCTTGCTGTTATTGATTTTGTATGAGCTCTTCTAGAAACAAAACATGGTCATTTGGCTTATATTAGTAGGAAAGACATGCTGTGCTGTTGTGCCTGAGAGGCTGTGGCATGCAGTAAAATTTGCTGGACAGTTTTGTTGATTCCCATGGATACATCCGTTCCCATTGATACATTGTTAACCAATATTGCCTTTATCACCTGAAGGAAATGGGTGGACAAGTAACTGAGCTGTCAGCTTGAATCACAGAATGAAAATAGAGAAAACTGCACATCTTGTAAAAGTCAGTGGTGCAATGTTCCATTGAAAAGAGTAATTGCTTTTTTCCATGTCTTCAAGTCTTAAAAAGGAACAACACACAAAATGGCTCTGGAAATCCTTTCATAAAATGAGGATTACATTTAAAGGTTTTCCATGTAAAATTAGAAATATCTTAGGAAGGTAATGGATCCATGGCAATGGAATAAAAATTAATGGTCAGTGACTGAATGGCCTTAAGTCAGTTTCCTGACTCTTTTCCCAGGGTCTAATAGGCTGCTGAATTCTCTAATCAGTTTGTAGTATCAAGTACAGCTCCAGTTCTCTCACTTCCTAGGCAATCTTCCTGGCTCCTGGAAGTCCTGGACAAATGGTCAGTGATAGCATGGAAAAGACCTTGGTGTATCACCAGGTTCCTGCTGCTTGGTCAGGTAATGGTGAAGGCCATATGCAATGGCTACTGGAAAGCTCCTCTGTATCAGACACTGCATGGTCCACACTCATGGTTTCCCTGTACAACACAAGGAATGCAAAGGATCCTTAGGACAGAACTAAGGAATTTTTATTCTAACCAACAGTTCAGTGAGCACTGAATTTTATTGGAGAAGCCGAGAAGGATCAGCTGAGATCAATCTACATAGGCGCTACCAGGAATGAATAGGCAAGCTATTGAGTGGGAAATGCAGTATCCAGCACAACAGGAAAAAAACCCAGAAGTGTGAGTGGGGGCTCTCTATTCTACAAGGCAGGAAACAGTGGAACTTCTTAAAATTAGAAAGTCCTACAAAGAAGGTAGATAAGTAAGTTTTTCAACAGAGAAAGGTGACTGGTAAAATACTTCACTTAGCATAACAAAAATCTTAAAGGATATTTAATTTCAAAATCTGTCCAATTCAGATCCTGAGAAACTCTATTTTATACTTAGAATGTGTGAGCAACCAAAAAGGAAGGAACTTCTGGGAATGGAGTAATTTTATTTGTATTTACAAATGCATGCACACAAACATCCTCACCCATTTTTTTCTGTACACACAAGCCCACAATGTATGTATATTTATATTACTGAGCTCTCGAGGATGTAATTCTGGAGTGCTTGGCTGAGCACCATGGTCCTGACCTGTCATCAAAGCAGGCCTGGGGTTTGGAGAGTTTTCATCTGCAGACTGGCTTGCATGGCTGGCTGTACACAGGAGAGCTGTGGTGAGACCAAAAAGGTAGGCAATTGTAGGGCTGGGGCAAAGATTTTTAAAGCCATCCACTTTGCCAAATGCAATATTTTAAGACTATTCTTCCAAATGCCTTGTTTCCTCCAAAATGTCACCGAGGAAATTTTTCCTCTAATGAGGTTGACAGTTGTAGCAAGTCTCACTGCTCATAGAAGGGACTGGGTGATTCAGACAGGCAATGATGATCAGTGAGGAATTCAGCATATAGCATATCACAAATGAAACAAAAAGGTTAGGGACATCTGAATGAGGCAGTTGAGCTGTCACCATCACCCTTGCCTTCAGGTTTCATTCTGAAAATTGCAGGGAAGTTGTGTTCTTCCTCCCTCGAGATTTGCATAGGACATTTGCTGCATCAAGGATTCCTTCTGACATTTGTAGTGGAAGCAGCTAGAAGAAAGAGGGAAGTCAGATAGCAGAGTGTCTGTGTGTGTGCGCTGTTTCCAAGCAGATTATGTGCTGTAATCTGTAAGCACTGAACTGTGTTTGAATTATGAGGAACCTCTCCCTTGCTTTTGGTTAAGCCCCCTGGGAGAGGCGATATTTCCGGACTGCTAATGTCACAGCGTGACCTGTTAATAACCTGTGAGAGCCTTTCTCCACTCCGCTGCCTCCCACTCCCCCAGGACCTGGCAGCTGCCGTCACATGGATTGAATGCCTGCTTTCTATGCGCTTCATTGAGAAAAATTGAAGCATGTGGCCTGAGGTTCCCCTGATGACTGTCTGGGGATGATGATTTCTACCATCTGTTCTGGCTGCCTTTGGCTCCCGGAAACACCGAGGTGTATGTTGCTTCTGGCCATACGTGGGATTCCTAATGAAACCTCAGCTGCTGTCCAACTGTCTGTGAATATCAGATGGGTTTGAATTTTCTTCCGCCAAGAGGGGAGGGAGAAGCACTTTGTTTAACTCTTTAATCTGAACTACTAGACAGCACATGCATAATCACAGGGTACAAAGCCACTGAATTTATTAGCATCTGCATTGCTGTGGCAGCTGTAGTGTTTGCATGTGTGCTGGGTCTGTCTCATTCAAGATGCCCAGGCTGGTTGTTTCCAGGCTAAATATAAAGCCTTGAGTGAAATTCATCTTACTTCAGCTCACTGGGAAACCTTGCAATTATACCAGAGATTTATTTGATCCCTTCACTTCTGATTTGTATTAAAGGCACATTTCAGACATATAAATTGTATATCAGTATATTAAAAAGGCTGCTGATCAAATGTTTTAAATGCAGCTGAGGAATTACAGCATTTCCAAAGTTATTTGGAGTTATAGAGGAAGTCAGTGCAAATTGATATTAATTTTGATATATGAAAGAGACTTTTGTGTAAAAAAAAACTTGATAATGAATAAATACACACTTCTCTTTCAGGATTTGATATCCTGTCTGTTATTTTCCTTGTAGTCTTTCATTTAGAAACCTTTTCTCGATGTTTGCTGAATATCAGATTTTATGGATATTGAGGGTGACTATATCACCCAGAAGGCCACATCTTAATAGAAAGGATTTGACACTCTTGTTAGAATTGTCTAGACTTCATCTCTTGATATTCACACTGTTTTCTCCATTGATACACACACTATTTTCTTTGAATGAATAGATGCTCTCAGTAAAAAATACGAGTTTTATGTAGTTGGAAAAATGTTTACACAGTCAGTCCTTGAGCAGAGAAGTTATTACAGTGATTCTGAATGGATCAGCAGTAACTGCTTACATTTCTTGCAGTCATAATTCAGGCAGAGATATGCAGAATATAAGACTTTTAAGAGAAAGGAAAAGGAAAAGGAAAAGGAAAAGGAAAAGGAAAAGGAAAAGGAAAAGGAAAAGGAAAAGGAAAAGGAAAAGGAAAAGGAAAAGGAAAAGGAAAAGGAAAAGGAAAAGGAAAAGGAAAAGGAAAAGGAAGGAGATACCTAGTAGGAGTGCAGCAGTGACAGCCTTGGATTGTTAAACAGTAATGGAAGAGTATCGTGCATGGTACTGAATGCTTCACATTTTCAGATTCAAGTTAAACACCTCTGTAGTATGATCTCATGCATATATTTTTAGAGGCCATTTTTCTACTAATATTGTGGATGCTAATCAAAGAATGTGAAAATACTTCTTAGCAATGGCTTACTAAAGGGAGTTTGGTTGTTTTTGCTTTAGGAGCTTTTTTTGTTATGGTATGAGACATAACAGCAATCTGCAAACGCATTCAGCAGCCAGTGCATAGGCATGGGGTGGGAGTCAGGGCTCCCACCACTGCTGGAATTTTTTTCTCTTGATGACTGACTCATGCAGAGAAGTGCATATATCTCTTCCATATGCATGCTTTCAGAAACCAATAGAAGTCTTGAAAGTAGGCAGCACTAGAAAATTCAATAAAGTTTGCAAAAATATTTCAAGTTTTAATTTATTAAGCCATTAACAAAAAAACCAAACAAAACCAACCAAACAAAAAAAGCCAGTCAAAGACACAGGAGCTCTATATAGAAACATTTGGTGTATTTATTTTCTCCAGTCTGGAATGACCCAGTAGCTACCTCTGCCTTCATCTTTAAAGCAGATTTTTTTTTTAGCAATGAATGAAAGGCTACTGGCTTTTAGAAAACATGAGCAAGTTAAGAAGGACACGCAAGTACAGGAGAGGTTATTTGTCCATAATGTAAAGCTTCTCTGGCAGCATTTCTCTTTTTGTGTCTGAATACAGGAAAATTTATCTGTACTACCAGTGTCTGCCAAAAAAACCCAACAAAATTCCACCAACAGAAAAAAACTCCAACTCCAAAACCAAACCCCTTACAAGCCTCTTAGTTTTAAAAAATAGTTAAATGTCTTTTAAAAGTTCTTTCAGCCCAGAGCTTTTTAAGGGAAATCTGGTGTTTCTTTCTACTCACTGCATAGACTTCTGCACCACTGAAGAGAGATTTGACAGGTGGAGATAGCTTGTAACAATGTACTTGAAGCTCTGAAAGACTAAAATCAGTAGTCAAAACCATTCCAATATGGATTTTTTCATGAATCTGCCTAAAAATATATGTCACAGAGAATTTCTTTCCCCCTTTTACTCCCCTTTTTCTATTTGAAGTAAGGTGGCTATTTATACTGAGCTGCATATCATTATGTGTGATTCTCCTTTTCTGTTAGTCACATCACATCTTGGTTTGCAGTCACAAGTGACATAAGATATTGCAAAATGTCACTAATAAATATGTTAAGAGACACTATACTAGAAATAAAACATGGAGATCCCAATGTGAATCTCATCATCAAGTTCTTCTGCCACAGTCCACTTTTGTTGAAATTTAGATTTTGATGAAACATTTGTAAGAATTATTCTGAAATGGAGAAATACACTCTGCAATTTCTAGGTTTGAGGGGGGCAGAACATGAAAGCTTCCCTTCTTCTGTCACTTGAAATGTTTCCTTTAGGCTTAGAGAGCTGTTAGAGGGATTTGAGTATACATACCTGAGGGAACACTTGGTCTGAAGGGATTCTTTTTTGGTTGCTATTGGGAGGTGACTGTTGCACTGAATTCCCAGTCACGTGTGCCACAAACCCTAACTAGAGACAATGTTGGGGAGAACTTCACAGATGATGGAGGAAGAAATGGCTGTCAGAGCAATTTTGTTGCTAGCACAAGAGAAGAAAGTTTGCCGTTTCCAAGTACACATATACATATTCCCTGCTCCAGGTTATGCGTGTACAGCCTGACATATAGCAAGGGTCTGGCTTACATAGGTGCTGAGCATTTAGCTTTATGGTTGTGGTGTTGATAGCTTGCAGTTCTGAAAAAGAAATCTATGATTTCTCAGCACAGGTATCCACTTATGCATGCTTGCAGCAAAAGTCTCTGGATGGCTAAAGCTTTAGTATACCTGATCAGGGTTTGTGTGTGATTAGTGTGCTTAGTCATTTGATTAGTGTGCTTAGTCATTGAGTGTTAATTATCTATAAATGAAGGAAATTTCAGTGCTGAGAGGCTCTTTTTTCAAAAGCCCTAGAAGAATACAGCCTTCCCATATAATTCAGACCATAAAGAGAATCCTAAACAATCAGAGCCCTCCTAAGAAGTCTTGTTATATGGAGAGGAGGATTACATTTTATATGGAGTAAATGAACAGAAGTACCTTCTCTAATAAAGGGAATATACCAGGCAGTGGAGTACTTTCCTCTGGAATATTTGCAGGCACTGTCATTTAAGATGCTCATAATACTGAATGAAACTCCAGAAATAAACAAGTAAGATTAATTCTATGCTAAAGTGAGGTTCTAATGTGACTCTCCACCTCTAAAGGAATGGTGACATTACTTTGCTGTGGCAAACTCAGAGCAAAGAATAGCAAGCACTGAGTAAGTGAGTCGTTTGCCAAATAAGTGTCCCATTTTCAGAGTAACCTTTAGACTGCCCTAGGTTTCCTGTTTGACTGCTGTTCCAAGGAATTGATACAATACCAGGCAGCCAGCAAGGTTTCTTATGACAGCAAGTGCATACACAAATAGTCAGAAGGTGCTGGGTTTCCTAAAAGGATATTTTAAATAACCTTACAAGATCTTAGGTAAATCTTTTGGACTGGTCATCAAACAGAAAAAGCTCAGACTTTTGCAAATGTGTAAGTAACTTCCTGGGGCTTTGTTTTCTAAAGTACACACAAGTAAATATCAAAAGGGGCAGTAGATAATGACACAAAACCATTGTTTTATTGCTTCTTTCAGTTAAATCACATCCCAAATGCTTATAATACACAACATGGATTAGTGAAAATTTCAGCAAAGGACAAACAAAATCTGGTTCTGGAGAACTGGTGTGATTGTTTGGTAGCCTTGATTCCTGACAGGCAACTGATGCAGAGCAGTGTTCCATCATCTTATTTTGATCCAGAGTTTAGGCCAAATCTTTTATGCTTATAAGTTTTAAGTCCTCATTTATCTATGAGGTTTATGGGAATACTGTAGGAATATGACATTTAATTAAGGCAATCGAGTGTGTGAGATAGTCTCTTTGCTAGTAAGCTGTTTTCTTATTTTAATTTTGATGTTTTAATTGTCTTTATCTTCTCATTCTATGTGTTTATGTATGGTGTTTCTCAGTAAAACTGCTGCACTACCAAAAATACTGTCAATAATAAAAAGGATAATAAAAGTTTTGATGTCAGGTATGACTCTAGGAATGCCTTTATTATTAATTTTTTTGTAATAGAGACCTTTTTTTGCTAGCAGCTATGAACAGAGAGTACAGTTTTGCATCTTATGTACTTTTTGTGTTTCCAGGAACAAAAAAAAATAAAAAATTAATTTTCACAGCTGAGGAGAGAGGAACAACATCCCAAAAGGCTGAATAACTTTCTCCTACCAGATTCTCCTCAGAGACACTTGCCCATTAAGGGAAAGCACACAGCTTCAATTTCTATGAATGCAGCTCTTATTTATTCTGGGTATAGTTGATAGGGTGACTCACTGCTTTGCTAATGAAAATCTGGTGTTTTGCCTTTAAAAAAGTACATTCAAGCAAAAGCAAAACAGATTTTACTTACTATCTTTGTTCCGCTATTTTAAGGATAGGATTAGAGGACAATGCTAATAGGGAGAATTAAAGAGACAGGTTTGTCCTTGTATGAGCAGGAAATGAAAACACACAATTGAAACCCCAGTGAACTAGAAAGGAAGGTGTACAGTGAGTAAGAGCAAGTGTACAGGTCTTCATGTCTTGAATGAGGTGTAATGTGATCACAATCTCTGCCTTCCTGTGCATCGTGAATAAGAACATAACACAAAGGAACAAAACGGGGCCACATTCTCCCTTGGTGTAAAATGTCATAGCTCTGCTGAAGTAAATGGGACTTTGCTTAATCACCTTAGGTAAGGATTTCATCTTTTCAGCTGGAACCTTTCCAGACTGCCATGCAGGTGTCACTCCACCCCACCTGCTTTCATTCACTTAGGCAGACAGCAGTGATGCTCTTTCCTGTAACCTGGATCCCGAGGCCATGCTCTATGGGAGGAAAGCTCTGATTGTGCTCCTGCAACCAGTGATGGCTGCCCTGGGTCTCAGGCACACCTTTCCCTGAACCACTACTCCATGATCTCACTTCTCAAGGATGTGTGTGCAGGTGTACACACACACACATTTTACATGAGATTAAACAATGTATTACTTTTTACTTCACTAACATGGAAAATATGCAGACCTAGGGGAGAAAATAATGTGCTGAAGCCCAGAAGCATTTTTTCTTCTATTTTCTGTTAGCAGAATTTCGTTTGGGTTTTGGATCTCTGTGTCCCTGTTCCTTATCTTTCTGCCAAGTCATGAAGCATCTCTTCCTCTATGCTGCCTACTGACCTGTTTGTTCATTTCTCATAGCCAAATTGAACACAATCCTCAGCTGTTGTAAAAATATGCTCCTCTCTCCTCACCCAGTTGCTTACTGAGTAATTCTGTGACATTTCTTCATCTCTACCTCCTCTGTGTTCTTAAATGAGGCAATTACCTTGGATTTTCTACTTTCACATTAAAGAGTAAAGAAAGCCCAATTTTCTTCCAGCTTTATCTAATTGATTGCTCAGTACAGGTTCACCTGAAAAGATGGACTTTTAGGTTTGGCTACAGATTGCTTTTCTTTGTCTTTGAGAGAGATTACTTAGCTTTTGCCAGTAAATGTGTCTATAGTAATTATATCCTAGAATACTGGTTCTTTTATATTAAAAATTTAGTAAAATCTTTATTTTAATGAGCTTTATCGTGTTTTAATCACAGATAAATTGTCTTGCTAAGTCCCAAGAGAATTTTATTGCTTAATAATTTCAAAGACAGTTTTTAAAGGTAGGTACAGATTATCAGAGAATCGCAGAATCGTTGGGGTTGAAAGTGACCCCTGCAGATCATCTAGCCCAATCCTCTTTCCCCCTCAAAGCAGATTCACCTGGAGCAGGCTACACAGGATCACATCCGGTCAGGTTTTAAATATCTCTACAGAAGGAGAGTCTACAGCTTCTCTGGGCAGACTCTGTCAGTGTTCTCTCCATAGTAAAGGAGTTCTTCCTTAAGTTCAACTGGAACTTCCTGTGCAGCAGTTTCTGCCTGTTTCCCCTTGTCCTGTTGCTGGGAACTACTGAAAAGAGTCTGGCACCATTTTTTTGACAGCTGCTGTTAAGGTATTTGTGTACATTGATAGTATCCCCTCTCACTTGTCTCCTCTCTAGACTAAACAAGCCCACCTCCTTTGGCCTAGCCTCATAAGAGAGATGCTCCAGTGATCATAGCCGTCCACTGGACCCTCTCCAGTAGTTCCTTGTCTTTCTTGTCCTGAGGAGCCCAGAACTGGACAGTCCAGATGTGCCTCACCAGGGTCACCTACTGTGACTTGCTGGCAATGCTCTTCCTAATGTATGCCAGAATCTCACTGGCCCTCTTGGCCACCAGGGCACTGCTAGCTCATAGACAGCTTGCTGTCCACAAGGACCCTGAGGTCCTTATCTTCAGAGCAGCTTTTCAGCAGGTCAGCCCCCAGCCTGGATCTGGTACGTGGGGTTATTTCTCCCCAGATGAAGGACCCTGCATCTGCCTTTGTTGAACTCCATTAAGTTGCTTTCCCCTCAAGTCTCCAGCATGTCCAGTTCTCTCTGAATAGCAGCACAGCCTTCTGGTATATCAGCCACTGCTCCCACCTCTGTATTGTCCGCAGACTTACACTCTGGCCCTTCATCCACTTCGTTGATGAACGAGTTAAACAAGACAGAAGCCAGTACTACCCCTGGGGAACATAATTAGGCTACATCCAGTTGCCTGTAGAAGGCTTCATTGATTTTTTTTACTTGTCCTGGTGGCCTCTATTAAACACCCACAACAGGATCAACAGGACCATGTTATCCTGCCCTTTATTTCTTACCCATAAGCTCTCAACATGTTCTCCATCCAGCTCTAAGCATACATTCCAGCTGCTCTCCCTCACATAAAGAGTAGCTCTACCACCTTGGTTTGCTGCCTGTCTTTCTGTCCTGGGTTGATGCTGAATTGTATCCCCATTCGTCTGTTTAGCTCAGAAATAAGTTTTGCACCTTTAAAACTGGATCTGAGAGTGAAGGTGAAGCAGTGGGATGTCTGAGGCAATTGTTTTCAAAACATAAAGATAAAAGATAAAGATCAGAGTTTTCAGCTTTCCCTCACTCACGGCCTGTGTTGTCTGCAGTGCGGATGGTGAGAGAGCTCTCCTTTGCCTTTTGTTAGTTTTTGGCTGGCTGAGGCAGAGAAGTTCTCCAGACTGTGTTTTTGTTTTTTTTTTCTTTTTCTTAGAACTGTTTAACCTGCTCTGGACTAAAAACCCCAAAGGGCACCAGGAGCTCACACCTGTGGCCCCCCGGGCCTGCCCTGGGCCCGGCCTTTCCCAGCCCCAGAGGGACTGAGGGCAACTGAGCCGAGCTGCAGCCACGGGAGAGAGACTCTGGGAATTTGTCATCTCTGCGGAGCAGCCAGAGGTCTTGTTGTTCGGTATTGCTCATTTGTTGTGCTGGGGAGTGCTTTGTATGTTAAATAAACAACTTTTTTCCACTTTCCTCCGAGGAATATTTTTTTCCTGTACCGAACCAGCTGGGAGGAGGGGTGGTTCGGATTTGTTTTCTGGAGGGACTCCTCCCGGAGGTTTCTCCCCAAATTTGCCCTAAACAAGGACACTTTCCTAGAAAAGTACATACCCACCCATGATAACATTCCAGTCACGTGTGCTATCCCACCATGTCTCTGTAATCCCAGTGAGATCATGGTCCACACACAGGTCTCTAATTCTTCCTGTTTATTCCCCATGCCATATGTGTTTCTGTACAGGCAGTTCAGGGGGGCATTAAAGCACTCAGTCTTTCCAGGACAGATGTAAGAGGATCCACCAGAGCCATAAACATTCTTGAGATGGTTTGCCTTCTGGTTTTGTTTCAACTAAGGAACATTCATCACTTTTTGATATTTTTCTGAAAGTTCTAAAGCAGCTCAAACCCAGAGCTTGAATTTACTGACTGCTTTGCAGAACTTAAGAAATACTTTACATCTCAGGCTGCAGCAAAATGAAGGAGGCAGTATTTACTATAATCTGTTGGAAAAGAGGGAAATAATGGACATTTTATTCCTAATTCCATTATAATAAAATAGAGAAGATTAGATAACTGCCAAAGCCAAACCTTTTAAGAAGAAATCATGTCCCACTAAAGACAAATACATGATTTCCTGTGACTTGAATTGTGCTCATGTGTAATTTTATTGTTTCATTGGAGTGTGTAGTACAAAACAGGCCCTTTTTCATGATACAGTAGTTTTCCCAGTCAAGCAGCAAAACATAAAAGATAAAGACAGGTGGCTTCAACACTTGTTGTAAAGCTTGACTATCCATTATAATTTGAGGTAGAGAAGGCATATCATGTGTCTATGAGAAGAGACAGAGGAGGGGTAAGTGATAATCTGAAGTGTAGACTTAAATCCAGTGCAACTGGAATAATATTTGAGACTAATGTTCTACCAAGATGTTGTGTGACATTTTACCACTTGTAAAGTAAACTAAGTTCTGCACTGCAATATATATATTAACTCCAGAAGGGTTAAGTTCTAATTTTCTTGAGTATCTTAAGAGCACTTTTCTCTTCTACACTAGATGAAGAAGGGGAAAAGTTTTGCCTTTTTCTAATTGTCCAATCCATTCTGCAGAGTGCACAGCAACATTCTAGCCCTGGAATTTGAAATTACCTACTAATGACACAGGAAGTACCAGGCAAGAAAGGTCTGTTCCAGCTGCCCAACAGCACCAGCTAATGTGCTCAGATACATTTTCAGAGGTGAGGAAGCGGGTTGTTTGCTCTATTCATTCTGTGCCAGGGTTGCCAGGATGTTGAACAAGGTTGTATTTACACAAGAAGTTCTTTGCTGGTATAAGAATACTGTCATACTCTGTTGGCAAAAGGTTGTCATGCAATTGCAGACTACAATAGCAGAACTGTGGAAAGGCACCCCTTGGCAGTGAGACAGTGGAAGTAAAACAGTTCTTTTTTCTGGCTTAATCTTTTTTGTATTAGAGTCCTGATGGTGCAGCTATTTTGAGGCAGAGGTAAAAGGAACTGAGAACTGCTAAATACTTCAATATTACTGTGTGCAGAATATTGTATTGTAAATTGTAATACAAGTTCCTGAGTAAATACATGTATGAGGAAAAGAAGTGGAAGGGTGGTAGCGACGAGAGAGAGCAATAAAAGTTGTCCTTTAGGAATTCTTAGAGATCTGGAATTTACCTTATGTAAATTACTGCCAATTTATGGAGACACAATATGTATGGAGACAGAATTGTATCACCTCATGGAATAATCTAGGAGGGAAAAATCAGGAAGGAGTGAGTCATTGATACCCCAAATATTAACAGAAGCATAAGAACAACTGGGTACAAATTGGGCACAAACAAATTTAGTCTGAAAAACACAGAAATATTACTAACCAGTAGAGGACTAGTATCCCGTGATTGTTTCCCAGTAGAGAAATTGTAGTGGCAAGAACTGTCAACTGTTGAGAGACTGACAATAGGATACTGTTCACCAATGCACTTGATGACCCAGGAGGACCCTTCCAGCCCTAAGTTCCCAAAACCACTTTAGGAGTTACAATAGAAGACAGCAAAAATTTAGAAAGACAGAAGTACTGCTTCCTGGATGTAAAATACAAAGGAGTTTCAGCTCCAAAATGTGTCTAGGTGAAAAATGCTGCTTCATATTGTTATTGCTGGCTACAGGTTTTTGAGCCCCGGATGTTGCATAAGACCAATGCAAGAAATTAGCTTGAAATCACTTGGCTAAAGTTACTTTTCAAGGGAAAGCCTGTGGCAGCTTGTGAAACACTGTAGGGAGACCAGTACCCAACTGCTCTTTGTCAGCAACACATCCCTTTGTGGATCACATCCACTGATGGACTTCTTAGGAAGAAGAAATAAAAACAATTGTAGGTGTATAGAGTTTCTTCCTTGTCCCCACTGCTGAGCTTTAGTTCTTGCATCCTAAGCAACTGGTCTTCCTAAGTTTCATGTAAACTTATTACTGATGAAGTCGAAGATATCTGCAGGAGTAGGAATGACCCAGATTTTATCAGGTAACTCAGGAGAAAAATGCTCCTCTCTGCCTGTCATTGCTTGTTCTTAGTGTCAGTTTTTTCTAATTCAAAATTTCTGCCTTCATTCTTCCTTTCCTGTGGAAATGGTGAATAAACAATTTGAGCCTGCCCTGAAAGATTTTTGTCCTTTGGTTTATAGTTGTATATCCTTTACACAGAAAATTACACAGGTGCTGTGAATCACATTAATTACATGCCAACTCAAGTGTCACCATAGTACCTTATAGAGTGGAAATACCTCCACCTGCTGGTTGCATCTCTGCTGAAAGACACTCGTGGTGGGATTGGGGATTGAGCTGCGTCTGCTCAGAGGGGAAACCCTGTTCTAGATTTAGAAATTAAGACTCCCTGGAAGTAATTTCTCCTGGACAACGTTTCACTCCACAGGCATACTAGATAGCCCTAGTAATGCAGACTAGGAGACACCAAAATAGATGCTGTTTAATTTTTTTTTTCTTTTTTTCTTTTTTTTTTCTTTTTTGTGATGTGATTTTATTACTGAGAACCTTGTAGTGTTAACTTCTAACACGAGTTTTGACTATAGTTGCTTTTTTTGGGAGGGCTTGGTAGGACAGAATCACAAGATGACCTCTGTAAGAAACACATACAGAGTCCATCTGCACACTTCTTGAACATACAGCCTCTCCCTCTTTCTGTTTAAATGAGTCCTATGGTTTTGACACCAGCAGGAGCTTATTGTCTCCCTACAAGACACTCTTTAGATAATCTTACCTTTTTCTTGTAATTTTTTTCTTGTTATCGATGTCACTTTGTTCTGGAGAGATTTTAGTTAGGGTGTAATTTTATATGCATCCATCTGAGGTAGTTTAATGTGTTTTGTTATGATTGTCACCATGTTCTAGGCTGAGTAAAAATACACTTGAAAGTAAAAAAAAAAAAATAAAAAAAAAATCTGTTTCTACATTCCAGGAGGGCATCAGAAGAATAGAGATGACTGCAGTAAAGACACTTTGGATTCACTCTAAGACAGAAGAGAGCACAATAAGAATTTCTGCTTATGTTTACAAAGTAAGAAATGAGTAATAAAGAAACTTCAAACAAGCCACAGGCTTTTATGCCTTTTGACTGAGGAATTTCGAGTTTACCTCATTTTTGGAAACCAAATTTGTGTTTAGATTTCTAACGTGTTCTGTGCTGTAGTTAACACCTGAAATTTAAAGAAAAATGAATTCATGCTCTAAAGCAAAACTGCTCTGTGTTGCAAAACAGCTGCAGAGTGAGATATTCTGTATAACTTGTGGAAAATTTAAAATGAGATTTTGGTGCATTTCAGCAATAAGTTATGTGGAGCAGCTCACCTATGTGACCTACAGAACAATCAGGCTTTTTTGCCCTCTTCCAACCATGTTGTATTATTTTGAATTACATTTATAAGTCTTGGATATAGGGCCTTCTTCTCCTCACAGACTTTTATGGTGTGTAGTCCATGGGACATCAGCCTCTGCTGGAATTCCTTGTCGGTTTAACTATGTAAGACAGGCCCTCTTATCTTACAAAAATTACTTTCACTACTACAGCAGCCTGTTCTTGGTTTTCCCTCTTTTCTGAGTACTTCTTGTATGCAGGCAGAGGAATGCGGGTAGGAAATACATCTACAGACAATAAATCCCATGAAGTCAAATAGGCAACGTGCATGGCTGGTAGGATCTGTTGCTTCGGGGAGAACTGGAGACACAGTAGGGTAAATGCTGAACACCTCGCTCTGTCATATCACACATCCAGCCAGGAAAGTTTGTTATCCAAGTCTAAAAATGCATTGAAAATCAAGCAAATTGAAAGGGAGAGCAATTAATAGATAATTTTTTTCTTGAAGTTCTCCGGCTTTTACTCTGCCATATGAAGCGCAGTTGGTAATGCATGTCATATTTTTTCAACTGGCCACTCAGCTGCTTTCTGCAACTCAGATCTTCCTGTTCCTCTGTCTGATATATGTGTCATAGCCAGTGAGAAAGGCGGGAGCTATGTGACTGAAACACGACAAAGAGCTTTGCAATTGATTTTTCCTCTGCATTGTTAGAAAACATCTGATTGCTTAAAGGATCTCACTGGGAATTACAGCCTTCTTCCCCACTGGCTTTTTGTAACTTGTTGATTAAATATCCTAGCCTGGGCCTTTGCAGTGGGTTAAAACAAGGACTGACATGAAAGTATTTTGTCAAATGATAACCTTCTAATTCCAGGCATTTTTAACCTCACACTGACAGCCATTTCAGCTGCAATGGATTCTTGGAATCCCAGAGCTTCCTGCTGGTGGTGTTCATTGCCTACGATGCTGATGGCAAGCCTGCATCCTGTCTGTCTATGTCTGGTTCCTCACAAAAAAAAAAAACCAAACAGCATGCAGTGACACATGGCTGACAAGCAAATGAAGAAAAAAAGCCCAGAGAGCAGGTATTTTGGCTTGTTATGTGTAAGGCCATCTGTCTGCTACCTGGCAGCTAAATGTTTACTGCCTAGCATGTGTGCCTGGTTGAAGACTTAATTGTCTACCATTATTATTAGCGACCAGTTATTGAGTGCCAACAATGTGTTCTCCTGCCCTACAGTAGGAGACATAGTTTTCTCATCTTCCAACAGCTCTCAGGAGAAAAGTAATAATCATAAACTACTTGGTGGGGCTTAATTCTTACAGAGATAGATTTACTCCCCTGCTTTTCCAATAGATGTTTGTCTTCAGTAAATTCCCTAAAAATGCACAAAACCCAGGAAAAATTGATTTATACAGGTTTTTATAATGTGGCATCCTGTTTTATTTGCTCCTAAGCAGTGTCTGGGATTACTGCATTGTCTAAATATGCATAGAGTTTTCAAGCCACAAAGATTTCAGGCTCTCTTGTACCTAATCCTATCTACACCATCCAATTAATGCTGGTCCTATCAAGACTTTCAAACTCCTCAGAGAAAAAATATTACTCCAGGGCCACAGGGACATAGAATGGAGCAAGACAATCTATGTCTTCTAAACACAGGAGATAAACTCCCCTGATTCCTCCCCACGTATGAAGCTTCTGGAAAAAAGAAAACCACAATAAAGGATTTCTGAAGTGATTTTTAGATGCATGACAGGTTTCATATTGCATTACTTGTAAGTGTCAGATTAGTCTTAATAGAAGAATTTTATTAAATAATTCAATAATCACATGAATTTCAGATTCTGTTTGACTGTACACTGTATGAAAAAGAATAGATAGCGTAAGCATCAAGAAAAATGTTTTTATATATATTAGATAACAGTCACAACTTTGGCAAAGTAAGTTTTGTTCCTAGACTACCTAAAAACATCAGTAAGCAAAGAGAAAATTAAAAAATTCCTATGTGTTGGGAACCTTCCATCATCTACTAGCTGAATCTCTAGGGCTTTATATGTTTATACCAATTAACTTAATGCCCGAATGAGGTGATAAAAATAGGTAAGCTGCATGTGGCCTAAAGTCCTTTGGAAAAACAGGACTTATGCCCTTCATATACTCTGGAAAATTACAATCCAGTTTTAGTATTCTGAGGCATAATAGGACGGTTGGCCTGAAATGGGTCATTAAACAAAAACTGCTGTCAGGTTTCTCCAACAGCCACAGTTTAAGTCTTTAATTTTCCACTGGCCTGAACATCTTTGTCAGACATCCACTTCATGTATAAATGTAAGAAATACAGTTGTTAGGTCTGATTCCTACACTGTCTTCTCAGACAGCAGTCTGGCAAAAGACACTTCAAATGGTGGGCTGCCTGGGGTCCTACTTGTAGGTTACAATGAGACTAAAAAAAATTTTCCAGGCAGTGGTCTTCTTTCAGGTATTCAGTGTAAACAGTGGGGAACAAGACCTCTCCATATTTTTCCCTTCACTGTGCATGGCCCTGGATCAGATTAACACTCAGCTAAGGGGTTTGCTATGTAGACTGCATTTTAAAAATGGGGGATTGATGAAGTTTGCCAGTCATCTTGGTACAAATTTGACAAACAGTTTCTAATTTAAAAAATAATTTTTGAAGGTAGATTCATAAAATAGCTGTGGAAGAGGAGGCTTCAAAACATCTCAACAGTGTTCATCCAAAACGCATGAGGAGGTTGCTGAGCAGATATAGCCAGGCTTTTCTAAAAATGCTCTTAGCATTAGGCCATTAATATAAAACTCAAGCTGTCCAGCAGCCAGATTTAGAGGCCTTCTGTGTGGTCAGAACCTATTAGATGGAGGCATGTGATATTTTAATTTTTTTCTCTGGATTCAGAGACTGAGTTAAACTGTTCAACTGGGCAGGTAATGATTGATTCAAGAAAATGCCCACCTCTTTTAAGCATCTTAAATATGCTTAAGAGTAGGGCAAGGGTTTCATTTTTATCCTCTCTGTGACAATTTAAAGAATCCAGGTAAAGTGAAACAGCTAAAATGAGAAATGCTTGGAATTACCAGCCATCAAACATAGCTGTTCATGGAGATGTTTTGAGGGAGTTGAATTGACTCCTGGCAGAAGGGAATGAGTCTGTACATACTGGTCTCTGGGCAGTCTACTCAGCAGTTCAACCAGTCAAAAGAAATTGCATCAGCTCTCTGAAGCTTCTGTAAAACTTACTCCATGTCTCTGCCTACCTCAGCCCGAGAGATCTTGTTGATTTTCAGACACTTCGCAGAAGTAGAATTGCATTTTCTTTTCAACTGTTGACATGCAGGCCCCATCTTCAGTGTATTGCTCCTCCTCTGTGTTGTCTTTCCCCTCTTGTCCCTCTGGTGGGTAATGCAGGCTTACAAGAGTGGTTTTCTCATGGACTTCCAAATAAAGCTGGGAGTATGGAGTTGCTATTCTATTGCCTGTGAGACATAAAAACTTGGACTTGTTTTGTCATGTTTTTTCTTCATCCCAAGATGATTATTTCTTATTACTCCTCACCCATCTGTAGGAGACTATAAAACTGTCATTCTGATCCAATGACTAAACCTCTCAGTGAATGAACACCAACGTACCTGGCCAGCAGATGACTCCTGCCTCAATTATGCATTTCTAGCAAGCTTGCAGCTCTGCTTGCCGAGGCAGTCAGCCAAACCCTTGTCCTGTCAACATTAAAAGCTTACCTGAGGCTCAGCAAGCAGGAGGATCCACATGGTGGCAACCTTAGATGCTCTTGTTCTTGCTTTTCCCATATAATTCAGACTTCTTGAGCCTTAGTAATTTCAGACATCTTGCAAAAAAAATTGTGACCAAGGCATTTAAATAGGCCTGCTTTGGAGTTAAGATAATATAAAAAGATTAAATGATGGAAAAGAACAAAGTTATTTCTCTTTAAGACAGCTAAAACCAGAAATTTGAAACTTCTCACTGAATTTCTAAAATGCTGGACATAGACATCTTTTTTATTGATAATAAAACCTTAAAACTCTTATTGAGAACGTTCTTTATCCTGTTATAGAAAAAAAATTATTCACCTAAAGAGTTTTTTTTATTTTTTAATTAGCTATTTTATTTGTTTATTAATATTTGAAGATGGCTTTCGTTTGTATTTTTAATTTTCAAAACATCTGACACTGAATTTGCTCAGAAAAACCCTATTAGACTGGTCCTGCTGTGAATAGTTAGAAGCTGTGTATCTGCCTATCCATTTGGTATTTAAATCTGAAACTGAAGTAATTTGCAACATAATGATTAAAATGAAAATATTTACTTTACCCTTATTTATTTGAATTTTTTGCAAATATGAAGAGAAACTGGGCAATTAATTGGAAAAAAACCCAGAACCTTGGCAAAGTGAAATGAATATAGCAATACAAAACCAAGAAAAAGTGCCTAGGTAAGGCATGCTAGTACTTAATCTAATTTGCCTTCTTTCCACTTTTATTCACAGGCTTATCTAGACTGTTCCTATTGCTTCAGACAGGAAGTTCCCTGAAAGCCTTGTGACTACATTAATGTAGTGCTTGGAAGAATAATTTATTTGTCTTATGAATCAGTGCTCGTGTGCACACAGTTCTGTACCATTATGGTTTTGTCTGGGTTAATTTGCTAAGCAGAAAAGTTTTCAATGTAACAGTGGATAGGTGATCCCATTTGTTATTGTTTCTTTTGTATTTTCTGTGTTGAAAAATTATTAAATTTATTGTGATTACATCACAGAGTAACCAATCTGTATTTCTGCTTCTGCAGAGTTTTTTATGGAGGTACACAGAGACAGCTTGCATATGCATGTTCCTCAAAACACCTTACAGTTTTGTACCCCCACTCACTGCTGTCCAAAATGAGTGGACTTATGAGCTTCCATAACTTGATAGACAGCCGTCAGAGCACTGAATGTCTGAGCAAGCATGACAAGCCCAGTCTGCCAAAAGTGCTGTGCATGTATGTGGAGTACAGATAATGCTTGTTGTGCACAAGGTCTGGGAAAACTGGCACATCCAGCAGCATAATTGCAGTCTTTGCTGGTGTTATATTTGTGCAAATAAGAAGTATTTGGTGAACACAATTTGCATTTCCACCTAGGGAAACTTCTGTGATGAGATTATTAACTTCTTTCCCATGGATGAGACCATTCTGTTCACAGTTCTTTTACCAGGAAATATCTGTCTGTCTTAAGACTCTGATAAAAACACTCCAGATGGTTAAAGTTGAATGATCGCTGCATCTCTCTGATGGAGGCTGTTTTCCTTGAAGAGGATAAGACTTAATAAACCAACGCCAATTCCTATTGACTGTAGGACACCAAGCCCAAAACTACCATAGTTTAGGAGCTGTTAAGAGGTAATCATAATCAAAGAGAGGCTGTGCATGAAACTAAATCAGAATGCATGTTGCAGCCATCCATTTTTCATTTATTGCCCGATATAAATCAGAGCCCATAGATGCTGAAGTTTATCCGTGGAAATCTACAATCCTACTATTTCTCTCCCTTTCCTCTCAGGTCTATTTGTTTATGCTCTATGTCCTTCAGCTTTCTTTTTCTGTAATCTTTTAAAAGATTTTTTTCTCCCTTTTCATTTAATTTTCTGTCTGAAGTGTAACATCACATGATGTCCTGAGGGAAATACAATGAGGAGAAATGGGTGATTAGGTGATGTTGTGGCTTGATCATTATAGGCTTTTCTTTTTTTCTCAAGAATGCTATGCTCAAGTGCTGGAAGATGTTAATGACTACCATAAAGTTTGTCTTTGATCTGCAGAAAATTCCAAGCCTCATTAATCCCCTGGTTATGGGGGCACCCTCCATGCAGTCTAAACAAGAAGCAGCAGCTAAGCTCCCATATGAAGTAAATTTGCTGAAAACAGTAGAAGCCACCACCCAGGCAGTTATCTTACAAAGACAAGCTGAAGTATGAACTAATTTGTGAAGAACAAAGACCTTTATGGGAAATTATTATATATTCACTGACAGAGACATTAGGAGCTATGTGTTTAGAAATAATCAGAAAACTGGGATAAAACAAATAAGCAATGTGGGTGGCCCAAGGAGAAAGCCAAGACAAAAAGCTTCTTTTGAGTAGAGTACCTACTGAAAATGGAGAGCTAGATTTCTGAGCAAGGAAATAACCTTCTGCTGTTTGTTCCTAACACATTCAGGGAAATGGAGCTTTGTGTACATTCTTTGCAAATACACAGGCTTTCATCAGAGACACTTCAGCTGCCCCAAATCAGTTTTTCCTATGAAAACAAACATGTCAAGATGGTAAGTGGTGACTAAATGTTGGGACAAGAAAACAGTTGAAAATGGGAGATATTTTAAAAAGTTTGCTTGTTTACTGAGATTGTAGATTTTTTTCTACTTGAGAATCTCAGTTTATGGCTGTGACTGCCCCATTGAGGCTCAGGGTATTGAGGCATCATGCAGCTCAGACTTTCTTTTTTCACTATAAGTAACTGCAGAATATATCTGTCAGATGAATGATCTCCATGATTGTACAGGTGAATAACCAAATTCTAGTAGCTTTGGTGAATTTCTTTTTAGCTCTCAGTCCTTATAAAGACAGTTCTCACTTTTGTTGCTGTATATGGTTAAGGAATATTAGAAGATGATAAATCTGCACTGAGTTGAGCCTAAAACTAGACAGAGGTGGCTCAGGCTGCTGATCTGGTTTGGTTACTGCCAGAGCTCTTTTGAGTGTATACAATTGATCTAAAGAATCTTTTTGTGTCAATGAGAAGTGGGTCACTAGTGTTGTTTTCTTAGGTCATAGAGCTAATTTCTACTCTGCTGCCTCTACCAACACAAGGCTTTTTCCTAACTTGTGTGATAATTTTGTACCTACAGGACTTTTCAAGCTAAGAATTGTGAGGAAACTTCCCTGGAATTTCTTTCAAAGGCAATCAAAATTTGACACTCAAATTTAAAAAAATTATTGATACTATTTTACTTTATCACAAATAAAGCAAATAAGGCTTTGGGACTAATTTCTCTCTATATATATATCTTTATTTTCTGTAGAGTCATATATTTATTTTGCCTTTAGACTGATAAGTTTTGAAAGACTCTTTGAAGTCCTGGTTAGCTAATATCATCAGTCCTTCCTTTCCTTTGGGACTGCTTATACATATTTAACCTCCTAAGCCTGAAAAAAAAAAGTCACTGTAAGGAACTACTGCTGCCCTATTCATACTGTTCTTGGACACATTTCCATCAGAGAAGGAAATTGCTAATCTAGGCCAGATATCTTAAAATGTATCTGGATCCAACGACACGGTCAGACTTGAGTCTTTTCAGATTTAAATTGGTATCTTGAAACATATTTGTACTTCTTAGTTAGCTGCAAGACATCCTCGGAAAATTGAATATGAAATCAGAATGGGAATTATGTCTTCTGATTGCAGTATACAAAACAAACATTCAGGAGAAAATATGTTAGTTTTAGTTATCAATTGTTACAGCTATTTGATTTTGAAGTGGTATATCTGATCTCTTTTAAATTCCTACTAAAAAGAAAGCACACTAAAAAACAGAATTGCAAGGGCCATCTGTAATTTTTCTAGTTTTTATAGACTTGGCAGGGGACTTAAGGCTTGGAAGGAAAAGGTATCTACATTTCTCCTCTGCCTTCCAACCCATGTGCCTGTGAGCATGAATGCTGTGTGGTTTGGGGAGTTTGCTCAGCTGCAGCTTTCTCAATACCTGTTCTGCTCAGGGGAAGCCTGCCTAACTTGGCTCTATTTAACCTCTCAGAAGAGCAAACTTTGCCTTGGAAATTCCTGACAGACTGCATTTTATTTTGGCTAATTTTGTTCCAATTAATTTTTATTTGTAAAACAAAGCAAATGACAGAAAAAGTATGCCAATGCCTTGAGTAAATATAGCCCAGCTTTCTAAGCTGACCTGCTGTTGGAAAATCTAAGTAACTCCAATCCTTCCCTTCATCATTCTCTCATCCCCAAAGTAATAAAAGCAGAGCTAGAACAACGAACACCTGGCATGCTGGTCACGCAGCATGACTTTACATTGTAATCATCTTGTCAAGGAGCTGAAAATAGCATTGTGCTGCAGTGTTCACTGGTGCTTCAGGAAGGAAGACAATAACCAGCATTTGGCAGCAGCCTACACGCTAACTGAGAGCGATACAGAAGTATTCCTCAAATTGTTTCCCTCCTCTCATCCTGAAAACATTCACCCTGCATCCCCTGGTAATGTATCACCGAGGCCCTCACTTCCAGTCTCCAACTAAAGAAGTGGTGGGCAGTCACTGTGCTGCACACAACTAAGCAATCATGAGCAACACTCTAGTTTTCAACAAAATAGTGCATTAAAATAAATTAATTCTAGCATGTTTAGTATGCCATACAAATTCCAGGAAAAAATGGCAATAAAAGGCTTTGTTTGATTGAATTGAGGTGAATCATGCACAGATAGGAATGATCATTTTCAGTTATTGAACTAAAAGGCAAACCAAGAATACAAGATTTAAAATAAAAATTTGGACAAGAGACCTTGCCCAAAGAGAATTTTTGAAGGAGATCAAGAGGGTGGAGAATTTTGCAGCTAACCCGGCACCAAGGAAATGCCACACAGGATTATAGGGATCACATAAATAGAAGTCAGGGAATAGCCATCATTTTCCAAAAGTGAATGCTACTATGGCAGAAAAAAATATATTAAATTCTTGGGGGAAAAAGCACAATATTAGGAAGATGTAAATCCGAGTATTTTCATGTTCAGTGACTCATTCATATGCGCAGCTAATGCAATAATCAGTGGACTAACAGCACTTGAACATTTTTGGGTTTGGGGAACAGAATATTGAATTATGATTATTGTTCTATCACTTCATTACTTGAGCCCAGCTCTCTAGGTTACTTTCTGAAGAAATACTTTGGAAGTAACAAGCGCACCAAAGGTAAGAGGCACAGAAACATGGTGTTTTAACAATGTTTGTTCATATTTGATGCTAGGTTGGCAATTCAACTGTATAGGGCCAGTCAACTTACATTCACTAGCCTGAGGTGGGATCAGTAAACCCTGATCTGATTTCTAAATTTTATATTTTGCTGTAATAGGAACAAGCAAGAATTCTGAGTGCTAATATTGTAACAGTTTTTCAAAAGTCAAGATGACTCCAAGATATGTGGAGAATTATGCATGTCCTCATTCCCAGGCACTATAATAAGAAAGCTGGTACTCCACTGATAGAAAAACATAAATATAATCATTACAACTCTTTGTTATTTTATAGAAAATGATGAAACAACTCTGCTTTTCTTCACTGAGGAGACTACTTCCATGAAAACTCATTTATTTACCAAACTCATAGTCTGCTTGGACATATTCTGGACACTTGAGTGGCTTTCTCTTACCAAAAAAAAAAAAAAAAAGCTATATAAGGTAAATTAAGCATATTGCATTACATAGATTAAGAACTAATTAACTGCAGCCCACCAAAACAATCACCAGGGGGAACTGCTCTTGCTACATCTCACTGGAGATGCTTTTCCTGAAGCTTTTGAGAAACTGCACAGAAGACTATGGAATGCTTCTTCTACTGGGGATGATAAAAGTGAGGGGCAGTATGAAAATTAAGGTAGGGTGTGGGACAGTTGTACAAAACAACTTGGAGTGTGTACTAAAATAAATCTCTTTTAAGCAAAATACCAGTGCAGTCAGGGGGAAACTTTCCCTCTTCTGTATGGGTTGTGCTGCACAGGACAGGGTATAATGAAGAACCTCAGAAATAATTTAAAGAAATAATTTAAAGACTGAAGAAAATGGAAAGACCATAAAGATCCAGAGTTTAGCTTATTGAAACAAGATGACAGAGTATTTAATTACAGAGTGTGGGTACAGCAAGTAGGAAGAAAATAGTGGTTACTGGAGGGTTTTTATTCTAGCATAATGAGAAAGCAGGAATGTAAGACAAACCCAAAAAATGTTAAATTGCATTTTTTGACAAACGATGAAACTGATTACCTCCAGAAAAATTTTCCAAAGGGAAGTACTAATTTATCTATTTTCCATAAATTTTTATTAATATTTGAATTGGCCCTGATGCTTAAATGATCAGAAAAATATCAACATTTTTGCAATGACTGACTTCTTTTCTGGTCAGAGCCTTTTTATTCATCACAGATGATGCCTTAACATCCTGTTTCTACACAAGCATTTATTATGTATGTACTTTAAATGCAGTTTGCTTGTCTGAGTTGTCCTTTTTGAGCAGCCTGTTAGGTGGTAATCATAGGGGTAAGGTCTGGTCTGCACTTTTATTTTGGCAGGCAAAATTTAGTCTGATCTGTGATTTTTTTCACTTAGACTAACAAGTTCTGTTTGGGTTTTTCTTTGCTTTTATTTTTGTTTGTGTTTTTTTCTTTTTGTTTTGTTTTGTTGTGTCAGAGAACTAGCAGAGGTAAAACCTGGTGTAAGTTTTTGTAAAATGAAATTTTAAGCAATGGTTTTGTTAATGTGTTACTTTTCCCAAGAGTCTTCTCAGACAAAAAATTAAAACCTGATTACTCTTTTCCTGTGAGATATGCTGATCTGCCTCATATGCTACAATTTTTTGGTGTTTGGTAAAAGGGCAACTTTAGGTAGAGGTATGGAAAATATGTACAATTAAGACTTTTAGAAAGGGATGAAAGAGAGAGGAACCTCTGATGAGTTTGCCAAGTTTGAATTCTACATGATGCCCAGTCTCATTGTTTTTCCCCACTGAAAGTCAGGAAATTTTCAAATAATTATGATTTAGCACATTGTGTATGCTGGAACAAGAGAAAAAGAGAGAGATTGCTTATAACTCATGTGCACATGGCTATTTATATTTTTTTTTTTAAGATTTTATCCTCTTTAATTGCCTCACTAACCAATCCATCACTTCTGCTGATATTATTTGCTAAAATAATGTAAATTGAAGAAAATCAGCTCAGCACATACATTCTAGAATATAAAGATATAAATACACTGGAAAGCAGCTATTTGAATCAGAATAGTTAAGCAGTCATAGCTAAAACTCGTCATTTAAGATTGATGATTGGTGTTTGTGTTACTGGAAAATGAGCTGAGCATATGTTTAAAGCTGCTTGCATCAACTCCTTCTAGGGGCTGGAACCATAAATGCATTGGTTTATAAATGGCTGGTACAGCAAAAATGAGTGTTGTGCCTTGTGCCCCTTCCAGATTCTGGTTTATTGATCCTAGATTACATAGTGCATGGTCGCTGAGCTGCAGACAAATGGGACTTGACAGTTCGCTCTGTGGGATATTGCTCTATGATTCAGTTGACGGTAGAGGAAACTTCTACCTAATTGACTTTTAGCTTATTGCAATTCCAACCTGGACTGCTGTCACACAAACCATCAGTATGACCTGTGTAGTCTTCAGTAATTCTGTGAAAGGCTGAAAAGTCAGGAAGAGTGATTTACCATGTCATTCCTGAGAGGGGTCTCTTCTGCTTTGAGAGACAACTCTCAATAAAAAAAGCTCACGTTGTCACTTGGCACTCATAACCTTAATCTGTCAACAACAGCACTTAGCATTTATATAATGCTGTACTGGCATTAGCTAATTAATTCTTACAACACCACTGGGAGATGAGTCACTAAACACCTTAAAAAAGACTTTCTTTTTAATACCTCTGGTGATGTTATGTACTGAAACGCTCAGTTTACTGGCATTCATCTCAAAGAAAAGCTAGAAGGTGATCTTAATATTTTATGGTTGCTTTATTTTAATTAAAAAAGGTGAAAAAACTGCTAAGAAGTTTAACAGAGTTTATTAAATCTTGATTCAAATCCACCTTTTGTCAGAATGAAAGGGAATTCCACTGTGTAACATTATTTCAAATGAAATCTCAAAGGATAGTAACTGGCGTCACTTGAAAACCCAACAAAATACTAGCTGTAAAACAGTAACTTCAGATGGTTAAAAAAGAGGGGAAAACATTGAAAACAGAAAAAAATCCAATATTTTCTCACTTTGACAGCTGGGCCTCCCAGATTGTACCAAAAGATATCATTATTTGGCCAGAACAGAGCTACACTGCATGCCAGAACAAACCCTGTTGCAGCAGTGGAAATTTATTTTTTCCTCACTTAGAAAGCACCATTTTTGGGATGGGGCTGGTTTGTGTTGGTAAGCCTCATGCAGTTCTTCATCAACGGTGGGCACAGTCAGTTCTTGGCAGGTTAAAGTTTATCCTTCCACCTTTACCTGCCTGGCAGGTGACTGCTAGAGGCAGGCTTTTTCAGGAGCATGTTCTCTGCTTCCTTCCTGGTCCCTACTCCTCCTGGGGCACCCCAGCTCCAGGCCTGCATGGCCGCCTCCCCGCATGTCTTGCAGGCAACAAAGAGAAGGGCAGAGCAGTTATCCTAGTGTTACTTCTACTGGAAGCAAGTGTAGCATTGTCCTGATTTCAGCTGGATATGGTAAGTTCCTCTTAGTAGTTGTTACAATGCTGTGTTTTGGATTCAGAATGAGAATGATGTTGGTAACAAACTGTTATCAACATCATAACACACTGCTATGTTTTGGCTTTTTGCTAGGTCATGTTTATCCTAAGTCAGGGACTTTTTTCCTTGTCTTTTGCTCTGCCAATGAGGAGATACACAAAAGACACTGGGAGGGAGCACAGCTGGCAAGTGACCTGAACTGACCAAAGGGATATTTCACCCCACAGAACATCATGCTCAGTGTATAAATTGAGAAGAATTAGCAGGGAATGTGGCCAATCTGGGCTTGGGAAGGGAATTCTGACATCAGTCAGTGGGTGGTGAGCAAGTGCATTGTGCACCACTTGTTTTTCCTCTTTTTAATAGAATTTTTATTATTATTATTATTATTATTTACCATTATTATTTTATTTTACTTTATTTTCATTTATTTAACTGTTCTTGTCTCAACATATGTGTTTGGCTTTGATTGTCCTCCCCATTCCACTAGGGCAGAGGGAATAAGGAGGTTGAGTGAGCACAAGCATGTATGGCACAAGTCTGAAAAGACAGATGTACTGTTGAGCTACAAATGAATAGATCTTTCCTTTAGTCTCACCCATAACATCTCACTTCCTAATTGAGTGCTGACAATTTGAACTTAAAAGCAGTTTGCTGTCTCTGTGATCCAGGTATGAGACACACAACCGATAACTTTCCTGACAGTACCATGGCTACAACCAAAGGAAAAGAAGGACATTTCAGAAGGGAAGGTACTATGACACCTGTGTCAGCCAAACAAGTTGCTGTTTGTTGTGTTACTATTTATTTGCACACAGTATTATACCTCTGTACATCAAAGTACAACAAACTTCTGGTAGTTGCATTCCTGCTCTATGCTACTGATTTTTACAGAGAAGGAATGACTTCTTTGGAATTTTACTATTCAGAAAATGCATTGCTTACACTCATGCACAAAATAATTAATCTTAAAATCAATGCTTGGCATTAGGAGTCACATATCCACACAACTTTTCATTGATTTACTTGTTTGCTGCAAGGACTATTCAACTCAAAATACATCTCAAGTACCTATACTCCCCTAAAAAAACACCCAACGGTTACAACACATAAGCTATTAAAATATTTAACATATAGAAAGTGGCAGCCTTACAGTCTGCATATAATTACACCAAACATGTAAAAGTTAACCATGACACTTCCTAAAGCATTGAAGATTTTATGCATCTTATATATGTATATATGTATGCAACATCAATTCAGAAGTTCTCTTAATGTGAGGGCTATTGATTTTATATTTTGTGTAACCACGGGTATGCTCATAATAAAGACATATCTGTTGCAACTGATATTTTGGTCAACATAAAATGAGAATACACATCAGTTGATTGTTGATTTAATGTACGTAAAGCAATAAGAAAAAAGTATGCAAGTAATCTATATCAGGGTTTTTTTTTAACCACACAACTTGTATGTCAAAATACTTAGGTCATTGACTCACACCATTGCATTCTGTGGCAAAGATTTAATTGTTTTTATGTACGTAATGTGTGGGATATTGGATTTTTAAAAAAATAATGTCTTTAAAGAAAAGATGTTAAAAAGTAGCCTGCAAGAATTCAGTAATTTTCTTTAATTGAATTCAGAGTTGATTTGTTCTTTGCATTAGCTTTGAAATAAATTCCAGAAATTTGTCAATGAAATATCTTCACAAACTTCTTTTCAAACACCTCTGATTTTACTTGCATACATTTAGAAGCAGACAGCAATGCTATACTCTAATGACAAGGATGTGATTTGATTGACAAGCATGAATTCAGTCTGAAGGTTTCAGCAGTTTATTAAAAAGTACATAAAAAATTAATATGGAAAATGTTTCCACAGAATATCTGCAAACAGGCTTCAGATTTTTTTTGAGAGATGGTCTTACTCTAATAAAGGATGTCTATTTTAAGAGGCAAACGACTAGCACTACTCATATAATCTTTTTTTCCCAATGTTTTTCAGTGTTGTATTACTGTGTATTTGACACAGTGCTATCTTTGACATCTTTATGATTCATAAAAGGTCTCAAAAATACTGCCTTATTTAATTAAATATTTTCCACTTTCAGTTGCAAACAGTAAATGATTGATATGTCATTGCTTTTTTTTCCTTAAGGAATGCCAATTTGTCCCTGGTGGAGCCAGCAGCGTTTGCCAGCTTGATCAGCATAGGCATAGCCAGAGGGCCGGGATGGGTGTGTTGGTAATGCAACACATGAACTGTTTGTTTGGAGAACTCAAACGAAATCAGGAAGTATGATCAAGATAAAGCTTTTTATGATGTGTGCCTTATTATAGTTATGAAAGCTGTCTATTGATTCTCCTCCTCATTTACCCAAATTGCTAAGTTGTTTTCAACTTCTTCCTACAATTAACATGAATGAAGCTGACTTGGCTGGCTAGAAATCTTTGCTACTCAACCTTCATTCATTAACAGCTGTCATGAACAGTGGTCAGACACAGAAGAGGTGCCTAAAATTTATACCATAGATAGAAAGTAAAGGATCAACTAAATGCTTTAGAAAAGACTTGTTTGTTGTAGAATTTAGTTGGTGCAAAACCTGATGACATAAGACAACTGAACAGGGTTTTGGAGTAATTTGAACAACAAAATAGAGTGCAGAATTGTTCTACTGTGCCAGCTTGAGTTCCTACCATCTTATTGTTCTAAAAATTGCTGTTGTCTCATTTATTCAGTACAGATATTCCTAGAGAGCGTATGAGGAAGAATACACAGGAATTTTAGCCATCTTCCATTTACATTTTTCTTATTGACTTGGAAAAAATAATCACTAAAGATTTTCAACCATACAAAGGATCCTGAGGTGGTATGTAATGGAGATGTTGGACTCGTGGTCATTGAATAATTTGAATAACCTGTTGCCTGGAAAGCAGCCAAAATGTAGGTGCACTGAGGCCAACAAGAAGCTATGACTTTCCAATTACACACCACTGGCTATATTTTCATTTGGCATACAACAACACCAGCAGTTTTCTTGCTGCCTTTCTTTTGCATGCCTACATCATTGACTTTCTCCTTATTATTGATTATTAGCATATCCATCCCAATTTAGCTCTGTTGAGGGGATGAAGGTGAGTGGATAGTTGTCGTTCAGCTTGTTAACAGCTTGCATCAGTTAACTCTACGAAACACACTTCAAGTTTTAGAAACTCCACTGTGGGTGCTCTGGGCCTTTTGGCTAGCTCTGGCCCCTCCACACGACCTCAGTCTGGCTTCTCTGCTGCTTGGCAGATCTAGCCTGACCCGTGGGTTCCCGGTGCGGCACTCGGTGGCAGATTTGCGGTGACGGCTACGGCGAAGGAAGGAGAGTCTCTGCCTTAGGGGGGGCAGAAGCTGGTTTATTGATGGAGCACCCGACGGCGCCTCTGCTCCGATGTCTTTCCCCCAGGGCAGAGCGGAGAACAAAGAGCGTACATCAGGTTTTAAAGGGGGGGAGACTGGGGGCTGGATCCCAGGTGTCCTCCAACCGGTCCCTCAGGGGTTATCTTAACATTTAAATCTTGGGTCCCTCAGCCAATCTTCCCGAGGTGTGGGGGGATTCTCTGTTTCAGGGCCTATCACTTTATGCCTTCTCGGAGAACTTTCTGGACTTGGGGAGGGCCGTCTGGCCCTGGAGAGGAGGGGTAGGAAAGGGGTACAACCAAGTACAAAAAATACAAGGGTACAAGGAACAAACCATTAATACAAAGTTGATTACAAAGCACACCACTACACTCCACCTTTCTGACTTTGGAAAGAACTAGTGTCATACCAGGAAATATCAGAAAAAGCTCATCTCATAATGAAAAAATGTGATCTGGAGCACATTTCTGAAGAAGGAATGAAAGGAAGGAAAGAAACAGACTTAAGAATAAAGAAAAATCAAAATACATACAAGGCCAGTCTCTTCTTCTCTCCTTCTTCTCTCCTTGACATCACTCCTACAATTGCTCTTATTCCATTATGTGTGTTCTGGATGAAAAAACTTTTTAAAGAGTCAAGAAAATGACAAAGAATTTGAAAATATTTGTATAATATGAAGCCTAAGAAACTCAGTCCATTTAACTTACCTGAAGAAAGAAAGAAGGTACAGGAATATATTCTATAAATTCCTGTAACGTTAAGATTAGAAGAGATAGCTCTTCTAATCTCTTCTAAACTCAATCTATCCCACAAATGTGTAACAGCTTCCAATGGAAGATAATATTAGATAAATCCAGCCTAGCAATAAAATGCAATTTAAAAAGTGCAGGTAGTTAAGCAGTAAACCAGTTTTTTGGCTTTAGTACAGATACTGATTACAACAAAAATGGGCCTATTTATAAAAGATATTTCTCTATTTTAACTATAGCTATTGAAATCAGCTAGTAAAGTGAGAGATTTCCTACATTCCATATTGCAGATCTGACCACAAAAATCTCTTATAATCTTAGTGTTAGTATGTTTTCTGCTTTTACTTCCAGAATTACTGACATTAGATAAATGAAGTGTGTATGGTCCCAAATGCAAAGGGTTTGCTTTTTAAAGAGTACTCTCATCAACAGGCTCTTTGTTAGCACTCCTGCATGGAGGCGAGGTGGATCTTACTGAAGTACTTCTTGTTGACTGCTGTAAAGCATTGTCAGTTCTTATATGAAACAAAACACTTGAAAAAAAAAAAAGAAAAATGAAAAATGAAAATGTGTGCATTTTAAAATATATAGCATTCATGTTTTTGCAAGTTCTTTTGTACCTGAATATTAGTAAGCTCCATGTACACAGAGAGAGAGGGAAACCAGAAAAATCATGGAAACAATGCTTGCAGGAATGCATACGTGCACTCCACTCTTGCAACAGTTTCAGTCTCTGCCTTGGAAAACCAGATGTTGCTTGTTTGCCTTCTAGTGTCTTGAATTTAGAATAGCTTCAGCCAAGTATAGACTTTGCAAAAGAGCTAAGTGAAACGGAGACATTATTAGCCCACAATCACCTACTATTATTATAGCAAGCTCTGAAATGTCAATATGCCTCTGGTGGAAACATCTGTGAAATGCCACATACTCTATTAAGAATGTGTAAGAGATCAGTGCTACATGTGTATGAAGCAACTCCAGAGAATACTGATTTCAAAAGGACAAATGTTTTCCAAGCAGATATGGCTTTTCTCATACTAGCTTTTTTCCATTCAAACAACTACACTAATATTTTTGGAAATCTTTGGCACAGCTGCGTCTCTGAAACAGTGGTCTCTCTGGAGCTGCTCTATTTAGTGTGGGTCTCCCCTGGCACAACTGGGCCTACTGAATATAGCAAAAAAGGCTGAGTGTGCTTTACACGTCATAATGTAATTTGAAATGACCTTCACACATTCCTGTCATTCTGTCATGGAACATTTGTGACTCAGGAAATAGGCAAGGACTCGCATCTAAGTTGCTGCAATATAAAGAGACTACAACAGACAATCCTGCTCCTGCTGCTACTGATGAACATATAAACACATGTGCCTCTGTTTCCTCTAATGAAGCTACATTGATTTGCATTACTGCTAAGGGCTAGACTACAGCAATACGTGAAGCAATGATATATGAATTTACACCTGAACTAACCTTTTATGATGTGATATTTTAACATGCACAAAACTGCTCCTCTTAGTGAATGGAAACTGCTCTATTAATGTGAATGTATTTTTTTCTGAAATACATTTTTAGTTTGCAGCACATTTTTCCTCCTTAACCATCTAAACTATATTTATATTTACAGGATGACCTTTCATATTAATAATATACTCTGTTCCTTACAGAGAGGCATAAACTTATTCAGAGATGACCCTTGTCTGCTTGGATATCAAAGCTGCTGTCAAATCTTGCTGGTCTTTTTCTTCTCCACTCTGGAAGACTAGTAACTATCTCTGTGCTAGCTAGACTAAATTAGTCTGCACTCTGTGATCCATTCTGCTGAACACTGAAGGCTTACCAGAAATCTCTGTTGCTTATATGCTGTTCTGCTAAATTAAAGTGGGTCAGAAACTATCACCATGCTGTCACAAAAGCTATTTTTAAACTTAATGCAGCTCAGAGCTGGATTAATGAGTGCACATCCCTCTAGCTGTGCATGAGCTCAGTATGGTCCAGCAGGAAATCGTGCCCTTGGTAAGCACACGTGAGGAGCATCTTTCTGTGTCAGTGCTCATGGCCACCTGTTCAGATGGCCTAGTGCCCTCTTGCAATGTGGTCAGACAGCTGACTTTGGGTGTTCATAAAAGCAAGGACAGGTTTAGAGCCATACAAGGAATAACACTGAAAATTTCAGCTCTTCAACAGGGCTGCATGTGGCAACATACATAGCAAATGCCCGTTTCTCGTATGCTTCTTGTATGTATAAGAGTGATCCAGAATACCAAATTTCTGGCACATAATTCTGGCTGCCAAAAATACATGCATTCTGCATTGAGACAAGATGGGAGAAGAACAAGAGAGGTGGATTCTTCCTGAATCAATTTGTATTAATGATTACATAGTTGAATTTCACAGATCAAAAGTGTAATTTTTTTATTTTCAATATACAAACACTTTCCATACATATATGATGGATCTTTTTTACATGAGCTACACACCCAAGTATTCACTTTCTACACAGAAGCCTTCCATAGCTGCACTAATACAACAACTCACAAGTTAGCAGCAGCTGTCCCTGTGTGAGAGGTGGCAGCAGCACTATGCAACAGGAACACTCCTCCTAGCTGTAGTGACTGTGTAAGGATGTTCAATTACTCAATGTATTTTGCTTATTTCAGGTTATGAATGAGCCATTATTTCATTAGACACCTCTATAAGAACATCTAAATATCATTCAGCGTACTGTTTGTTTAACTCTTGAAAACTACCTGCTAGCAAAATTACTGTGAAAGACACAGAAAAGCTTTAACTCCTAATTCCATTTTCACCTCACATAATTTTGAAAAAGAAATATTTTTCAGCAAGCCCAGAATCCAAATGTATTTGGATAGTAAAGGTCAGGAAAAAAAATGGAACTCTAGAGGAGGAAAAGAGACTCTTTAAATATGTCTTCAAAAATTAAGTCCTGCCTATTCTCTGGAGAGTCCTTATGACCTGCTAACTTATAGATGTAACTGATAACAATCTATATAGTCATTTCTAAACATGAAATCAGACATCTTTCTCGCTTCTGGCTGGATATCAGACTAATGAAAAATCAAGTTTCTTGGAAATGCTGCTGTCTTAATGCAATAAGCCCAAAATTTTCATGTAGGAAAAGGTAAGTTAATGAAGAAAATGACAAGTTAAGATGGCATAAGCCATCTTAAAACTATTAAGAAATTGAAAATACAGTTTGACTCATCTACATCAATGATTGGATTGTAATTTCATATTATTTTACATGTTAAGTTCAAGCAGTAGAATTCATATAGTACAATTATTTTATAATTTCCATGTGGAAGTGTCCGGTTAAAAAACTGAACCACTTGTTTGTAGTTGACTACTAAAATTAATAAAATATACGCGTTCCCTTGATGTAATTACAAGTTACATTGTTTTATGTGCATAGACATTGTCAAATCAAACTCTCAAAATACCTTGGAATGGGGTCTCTATGCTCATAAATAAATGACTATAAAGAGAAATATCTTACTCATACAATAATCCAAAGTCTTCAGGTTGTCTGTTACAAATCCTGTTCTTAGTTTGCATATGTCTGATGCTTTTTCAGAGTCTCTTGACCTGCCCTCTGCTCACTGGAGCCGTATATATATTGATAGCTGTCCTCATGGGGAGGGCAAGTCCATTTCATTACTAAGCCCAGAATACCATGACAACAATGAAATAGAGTGAACCAGCCATTAATCACATATGAACAACAGATCCTGGGGGTATTCAGATACTAAAAACTTAGATTTCTTCTTATTTTGAAAATTTATTCACAAACGCATAACAAGGAAAGGTGCTGAAAATTTGGCATTGTCACACAGCATTACCAAAAGACCTTTACATCCTAAAATAACAGTCTTTTGTCAAAAATATACTTACTCTTATGTGACTGTTCTAGAAATATAAGAGAAAGTAATGGGACATGAAAAGTCTGCAAATGGTCTCCATGGGCTGCTCATTAGACCTCTACAGTGACCTGAGAGATGACTCCATTGTAATAAGCGTAATCTGAATCTACTGCATGCCACACCTAAAAATCTCTAAGTACTTTGAGGAAAGACTGTGATTGGATATAAGTGATATTTTGTTTGAATAACAAGGCTGGTGTCTGCATGCACAGCCTCTCTGTTTCATGTAGCCATTTTAAAGATGCTTTCAGTGCTAAACTGAGCAAGAAGGATGTTGTTCTGCTTCCACTTCCATCCTGACCAAAAAGAGTAACATTCAGGCTTTATGATAAGAAACATTTTTGGACAGATAGAAAGATCGTGGTAAGAATCTTCAATAAAGTAGAGCTACAGTCCTGTAGTGATTGTGGAGAAAGGACTGCCAAATACATGATCATCAAATTCATCAGGAAAAATATCGTGTTTTAGGGAGAATAAATAGGCCAGTATGTTAGGATGTGGCTGGGATCAATGAACTACCACTGACTGGTTACCAGCTGGTAAATCTCCCCATCCAGAGAGCTGGCCAGCAAGGGTATTTTCCAATGTGTGTTAAGATAATCTGTATTTTTGAGATTCATGACCCTTCTCAACTTGGCTTACAGCCAGAAGCCAACTCATAATGTTGAAGAAGGCTGCTTTTGGCTTTCCAATAAATATTTTGTACCTAGTTATGCTATGTTGGCTGTAATAGAAGATGTATTGGAGGGTAAACTAAAGACTAGGCAGACTCGGAACCCTGGAACTAACAAAATATTCATGACACTAAAAAATTTTTTCTGTTCTAACAGGGTAGCCAGGGAATTTGGAGGGCTAGAAGACAAATATGTGTAAAATGTTACCGGTCCCACTGTTAAAAAAAGAGGCTGGCATAGATCTCAGACATCTTTTGTTCTGGATCAAAAGGCAAAGCATTTCCTATTCTCAGTTTTTACAGTCTTATCTATCACTGGCTGATAGAATCTTTGGGATATACATGCTGTGAATCAGTGCATCTTTTAACTCCTTCTCATGGCTTGACAAGAAGTGCCCACTGAGTTTTGCCAATAAAGCAGACATTACATCAAATCTATGGTTTCTTCTCATGAAAGCTAATCCCCGTCCCAGCTCTCCTGTAGTGCACAAACAAGGACAAAGTGAGTCCTTGGAACTTGAACAAGAAACATAACATTACAGGAACCAATTTTTAAAACAGTTTTAAAAGTAAGATTTACCACTAGTTCTCCCAAAATCCTTATTAAGTTTCCTAAAAGGTACTGAGCAGTACTAGTGGTAGGCTAAAATGAAGCTTTAGAGCTGTTCTTAAGAGCCCTGGTCCTGAAGAGCTCCCAAATAAAGTTTCCAGAACAGGAAAAAAATTTAGGAGAAAACTTGTATTCAGATTTGATACCACCCTCAAAGTTTTGAAAAAATTATGAACAAATCTCTGTTTTTCTTTCAAATAAGTTCCCAGTGAACAAGGACGATGATCACTACGATTTCCCACCTGCAGACAAAACATGCTTGTCTATGCAAGCATAGCATAAAATTGTCGTTCTCCTATATCAATACACTCGATTTCTTTACAAAAATTCTTTTTTGTTTGTTTGTGGATTTGTTGGGGAGTTTTTTGTGGGTTTTTTGGTGGGTTTTTTACTAGATAACTCCCTAATAGAAGAGTAGAGGAGATTTTAAAGTTTCTAAATATTTTACCAATAGAATTAGAGGTCAGAGAGCTAGAACTTTTGGAAAAAGTTCAAGGGAAAAGCTGGTCACTTGTGGGACATATTTGCACAGTCACAGTGATTTTGCAATTCAAGTTTGGAAGAAAAAGAAAGGACAGAGCTCACTGTTCAGAAAGAATTGGAAAATTTGAAAAAAAGGGAGAGAATCTTGAAATTAGTTTCTCTTCTTTGAATTTCAGAAAAAGGTTGAAAGGAAGCTGGTCTCCACATGACTCTATCCAAATACTGGCAGTATATTTCTTACTTAACTATGGACTGCCATCTGATGGTTGTAGTTAATAATGCTGAAGGACATGTTGGAAGATTTTTTTTTTTTTTAAACCCCAAACCTAGCTTAAAGAAAACACAGGAACATCCTCAAATAACACTTCTGGATGGATTTAATTTGACTGGTGATTTATAGTTTAGATTAATTTTTTACGTAGTTTATCAAATTTACTATAGCATCCCTCTGAAAGGTTTTTCACTGCAGTGAAGAACGTCCAGGAAATTCCAGTGTTGTTCTACAGAGCAGCTGTAACTTTAAGTTGAATTTTCCAAGATTCATGTAACTCATGCATGTCTGGCTGGCTGAGAATTATTCTGGAAAGGAAAACAATCACCTCTTGCAACAAGGCTTTAATGACCTACCTCTGGAATATCAAAAAAAGGTCTCTCACAATGGGCAGAACACAGTTAATGGTGGACCTGTTAATATAGGTTAGGGCTCTTTGAGAGGTACACAAGTGTCTTCTTCAAAAGCTGAAGTGTAAAGTAGTTCAGTGCAGAAAAAACTGATACAAGCTGTTGGTGACCTTGCTGGTTATTGCTAAAATCTAATGCTTTTTGTTCAAGAGCTCAGTTGAGAATCTAGAGAAAATAACAATGCAAATTTCTTCATGCTTCAGAGCATAGTAAAAGCCAGACTGAAAAGTAGCAAGAATAACTTTTTTCATTCAACTGCATCCCTCAGCAGTGTCAGTGCTTGCTATGTATTTGAAGACATTTTCACTATCAATGGACTCAAAAATTCCCCTTTCTCTAAGTCTCAGCTGACAATATTTATTCTAAGTGAAGCACAGGCATTGAAGAAATCTCTTTTCATAACCTCTGAATTTAAGGAGAACATAAGTATTCTAGCACTAAACACTTTTTGGGTTGTATACCATAACATCTCCTAATTTAAAATAAAACATAGATATCATGATGAGTATCTGGCTATACTTCATGCGAGGGGAATTTTCCAGGCTGGGGAAAAAAGAGTCCAGGAATCTTAAAAATATGAAATGTGACTGTTCAGATAAACAAGTTATTAAGAAAGAGTTTATTGGTTAAACAAGTTATTAAGAAAGAGTTTATTGAAAAGTGTTTTATTGCAATTCTTTCAACTTTTAATTGTTCAAATAAAACACAGAGGGTTGATGGTTGATAACACCATATGAGACCCTTATGGTCTCACTTAAGCAAAGTTTTGTCACTATATACACAAGCTAAATGCCTTAGTTCCCCATACACTGACTGAAAAAGGACAAAATTTATGTCACAAAAGTAACAGCAAGAGGCCGAGGCTTAAATCACTTAAATCACTTAAATCACTGCTTAAATCCTTAAAACAGCCTTCTATGCAATGGATGAATTTTAATTTCCGTGTATATAAATTTGAGTAGAAGGTCACATACATCTGGAAGAGTGATGTTCTCTAGAAGAAATGTTCACTGTTTTGACCACCAGAAGGCCTCCTTACACTGGGAAAGATGCTGTAGCAAAGTCACTGAGCTCTCCTCTTAGGCTGAAAATCATTCGGTTAAAGAAAAAAGGAAAACTATACATTTTAAAAATATTTTTCTTTCTAACCCCATCAAATTTTGGTTTTAGATTTATAACGCTTTATTAAGGACAATTTTTAAGAAATATTTCTGGTATTACATTTCTTTTCTCACAGTCTTGTCTTCTCCACAGAACTACCTTTATTATTTTTTGTATGCTTAGTGCTAGAAATTTTCTACACATACCCACCTCTTTAACTTCAGGTCTTGGCTAATGGATGAGTCACTTGTACCATATTTAAGGTGAGAAAAGGCTGAGAGTCCTCTCATACTGTGATCTCTTTACTAACACAAATGAGTTTAAAATTTCAGATAATTCACTGCAGCAGTATATTGGAGACAATTTGTAACTTATTTTCTCTTCATGAGATGAACTAGAATGCTGAATTTATATTGAAATGCTCTTTTTTGGTGTTTTGTTTTTGTATTTGTGTGGAATGGGATTTGAAATTAAAAAGGTGGTGAGATTTAGCATTTGTCATCCTATACAGTTCATCATACAAAAAAGTCAGCTTTGCAAAACCAGGGAACTGTTACAAATTACATAGAACAAAAATTTGAAAAATATACACTGATTTGGATTGCCCTCATTTTCAGATTCTCTAAACCAGGGCTTAGTTTTGATACTTTAAAAGAAAGGTGTTTGAAATCAGTGAATTCTCTAAAATTTGAAACTGTACATGTATACTTCATTTAATTCCACTGTAGTGTAAAAGTAATTGATTTAAGATTTGGAGGAGAGAGTAGCAATACTTATTATCTTCAAGGATGTTGTCATCTTATTTACTACAGCTATTCCTTTCTTACTGGAAAAAAAGTACAGATAAGCCAGAGTTTATTCTATTCTATAGTATTTTTTTCATTAAAATGCTGTATTATAGGAGATATAAGATATATAAATAATAGAATCACAGAATCAACTAGGTTGGAAAATCTGCTAAGATCATCGAGCCCAACCTTGTCTACTCGACCATGGCATGGAGTGCCATGATCAGTCTTTACTTAAACACCTCCAGGAATGGTGACTCCACCTCCCTGAGCAGCCCATTACAATGACCAATCACTCTTTCTGGGAAGAACTTCTTCCTAATGTTCAGAATAAACCTCCCCTGGTGCCGCTTAGGACTGTGTCTTCTTGTCCTGTCCTTGGTTGTCTGGGAAAAGACACTGATCCCCACTTGTCTACAATCTCCTTTCAGACAGTTGTAGAGAGTGATAAGGTCTCGCCTGAGCCTCCTTTTCTCCAGGCTAAACACCCCCAGCTCCCTCAGCCATTCCTTGTAGGTCTTGTGTTCCACATCCTTCACGAGCCTTAATTGTTCTTCTATGGACATGCTTCAGCCTCTCAATGTCCTTCCTAAACTTATGGGCTCGGAACTGGACACAGCACTCAAGGTGCAGCCTCACTCAGCAGTGCTGAGTACAGGGGAAGAATGACCTCCCTGCTCCTGCTGGCCACACTATTCCTGATCCAGGCCATGATGCCCTTGGGTGTCTGGGCCACGTGGGCACACAGCTGGCTCATGTGCAGCAGCTGCCAATCAGTACTCCCAGGTCCCTTTCTGCTTGGCCGCTGTCCATCCACTGTCCCCAGCCTGTAGTACTGCATAACAAAGACTATTGTGGCCGTAGGTTACAATATTAGTTATTTTTCCTGTTTATGACTTGTTTCTAAGCAAAAACATAGAACTATTAGTTCAATTATCAGCTTATTAGGATTGCTTAAAGCAATAGATGCCCAGAGTTTTAAGAGGAATTGGATGTCTGAAAGAGAGCATCTGAGGAGAAGCACAAAGGGCTTCCTTCCACTTCAGCCAGAAAGTCAGCTTCATAACGAACCCAAATTAAATGCCTCTATGCAAATGCACATAGTGTGGGGAATAAACACAAGAAGTTAGAGGCATACCCACACCTACAGAACCATGATCATATTGGCACCATGCAGATGTGGCCCTTTTGACTGGATCGATGGAGTAGAAGGGTACAAGGAAAGGATGTGGCCCTCTATGTCAGTGGCCAACTGGAGTGAATGGAGCTTCCTCTGCCTGAGGGTGAATGAGAAGCTGACTGAGAGTTTCTGGGTCAGGATTAAAGAGAGGGGAGAGAAAGGCGACATTATACTCAGGATCTGCTACAGGCCAACAGACCAGGAAGACTGACTGGATGAAGCCCTCTATAAGCAGATAGGAGCAGCTACACATTCACAAGTCCTGGTCATCATGGGGGACTTCAACCAACCCCATATAGGTTGGAGGGACTGAACAGCAGGGCATAAGCAACCCAGAAGATTCCTGGAAGGTACTGATCAGAAATTCCTTCTCCAAGCGATAGAGGAGCCAAAGATGTGAACTACTATGCTGGACTTTGTTCTCACCAACAAGGAGGGGCTGATGGGGAATGTGAAACTTAAGAACAGCCTGAGCTGCAGTGACCATGAAATGGTGGAGTTCAAGCTCCTTAGGGGAGTGAGAAGGGTGCACAGCAAACTCACTGCCTCGGACTTCAGGAGATTGGACTTTGGCCTCTTCAGGAGTCTGCTTGAGAGAGTGCCGTGAGATAAAACCCTGTAGGGAAGAGGGGCCCAAGAAAGCTAGTTAATATTGAAAGATCACCTCCTCCAAGCTCAAGAGCTATGCCACACTACTGAAGTCAGAGAATACAAAGTCAGGGACTGGTAGAATGAAGAGCTGCCTGCTGTGGAAGATCAGGTTTGAGAACATCCTAGAAGTTGCACAAGTCTGTGGGACCGGATGAGATACATTCACAGGTCCTGAGGGGACTGGCAGAGGAGGTGGTAAAGCCATTATCCATCATGTTTGAGAAGTCATAGCTGTGCACTGAAGTTTTCACTGGCTGAAAAAGGGGAATTACAATGCAAATTTTTTAAAAGGGAAATAATAAAATCTGGCATTATTAGAGGCAGGTCAGCCTCACCTCTGTGCCCAGCAAGATCATGAAGCAGACTCTCCTGGAAACTATACCAAGGTATGGAAAATAAGGAGGTGATTGATGACAGCCAACATGACCTCACTAAATAAAAATTGTATTTGCCCAATTTGGTGACTTTCTATGACAGGGTTGCAGTGGTGGTGGGTGAGGAAAGAGCAACTGATGTAATCTATCTGGGCTTCTGCAAAGCATTTGATGCTGTCCTGCTTGATAATCTTGTCTCTAAACTGGAGAGACATGGATTTGCTGGATGGAACACTCAGTGCATAAAAATTTTGCTGGATGGTTGTGCTCACAGGTTTTAAGTCAAGCACTCTGTGTCCAAGTGAGGATCCTCAGGCAAGTGGGGTTCCTCAGGGGTTGGCATTGGAATGGGCACTGCTTAACATGTTTGCTAGTGGCATGGACAACTGGATCAAGTGCACCCTCAGCAAGTTTGCAGATGACACAAGTTGTGTGGTGTAGTCAACATGTAGAAAGAAAAGGATGCCATCTAGAGGGACCTGGACAGGCTTGAGAGATAAAGCTGTGCAAACTTCATGAAGTTTGCCATGGCCAAGTGCCAGGCCCTGCATGTGGGTTGGGGAAATCTCAAGCACAAGAAAAGTCTGGGTGACAAACTGGCTGAGAGCAGCCCTGCAGAGAACGTCTTGGGGATACTAGTTGATTGAAAAATTGTACATGACCAGCCCCAGGACTCAGTCCAGAAAGCCAACCGCACATTGGGCTGCATCCAAAGCAGCATGGCCAGCAGGTTGAGGAAGGCGATTCTCTTGTGAGACCACACCTGCATGCATGTCGTAGGGTTAATTTGGTATTTCTTGGCCAATGCACTAATTAATGTTGCAGGTTTATTTTTTTTGCTGTGAGATAGGACTAAAAGGAAAGAAAGCAAAGCAGGTTCAAACTTGAAAATATACAAAGAAAACTTTATTAACAGAACTAAAGGGAAAAACAATAACAAGAAAATCAGATTAAACTTTCAGAACACCTCTTTTCTTTTTTACTGACAATGTAAAGATAAAACCTACAACTTTCAGTCAGTTTACCACCCTTAAAATAGTCATTTTTTCAGTCACTTAGGGAGAAGAATCTGTCTTGTTATGCTATGGAGACTTTTCCACAAGAAAAAAGGTTTTTTTTGTGGCTTTGTCAACAAAGCATGAAAACAACTGCTCGGAAACAAAATTATATTCACTGTGTCAAAGTATTTCTCGTGTTTTGCAGCTTTCACATAGCTGCTTTCATAAACTATAACAACTACTGGGGTGTTTTTTTTTTTAAGAATGAGCTAGTTTAGTATAAAACAGGTTTTCTTCATCTGTTTCTGGAAACAAAAGTTTTTTCTACTGTCTTTTTCATCTCTCTCATCTCTCTTTGTTCAAGTTTCTCATTAAATCACAGCAATATTTATTTGTTTCAACTACTAGTATTTTCAGCTCACAGTTGTTCTAAAATTGCTACATTCCCCCAATGCATTTCTATGAGTCACAGAGAAAATAAGTCTGATATATCAAATATATATCTTTACCATAGTTTTACAAAAAGAATTTAAATTTAAACTCAAAGCATTCTCTTCAATCCCCTCATCTAGAATGAAAACTTTTTTTACTGACCTCAAAGTTAAGTTTTATCATCAATTGAAAACATTTTTTATAGTCTTGCAATGCTGAAAGGTTCATCTGATCCGAGCTCTGCTTTGAGAACATGGCTCGCCGTGCCTCTCTGTTGGCCACATGGTTTTTGCAAGCATTATGCGAGCTCTGTCGGCCTGGCTCTGCTGGAGTGTTGAAACTAAAGAAAAAAACTGCAACCGATGTTTTTGTCTTTTTGAGTGCAGCAAACTTGGCTCAAAGTAGCTGAGTAGATGAAGTTCATTGTTAGCCATGCCGAGGTGGCTGTGGCTGCCTGGCACCCCCTTATTCTCACCTCCCACAGCCTACTGGTCTCATCTTGCCTCTGTGAGCACCATCTTCTTCCAGACCTTTCTGGGTTTAAGTTGTCACACTGCACCACTAATTTTAGAATGAAAACTATGATCTGGCTCATCACGCTTGAAAGATTACCAACCCCCTCTCTTCAGTAATTATGAGCTCCATATCCCAGGGAAAGCTTCACAAAGAACAGAATTCTCCTCACATCAGCACCAGACATCTCTATTCACTGGGGAAGCGTTTTGATGGCAAGGGATGTTTTAAGAGCAGACTATGCAACATATACCTGTACTACCTGCATGGTATGGGAATAAGTGATCTCACTGGGCTGTTCTCTACTTAGTTGTAGGTTGTATTTGTGAACCTAAGTATCTCCTGCAATTTCTCATCACCTCAGTTTCCCTAGGGTAGAATGGGTAGAATTCATTAGCATTTGAAAAGCCATCTAAGATCTTGAGATGGAAGGTGATGCATAAGTGCAGATCAAAGAGAGCTGTGCCCATATACTGATAAAAAGGAGAACACCACAAGTCAAGCTATAGCCTTAAGTACACCATTAACTTAACCTCAGTAAAATTTATCCAGATGAGTGGAGGTTGCAAAGGATGCCCAAGGACATGGGCTCTTGAGGATCTGTGGGGTGTCTTCAAAGTCTCCTCAGGTATCCTCTCACTTTAATGGGAATTATCAGTGTTTATAACCTGACAGGACAGGTTTGTAGACATACAATATTCTTGTAATTTTATTTAACATCTGTTTAAACAAAGCATTAACACAAAAAGATCCCTGATACAGAAGGAATGGATCAGAAGTCCTTTTATCTGTAAGAAACTAGTTGAAAGGAAGAGTGGCTGATGAAACCACTTTTTTGAGGTAGTTGATAATTTATGGAATGAGAGATATACTAACATGAAGAACATCACAAACATGCCTAGACTAAATACAGGTATAATAATAAAATCTTCTCTTTTAAGCTCTTATGCAAACAGATATATAAGGAAATATTCTTTTAAAAAAACACCAGAAAAATCTGCTTTTCCATTACTCTTTTCAGGCACATAGCACATGATTTCATCCCTTGCAAGGGACAAAACAGGAAGAAGAGGTCAAAATGGTTAACAGAATAAAGTCCTTTTCTGAGCTGAATCTTAAAAAACTGTTATTTTTAGGTTTCCCACAGCAAACGACATGTCCTTTATCCTGTGACACTGGACATTGTTTAAAAGGAAATCTAAACTGGCTATGACTCTGATCTTCTCAAGTAGTAGCATTGGTTTAAAAACCTTAGGTATTTAAAGCTGTGTGTTATTTCATTCTTCTTTAGGGTTGTAAGAAAATTGCACTGATGTACCCTCACACTTTCTTTATCCACAGACTGAATTTATGAAAAACTGCTGTGCTCAAAGTAACTGATTAATGTGGCTTCCAAGGCAATGCTGTGTGACTTCTCCTGAATGTATCCAACCACAATGATTTTAATTTCAATTTTGTCATCAATCACCTTTATTTCTGCATGCAGTGGAATTATCCTAATGATCTGGGATTCCTTTATTTATTTTCTTTTTCTCATTTTTTGGTTGGTCCAAGAGCTCTAAGTGCTTTGGCAGCTATAAATCAGCAAATGGAAAAGCCGCAGACTAGCCCTCAGAACTCACAGATGTTCTTGTACACAAACGTACCCGTAACAACCTTGTCTCCCTGCCTACCCTCACTCTGCATTTTGCTTTCTGCTGCTGCCTAAGCAATGCACTCATCAGCACACCTGGAGGTCTGGTCAAAGAGAGGCCATTTGGATGGATCTTGTTTGAGAGCAGATAGTCTATAAATGAGAATGCTGCAGCTCATATGCTCCAGGATTGTCCACAATACTTTTCACTCAGAGATAGACAAGATGTTGCTTTTGCAAAGTAAATCAGAGATTTCCCTCGTGACATCATGATGTTAAAGTTGGGATGTTTCTAGCAGTGCTAAGGAAAGTGAAAAATGCTCAGATGACTTAGAAACACCCTCTAAGCAGTTGGAGACACTCTTCCTAAAGGGCAGGAAAGGTCCCAAAACTTCAAGGTCCCTATTCCATACACAGTTACTTCTCTTTTCATTTCCCTAGAACTATTGATCTCCCTTATTTTTCTCCTATTTGTATCAGTTACAGTTCCATTGAGTCACCTCTATCTCCACTGAATATATAAATGCTCTCCCTACCCACTTGTCTCTTGTTAACCTCTGCTTCTCAGTCTCCTAAATACCTTTCTATCAGTGCTTCTTTTTCTTCTGTATTCTGCCTGTGTTAATGTTCATATTCTCTCCTACTTGGTATAATACAACTGTTTCCTGTCTCTAGCTAGAAATCCGACCCTTGTTCCCATTCCCACATTTTTTCTGCTTGTGCCGCCAGGAAAAAAATTCTCTTTATACATCTGCTGGTAGGTACTGCCTCTGCGTGCTCACAGATGTCCCATTGCCTTCCTGCCTGGATGCTGGCAGCTGGGGAGATTGCTGATGACTCTTTGGCAAGCATTTTAGGTGAACTAAAAGTCCCTGATATGTATGCCAGCACATCCCTGACAGTCAGGACTGAATAAGTAGACAGACAAAATGTAATGGAATAAAATTTAAGTGCCTATGTCCAATATTATGTTGTTGAAAACTTCTCAGCTGCAATGTAATTCTGAGGATCTCTAAAATATTTCAGGTGTTCCAGACTTGAAGCTCTGCAGATACAGGCCTCACTACTATTTAAGTCTAGTTTTGAGTATTGAGCAAGTCAATATATCTATAAACACAAGCTTCAGATCTCACAAAATATAGAGGCATGTGTCTCTTTCTTTTGCATTGCTCAAGGTGTTTTCAGAATGAATCCACAAAATAAGACTAATCACAATGTGGGAGGTCTGGTTTTATTTCTGCCTTCTGAGGAATTCATGTCAATGTTTCCTGCATCTTAGAAATGAGTCTAAAAAGCAGATGATGGACCAGAGATGCTTGGCCAGAGACAGTGGAAGGTGATGGTATGTGAGACTTAGTGATAGAATTCTGGGAGCTTCAGAAAGAGTCAAGGACATGTACACTTCCATGCTTATATACTGAATAACTTTATGGCTACAAAATTTAAGTGCCAGTGAGGTTTCCCAGAAATGAGGATTCCAAGTAGTTTTCCCTGTTGCTTGTGCCTCTCTGCAATAATTCTTTGATTCTACATAGTTAAAAATATGCTTGGTGTTAAGAAAAGTGCCTTCCTGGGAATGTCTTTGCTTGTGATTCTCCTCAAGTCCAGAAGTTGAGTAAAACTTATAGATATACTGAAAAATTGATGGGGACTGATGCTGTGCATACAAGGATCCCTATGCAGTTTTTTGCTCACTATTGTATTTAAACAGTATTTACACAGCATTTACTGTATTTACAGTGTATGTATAAAACAAAGAGTCCCTCTGTTTTGGCAGTATTTTATAGTGAGACAGTTTATCTGTAGCTTTTCCCTCTGCTTTCCCTCTCATTGTTCCAATCTTTGCCTTGTAACACCGTTCCCCAGACTACCAGTGGTAGGGGCTAGGGTATCTCAATCACAAATTGGTGAAAGACAGAGATTCTGTGCCTAGGTAAACAATCCTTATAACTACTAGTGGGTAATTTTCTTGTGCTTTAAAAAACATTCAAATTTGACTTTAAGCCATACCACAGAACAGTTTAAAATAATCATGCAATAGAGAGAATAAACAGATAGTAAAAGAAAGAGATTGGGATATTTTTTTCGTTATATGGCTTTTGTGCTACATATTTTGTGCCTAGTATGATGGTTAAACTTGCAAATGCACCAAGGTTAAGTCTGAAATTCAGAATAGAGATGAACTTTTTTTTATCAGGATCAATTTGTAGGAACAGCAGTTTTATCAGCAGGGTGTAGCAACTACAGCAGAGGACTGTCAAACTGCCAGCTGAGTCCCTGGGAAGCTTGTTAACAGATAAGGTGATGATTATTACTACAGTCCCATCATCTTAGCTTTGCTTAAATATTCTTGTAGAGCATAATTGATAGGCACAATATAGAGAATGAAAGGAGCCTCAGTCTGCTTCCTCACCGTACTGAGTAAAAATGACTGAAAAGAGATGGGCAAAAAGGTGAAGGCAGTGAAGAAAAACCTAGAGCCTTCCTTCAATATTAGAGACTGAAAGCTGAGTGGTAAAATCCTGTACATACTGCATAGATCCCAACACAAACAGTAGAAAAGGAATCTTCTATAATGCTGATAAAGTTAAATCAGTTATAATTGCCAAGGACACTGAGTAGTACTTATAAAAGTGTAAAGAAAAGAAATCTGAGAGGAAGGTAGAGGGAGAAGTGTGTAAACCACAGAAATCAAGGGAAAATGGTGCCCAAAGTCATAATAGTCAAAAACCAAAAAATACTAGACATGTGAGTAAAACAGATATGGAAATGAAATAACAGAAGTGCTGGCCCAGCAGATAAGGCGTAAGTTCTGTATTCACAACGGCTCACTGTGACCACACACGTGCTGCCCACAGAAAGTTCATTCTAAGGTCCTGTCCAAGGTCACTTCCTTGTGATTGCACAATAGGCAGAAATATTTCACTTTCTGGTATTCTTTTGGCAAGCAGCTTTCTTCATAGGAGCTTTGAAAATACGATACAGAAAGGAATGTACATATCATATGCCTTAGGAAGAGTACCGAGCACCACGCACTGCATCATTCTTAATGCATCATTCTTTTCCTCTAGGTTTCTGTATTGCATAATCTGGGAGAAAGAGAAAAAGGGGCATAGAAAAATTTTACTTTTTTACTGCCTCTCTGTCTAAGTTTTCTTTGTCTCCAAATGTCACTGTCTGAAATATATGTACCAATCTGTAAATAACATGTCAGTAATTCTTTGTTGAAGTCACTAATTATCTTATCTTGCATGATGTCATAGATGCAGATGAAAAAGCATCTCAGTGATTAGTACGAATTTTTACTCCATCAATTGTGGAGAGTTCCTAGTGCAAATTGAAGGCAATTTGTAACAGTCTCCTGAAATATTTCCTTTTTTTTTTTTTTTTTTTTAACCGTATTACTTGTCCCTAACAGATTTTTCATTCAATACAATTAAGTCTTTGCTTGACTCAAGACCACATAATTTTCTAATATTAGACTATGATTTTAGGTCAATATAAACAAAAAGAGTGAGCCTTAAAGTAGCCTCCATTCTTCCTTCTCTTTCTTCACAATCTATTTCTCTAATTATTTCTCATGGGTTTAGTGTGACCATTTTGTTCTGATTATCTGCCCTTTGATGTAACTAGTCTCTATCTCCCTCAGACACTTCCTGTGCTGCAAAGATATATAGCTCTTTCTGGATAGTCAATTTACTACCATTACAGTAAACACATCAATCTTCCAGTATTAAATCCTGCAGCTAAATTGCAGCTCATGTCAGAGATGTTGAAATTTTGTTACTGATGCAACAAAAGGTTGGTTGAGGCTTTACTTGATGATTTCTCCCTCTGCCATTCTTTAGTTCAAAGTTCCTGTTTGCCAGGTAGGTTAAAGTTCATTAAAAACAATGGAAAAGATATGTGGTTCCAGCCTTCCCACACAGCATTGCTAGTACGTGGGCATGGAAGGGCATGTATGCCAGGATTCTCATTCCTCCTTCTATTGTAAAGATTAAGATGCATAAGCAATCACCTTCTCCTTCTGACTGTTAAATTGGTCTGATTCCCCTGCTAAAAAAAAAAGTACTTCCACTGAAATAAGTTGTACTAGTCATAAATAGCACAGAGACACAGCTATCGCAAAAAAGGCATTTTTTCCCCTCAAATGGTCCATTATTTAAATTATAAAAGTGAGTTCAGAAAGTTCATTTCTAGTCAAGCCTGTTTTTCATTCTGAGGGTTTTTTGACTCTTTAAAAAAATTATTTGACTTTTTAACACATTTGATGGCATAGGGTTTGAAGGAATATAACAGAGGAAAAGTGTTTCAGGATGCATTAACCATTCAAACCCCTCTCTCTACCCCAAACGAGGACAAAATGTTAGGCAATGAGAGGACCAAAAACTGATAATCTCAGAAAAATATAGAAGGATCATGTGACCTCAGCTATAAGAGTTTTAAAGATTTAGTTAGACAGCAATGCCAAAAATAGAGGCAGAAACAGGAAGAAAAGCCCAATTCGACTCATGTAGGCAGAAATGCATCCATTCCAGCCCCCACAGTATACACAGCTTTTAAACATCAGTTGAGGTCAGAATTCTTCCATGATCTTGAGTTTCTCCTCAGGATGGAGATAGTGGAAAAAGACAGAAAAAGACCATATGGAGAGCAGAAGTACCTCATGTATTGAACAGCTGAAAAGAGACCACACCCATTATTGTTCAGAGTCAGCAGTGAACACCTTGTGAAGACCTGACAAAGTCAATGATCACAGATCTTTGTTCCACAGTTCCCATGTTCTGTATCATACTAGCCTTCATAAACAGGGCATAGGGCAGTAAGCTGAGATCTTTTCTCTTTCACTTCTTAAAAAGAGCTTTTCCATTTGTAAGAAGTAACAGAAAAAGCAGCACAGCTTCACCAAAGACAGGCTGGCTTCCAAATTGAGGGAGTAAGAGAGAAGACATGGCCTTGCTTGAGAGGAGCAAAGCATCTGTCTGAGCAAAGGAGTGACAAGAAGTCTATTCAGACTTTATCAAAACCCTGGGTATTGATGGCTACAATGTGCCTCTCAAGCTCTTCATTTTAACCCACCCCCACATATGAAGACTGATCTCTCGATTTAGTGACAAACAATATTGCATAGTAGCATTAAAGCAATGTTAAGTGTCCCAGTGAATTAAACCAAATGTTTTTAGTTCCCCTGGCAACCTAATCCTAGGGTGTGTGGATATATCAGCTCTTTCCATACTGCTAAATAAAACAAGGGCAAGGAACAAGCTTGAGCACTGGCCTGGTGATCATCAGCACTTTTTATTTGCTAGCATGCTTCCAGGATACTTTGGTCTATGCCAATTCTTTGGGAAGCTGTGCCTAAGCCTGGCTAGAGGGATAGCCCATGCAGGGATCAATTCCAGGCAGTATGAGACACCATGGCACCAGGCTTTCTTCCCTCCAGCCTCAATAGTCTTCCAACATTATTTCAGCTTTGTATATCTAAAAATTCCTCATGCTTTACCCTAGAGCAAGCAATGTACACAAGCGTGTATGAAAACATAGTTCTCATGTATGAAAACATCAAAATTTCATGTATGAAAACTTATTTCTGATGAGACTCCAGAAAAATGCCCAGCTTTTCTTCACATGCTTTGTAGTGAAAAATAAAATTAAAATCACAGAAAATAGTTATGTTTTTGTCCTAGAAGAGTACCTTTCAAGGTTCATAGGCAGCCAAACATTACGTATCAACTGTGGCTAGGCTGGATTACTCACTCTGAGGGTCAGAAAATTACTCCTTTCTCATTTAGCAATAGTGATACAGGGATTGTGCCTCTCAGTGGTTCTAGAGATCATTGTGGCAACAATCAGGCTAAACCGCAGCTAAATTTTGACATTAAGAAAAACGGGGGAAAGGGTTCCTTTTCTTTTCCATTATGCCACAGAAACAGAAACATGATCTTATCTACAAAACACTGAGGAGCTCAAGGGAAGGAAAAATCCAGTGCTGTCTGTCATTGCTCCACAGGTACCTGCAGGGCGTGTACAGAGGTCAATGCACTGAGAGCTCACTAACTTCTGTTTGAACAGATGGAGTGAACAACAAAGATGAGTATGTTCCTCTAGTAATCCCCCAAGCATTATGACCTGTCATTCCAGGCTGAAACAGAGATGGCCTTAACTTAAAATGAGGTGTGACTTTATGGAAAACCAAAATGAATGCTCACAACCCTTATATAGAAAATATAAATCCCCTGAGCTGCCCATACATCCCCATATCTCAGAGCCAGTGCATCCCCAGACTTCTCCACTGTACAGCCCTGTATTTCATTAACCCCAAAAATCTCTGTCAGAGACACACAGATTTTAATTACTTTTTAAAAAATTTGCCCTGTATATAGAGTGGTACCAAAATTTATTCAAGTAAATTCCAGCAAGAGTTAATTTTCCCTAGAAGTCTGATTTGGCTGAAACTAAGGATATGTGGACAGAAATCATAGCTCTTGGCACCCAGGCTGCATTATCATAAAACAGATCTAACTAAATCCATGCATCCTTCTTGTGTGTTCTCCACCATACAGTGCTGAGTCCTCACATGGCTATTTTTATAAATGGTCTTGTTATACTGACTTTTAGCTGCATCTCAGTACAAATGAGCTCAAAGGTCACGATTAGATTTGGGGACCAGTATGCTGGGGCATACATAAAACTCCCCACGCATAGATAAATCCCTTGGCTCCTGTCCAAAAAACTTATTATTATAATTAAGATTTATATTGTAAAGACAGTTAGAGGTGCCAAATAAAAATAAGACCCATTATATCATAAGTACATCTACTGCATAAATACATAATAAAAAGCAGTTCTTGCCTTGAAGAACCTGCAGTCGCGACCTCCAAGCAACTGCAAAACCTGCAACTGCAAGTTAACAACAAAGTTTGGGACACATCCAGTTTGGGCAGGAGATTAGTGTCTTTTCTATCAGCTGAATTACTTTTGCCTCCACACAGGGCTGAATCATGCCTAATTAAAAAAAAAAAAGCTTTCTGTTTGATAGATAGCAAAATGACAGGAATAAGAAAGGACTGAGGATACCTGTTCCTATCAGATTCTGTGAAGGATGGCCAAGGGCACAGAGCAATGGTTTCATCATTGACTCTCTTTCAGCTCTTCTCATTAGGGAATTTCCACCCTCTGTGATCTGTAAAAATGTTGTAGTACGTATTTCTTTCATAGTAACCATTATCCTCTTGTCCCTGTAAAATCACCCCTTACCTGAGGAATTTCTGCACTTTTTTGTTGTTATATAGGGAACATGCTGAAGTGGCAGGAAGGTGGGAATTTTGTTACATAAGAATCACGGAATCTATTGTAATGTCTTTAAGGCTTTTGAGATACCACCAAGGGCCGCCCATTGTTTGATGTTTCAGCTTGTGTCTTTCTTGTTCCTCCTTAAGTCAATAGTTTCTAACAAATAGCAAGCCATCAGAATCTAGGTATCTGGGCATTCAGAGAATATGTGAGTCTATATATAGACTCATATATATGTAAGGAGGAAAAGTGTTTTTCTGACTTCATGTCTCCTGGTTAGGACAAAAGTTAATGATCTTGTTTCACGCAGAGGTGATAACAGAGGATTGCTCTTAAAGCTATTTCCTTAGAGGATCTGTGAAGGTACTCAGCCATAAAGGGAGTGAAAGGAAAGGTAAATGGCCTGTGTCAGGAAGGTTGTGAATTTACTCTTTCTGGAGGATTGACTTTATTAGTCCTTTTAAAATGATTTTTTGCTTAATCTCATATATGTTTGATGTAGAAGAGTCCATGGCAGCCCTGTACATACTGCTTCCCTTCAGTATGCTTACCTGATTTTACAGTTGCAGCAGTTACTTGTATTGATCCAAATATCTTTGATGTTCCCATGCCTAAAAGTCTTGAGGCTGCACACTGTGTTCCATGAGCATTATAAAGCCCAGGTATACAGCAGGAATGTAAACACCAGGCACAGCAGCAAGATAACCTGCTCCCTGTGCTGACATCCTTGAAGTATTAAGTCAAGTTGAAGTTCAATATTTAAACTCTCTACAAAAAACAGCCTCACTCCTCATTACAATACCTACTTTATTGACTTTCTCTCTGGTGTAGAATGAGCAACTCTAGGTCATGCACCCTCACTCCTTTTCCTACAGGATGAAGGTCAGAAAAATCATCATATTTCAAGGAGTTGACTCAAAGGAGCTGATGACAAAAGCATGAGAGACTCCTGTACTCACCCTCATAGATGCACAGAAAGAATAGAAATCTTTTTCCTTCTAAAATTCATATTATGACTGTAGAGTTTAGCCTGTCTCCAGCATTCTGCTGAAAATGTTTCTCTCTACATTCATGTGCACAAAGAGAAATCCCAAACCTGCTCTTCTGACACATTAATGAGGATTTTTTTCCCTGCAGGTTACAGGGTATCTTTGACCAATGCTTTATGTTCAACTTGGTATATTTTTTCATTCAACTTACTCAATTTTGTATAGAATCCTTGATTATTCTTTGAGTTATAGGAAAGCACATCCTTCTACATGGTAAAAAGGGTACTTGCACAGAAAATGAATGTTCCTGAGCTTGACAGACTAATGATAGGGAAAAAACACAAACTGGAAGATCAGAGATTCAAGGAAAGGCTCACCCAATGTAACGGCTGAGGCTTGTTATAGTGTTCATTTTTACCTAGGCAGTAATGGTAATTTTAATTCAGATGCTATTTGGCGATGATTCACAGAAATACAACAGAAAAAAAATGTACTGTAGAGAAGGAAACCTGCCCTTTCAACACAGTTGTAATTTCTCACCATGACAATGTATTTCTATCTCCTATATCAGTTGACAGCAGAGTAGAAAATTCAGATTTAATCTCTAGATAGCTCTATCATTTCATTCACCTAGCCTTAAGTCTCTCCATGCAAAGCACTCAAGACTTTTGGTGCTAGTAACCTCAAAAGATTTAGCTTTGGTTTGGGTTAAGGACTGTTCTCTACAATTCCAGCTGACCTGCTCAACCTAATTCATGACAGTGGGTCATACTCACGGAGGTGCTTCAGAACATCCTGGATTTTTAAAAACAGACCAAGTAGTCTAAGCACTCTGCTGAGAACAGAGTTTCTTCCCTACTCATTAGAGATAAAACAAACTGTATTTGACACAATATTTACAATGCTACTAAAGTCCTGAATTTCCTGATGGTATGAAAAGTATTTGTGATGGAACAAAATATAATGAAATAGGACATTTGATCTTTCTTCCAGAAACCCGAGATTCACCAATACATTTTTAAAAGGTATAATCAAAAGTGTATTAATTACAAAGAAATGTAATATACTACAATTTTTGTCTGCTGCCAGCACCTCAATTATATTCAGTCTCTAATGTGCCTGCAGCCACAGGCATGTCAATACTACACACTGAAGGAAAAAACAAATTCATGTCTTATTAAATTTGCAACTGTAGCCGCACCCATTTCACACCTGAATTTCTCATCCTCCAGGCAAATTTCACTTATGCACTTTCAAGTAAAATGCACTATGTAAGAATCTGTTTCATCATTTAGACTCTTGAGCATGGTATTTCCTTCTTCTTTAAAAAATTTGTATTTGGGTAGTCAATGAAGGATCATCAGAGCAAAAAACATTTTTTCTTTCAGTTAAAATTATAAGAATCTGGTGATATAAAGCTCAAGTTGCATGGTCTGTTTTTTCCTACAATGAGAATTCAGGAGTTATCATTCAGCAGCTTCAAATATTTTCTTATCATGTACATGCAAAAGTGAAAGGAACTTATTTGTCTTTTTAATGACTGAACTTTTTGCCATATTCTATAGTTAGACAAGTTCACACAATTGACCTTCCTTCTCTTTCGATGCATACAAGTGAGACCTGATTCACCTGATATTACAATTTTTTTATATGATGAGACCTTTTAATTGATAGAAGATAAGCAATGGTAGGAGAAAGGATAGAAAGAAACTACTTGGGTAAGAATGAATGTGGTTGACAATTACATATTTTATTGATGGGATACAGGACTTTCTACCTGTTCTTCAGTTATTCACTATGAGATAAGAGAACATTAACAAGGGACACTGCAAAAGTTTCCGGCTTTCTAGAACATCCTGGCCAGCTGGCTGGAACACTGATCTTACTGGTTGAAGCTGTACATTTACATCCCCTTAGGCAGAAGGCAGTTGTGAATTCAAGTTTCCCACAACCCACCTGAATTTTCTAATCACCTGGCTACTGGATGGGGATGCAAGAAGAATAACTGCCCCTTTCGCTGCTTGTGCAGGGCCTGATCAGAGAAAGCTCTTCAGAAAAAGAAACACATGACCTGGCCATGCAAGTGGACAGGCTGAAGAACACACAGTCTGTGAGTCTCAACAAAGCTCAGGTTCCTACTCTCTCAGTATTGCAAAAATTCTCACAGAAGCTCTTGTATGTGCAGGGGTGTTACTGAGGAAACTTTAAATGCTTTATACTTTTGGCATCTTTAGTGCCAGATGGCATTTTAGAAGAGGTTTTGGAAACGAAATCACTAAGCTTAAGAACTTGCACACACAGCAAAAGCACTTCCATGTGAGTGCAACCCACTTGCTAATTGATAGGAGATGTGGACCTGCTGGAAGGCTGGCTGTTTTTTCCCCCATTGTGAGGAACACTGGTAAGGAGAATAGTCAGCATACGCAAAATAGTCAGGAATCCTGGACAAGGAGATTGAATAGGACTATAGATAGTAGGACCCCCACATATCACAGGAAAGCCACTATGCCTATTGCTATCTGTTTCCCATTGAATAATTTCTGTAACTCTTTTTGAAGGGCTGTACACTGAGGTGACATAACTCTCTTAGATATTTTTCAAATATACTGATGTTTGGAAGAGTCATCTGTTTTCCAGGATGATGTAATATTTTTGTAATATTTTGATCTATATCACTGACCCGTGAGGACCAGGTCCTTACACAAAATACAATGCATTTCTGGAAACTTATGAAGTCCTCAAGAAGGTGGACAGAATGAGGGATCAAAAAGTAAGGTGGAGTCTGCAGAATTTTTTCTCTAGATGCTTTCTATGGCTTTAATCAAATACTTCTAGCTTTTGAATCAAATTTGCTACTGTCATGATGATTAGAACTAAGACTACTTCATGCCATTGGAGATTTTGGTCTTATGTCACCTTCATAGTATAATGAAAATGATACTCAGTTGTCACTGTGAGAGCTGGCAGGAAAATTTTGAGAGTTAGTTCTTATTTGCAAAATGCTGCCTACACGCTAAGTGACAATGGAAGTTACGACAGTCTGACTAGTCTCTTTATTCTTTACATCACTATCTTATTTTTAGTTACTCATCAGTGTTCTCATGCTTCCTTTTCCTTTTCCTGAGACGTCATCATAAAGCAACCGTTTAAAGACTGCTCAGATCCTGATCAAGTGTAACAAATGCAAGTATAGTTCAGGCGTCTGTTTTTGCCATTTGCTTTTAAAATAATCTGCATTTGATATATGCTGGTTGGTCTCTTCTTTTAGCCTGTGTGGTACGTCCAAGTATTTTAAAGAATAAACCAGAAGGACATTGCCTGAGCTGGTAGGAGGGGATGAAGGAAATCCTATACTGGAGTAACAATTACAGGAAGCTGACACAGTCATTAAGAAGTTTAGAAGAATCAACAGAGATGAAAATGGTTTTGGTATGGTGCCAAGTTAGAGAAGGAAATGACTTGTGCAAAGGGATGGATTTAAAAAAATAAACTTTAAACAAAATCTCAGAAATGGTTGTGGTAGCATTTAGCTGAAAACAATCCTGCAACTTTGAGACAGTCTGCTGTCTAGTAATTTGATTTAAAGGAGGCAAAGAAATGTCAGAAGTCACATCTTTCTAGGGAGGGATTCCCTCAAAGCTGGGTATACTTAAAGGAAAAGACCTGTCAAAACCTTGTACTTCTCTTCATATGTCCTGGTTATGAAAATGAATATAATTGAACTGCATTGTACTTGCACACAATCCAAATGGCACATTAGGAGCTTTTCATGCCTGGCACAATTTAATGGGGCCAGAAAATCTTACCCATAATCTGCACTGGTCTGAGAAATGGAGAGGCATATATGGCTTTGTTTCTCACCTGCAAAAGTTTTGTAAGCAGTGGTTCTTCTTCCTGGTCTCCTAAATTTTGTTCAGTAAAAAGATCTTGAATTTTCATAATCTCAGTAGAGACCTCAATTTTAAAAGTTAAAATCTTCATGCTTATTAGGCATATTCACATCCCCTGGTTGATGGCAATACTGATCAAAAAGTTCATGTTCCATCATCAAAGAAGAATTTATTATATTCTGCCACCTTGGGACTTGCACATGAGACAAACCTGCATTTGCTCTATCTCTACAGAGTAACTGAGTATACAGAGAACAGAATGGACAAGTACACAAAGGGACATCAGAAAGCACAAGGCTGTGGTACCCTGGCAAGTAGACTACCATTATGAGGACAGGAAAAACTTCTTCACAGGAAAAAGAAATAGGTAACAAAAAGTGTTGAGACTGAGGACTACCTCTTGTTTTGTAAGGCTGTAAGAGAAATGAAAGGGAATGATGACTGTCTAATCATAAGAGGAGATAGTATTAGCACTATCTGTTTTTTTTATTGCCTAAAATTAGAAAACAATGTATGGGAAACTAGTGGGTTAATATATGGAGAAGCTGGGATTCCATCAAGAGCTGGGATGTGGTACAACCAATGGGATGAGCTGGCCCAGAAGGCTGAAAGCTTCCTCCTGAGGAGGAAGGAAGCAAAAATGTAGAACAGATTCTGGGCAATAAGATGAAGCAAGCTCAAAAAGATTGCTGCGACAGAAGTGAAATTGCTGAAGAGACTAAGCCAAAACATGATGTAAGAAAAAAGATGAAGAAAAGGATGGATTGAGAAGGGAAAGAGAAGTAAAGTGTGAAAATGGGCAAAAGAGTCAGTCCTAGTTAAAAATCATTCTGTTCCATAATCTTCAGTGGAGCCTTACTGCTGTCAGCCCTGCTGTCAGACAATATCTGAGATCCACAAGTAAAATGTCAGCCTCGTACTGTCATTAGTGATGTCTGCTTTGGAGGATTCATGTATTAATTCATAGGAATTAATGCTTAAGATACCATTGATTCCCAAATGCTCATAAAGTAAACCACTTTTGGCTTGATGACAGGAGAAGACAGAAAATGTCTAATCACTATTAAAACAAAAGTCACTTCATGGTTTCTATTGCAAATTCACCATCTTTTAACTTCCAATCACAAGTACTTGTAATCTCTCTTTTAAGATAGAAATCTTTCCCACTCTATTGTTTCTCATGGATAGAGTATTGAAATTCTAAAAAAAAAATCACAGTTTGATTAGTTTGTTTGGAAGTATATAAAGGCTAAACAGATTGAGCCATTTAGGTTTCTCAGTTTTCAGATGGCAAGTGATTTTTTTTTGCTATCATTTACATAAAACTTTTCTCTCTTTGGTAATAACAGTTGGAATTGCCTGTCATGCCTTATTGAACTAACCCAGTTATTTGTTTACTTAAGAAAGTAACATCCTAGATAAATTAACACCATTATTAAGTAATTATTTAAAACATTTAGGAGATCATTCAGATAACATCAGTGGGCTTCACTGGTAGTTCTCTTATAATTTGCCAAAATTATAGGAGACCACCAGAACAAAACCAAGAATTCATAAAGAAATAGCAGACCTGCATATGAGATTCTGAGTTCATGACTCTCTTCTTCTGTGTATGTCAATGAGCATGACATTGATCCTTTCATTTGATCCTAAAATAAGCAATAGACTTTTAGTGTATGACAATTCCTAGGAGTCACACAACTTCAGTACCCCCTATCATGTTTATGTACCCAAATATTTAGCAGAATTTCGGTTCAATTTGTCTGAAAGTAGCAAGAAAAATTCTTAGGGGAGCTTTGTCAAGAGTTACTTCTGTTTTCAATTTCATAAAATATGTGTGTGCCATTTTATTATGGTACTCTTTATAGCTACAGAATTATGCAATTCATCTAGAGTTATAGCATGCATTTTATAGATAAATTGTCAGTAATTACTAAGATCATTATATGGACCCACTTCCTCAGTTCATTATATGAGACAATTCTCCTCGGGATGATCTTATCCTCCCCCCTACAAGAAAGCCACTTTGTCTGGCATTTCTGAGGCAGGTAAGGGAGCTAGCCATACCTACGTCATTCATACTGAAAATTGTACATTTCTTACTTTTGATGCACGAAAAAGGTCATGTCAGTAATTAACAGTTTTCTGTTTCTTTATGAATGTATTAGTCATAGATCTGTCCAAAGAAACAACCTCTCTCAGCATTAAACTTAGTGCTATGTGTTTATGCATCTTTCCCCATTTCAGGATTTATGGTATAATCATGAGTGAACTGTACATTGTCTGCTTAGGCCATATGGCTGAGGCTTTATGTAGAAGTTAAGGTTGCCCAGTCTCCTGCTTAACCATACTGGTGTCAATTCAGCAACGTTTGTGGCTTTTTCAGTTTTAATCTTTTTTAAAAATAGGAAAATACACAACTTCCATGTCTTTCAGACTGTAATAATGCTTTTATTGAGTATTGAATAAGGAATTCCAGACATATGTGTATCATGCTGTTGAGTCACAGTCCTCACTCAGTGACTTTATTTTAAAAGGCCTTGAGAGACTACTTTTCTCTGAGGGGCATGTATGGGAGAAACACTACAATGGTCTCAGGACGTTAAAAAGCAAACTTTTCTGGCAAACTTTAGAAAATGAGTAATTTGGCAAAATTTAAAACAAACTTTCAATCAAAATGAAGCATTTCACAGAGCATTGACTTCACAAACTCTACCCATGCAACCCTAAATTACCCATATTTGAAGAAAAGGAAATTATGAGCAGAAAAGAGAGAAAGAGAGACAAAGAAAGAGAAAAAAGCAAGATACAGCTACAGCCTCAGATCCTAATATGGACTCAGCTGCCATAAAATACAAGGACAATTGGGACTCTACCAGATGTGTATCAGGGAAATGGGATTTATCAGCTCTGGCCTCCTGTGGCCACCTTCCCCCCAGGCAGGCCATCTGGTCATCTGGCCACTCTGGGGCTAGACTGTAGTACCAGAGGTGGAGTGTGGGGCATGGCTTCAGGTGTGCCAGATGTGACAGTGACTGATAAGCATTCTGGGTTGAGCTAGAGGTTCCAGGGGGGTAGGGTGTGGAACAGCCCATGTCCCTGCCCCCCCAACACATTCTTCCGTAGTTTTGAGCCAGTAATCATTTTCTTCAATCTGTCGCACTTGCCAGTCTAGCAACCAAGATTATACACTCTGTGATGCAAAGTATTATTTTTTGAAGGAAAGCTGGAATTTTTGTGTGTGATGATATGCTGGGCACAATAATTTGATTTCAAACATTAAGATACATAAATAAAGTTTTTTACTGCTTCTTTCTAACAATACCTTTCCAATGATACCCGTTGTGTGTTCATTACTTTTGCTTTCTTTTCCTATCTCATTTTGGCTGTTGGAACTGCAAAGCAGAGATGTGTGTATTTCCCTGTAAAGCACTGCTCTTTGTAAAGAGAAAGCATTTTCTAAAAGCCAACATAATGCTTGTAATTAATGTGGTCTGTCATAAATTGTAGTGGAAATAATTTAGTAAATACATAGGGGTTTTATCAGTGACTATCATGTGAATAATAAGGCTAGGTCATTTTAATATACTTCTCTGTGAAACCAGCACACATAATGTCAAGGAATACGTCATTCACCCAAAAGATTCATTCAAACACAGGCTAGTAGGGCAACAAAGACTGGTACTATTGAGGAGGCAGAAGAGAAAGCCTCAGGCATACCCCAATCATGACACAGTTCAGGAGGTTATGCCTGGGTCAGAGGTCTGTGGAGAGAACTCTGCCCCCTTTGCTCATAAGAAAGTGCCAGGAGTATAAGATATTTGTGAACTCAGGAAAGGCCTGTTGCAAAAAATGTTATTTGGAGTTGGTTAAAGGAAGAAGTAGATGGTGGGGGTTGGGTGGGTGGCTTGCTGCTGAGTGTTGTTATTTTCAGGACACAATTGTATCTCCTCACACAGTCCTAGTCTTTCTTTCTGAGCAGAGTAAAATGCGGAGTAAATACTGGAAAAAGCTGCAAAAGATCAAGAGTGTCTGCAGGGAAAGCACTGCACTACCCTTTGGTGCACCCACATCTTCTGCACCCCACTAGCTCCCTCAGTACACAAAGAAACAGAAGGTGCTGAGTGTGATATCTGAGATGGCAACAGAGCAAGTGGTGGGTTACCACAGCTGTCCAATAGCCAACACAAAGAACAGCAATAAAACTTCAGGTTTGCCTGTCTCTATGGCTTTCTGAACGAATGTGTCCCACTCTAGTCAGGACTGATAGCCCTGCATCATCTTCTGTCTGTTCTCTCAAGGAATGCCTTAAACTGTAGAGAACCCTCCTTCTTTCAGTCACCTGCTTGCTTATGATCATACCTTCCCTTGGGGAAGAATCAGTTCAAACATATCTTGTAGTGATTTGAACATTTTTTACCTTAGGAGACATACCAAACACAGTCCAAACAGTGTCAGGGAGTGCATGCCTTCCTTGGATGGTATCTTACTGTGGATGAATGATGAAGTTTTCATCAATTATAAGAATAAAGGCAAACTCCTATTGGTTTGGACACTAACAGAGAAAAAAGCAAAAGCTGATTTCTAGACCTGTTCTGGGTAATATTTTTTGTAAAACTTCAAAATCATATCTGAATTCTACATGTCTGTGTTTATTATTGACAAATGTTGTTTAACCACTAAGTCTTAATTACATGAGACACTTAAATCTCATAGGTGAACAAAGCTCATGTCTGTGGGTAATTTAGATATCTTCTGCTTTGCAATGTGAGTGAAGTGCCATGCAAAGGAAAAAGGCATCTGACTATGATGAGGTAAGGCTATCAGTTGATGTATTATTAAAGCATGGAACCAGTCCATGCTCTGATATCTGAGACTCCTCCATGTGCCTGAGCACTCTAGACAAGCTACTGCTTGTCTAGAAACACGAGAGCCTGCAGAGTACAACTGCTCCTGTGGTTCAGTCAGCAGCCAGGCTGCTGTTTCTGGATTAATATCCCATACCTAAAAGTGCAGGAAAATATTGTAATATTACAATATTACAATGTCCTTTTGTCCTTCGTCCAACTGCCCATGTCCTTTTACAGAGACAGCTCTATCTCTAATTCAATACTGCAGGGTTAACACACAGTGATATTTTGCAATGATCACCCGTTTAATCCTTTTCTCCTTGGAAATGAGAACTTCCTCATTTTCAAAGGCCTTCATAACTGGAAGAGTATCTAGACTCTTGGAATCAGTGGTTACATGCTCTTGAAGAGGAAACTGATTCTACAGACAGTGAGACTGTGTTCAAGGGACAACACATAAAACAACTTTAAATATTATAGATACTACAATTCATAAATTTGCAGAAAAATTGATTAGAAGAAAGAATCCAAACTATCTCAAATATGCATGTATTTTTTCACTGGAAGAATGAAGAGATTTTTACTTTAGTTCTCAGTAGTTTATTGAGAAAAGTGCAGTAAATTACCTATTTTACCTAGAAGAGATGCAGAATTTGGTCATCCACGTATCTAAAACCCCAATGATTGTTCAAAAAATAAACCATCAAAGTAAAAGAAGGCTTAAAGCTTTTACCATAATTATATTTTAAACCTTTATTCCATTCAGAAATCTCAAGTAAAACTTGCTTGTTATCAATTCCATTAACCAAGGATTCTGCAAAAAAAAAAAACAAACCATTTTGATAAGCTATAAAATAGTTTGTTCCAGCCAGTGTCAGGCACAATAGATCTGTTAATGTGATCACAGAATAATCTGCCCCACCAGAAATACGTAAAAAAAGACTCCCAGTTCACATAAGTCTACTACGGCGAGCTTTGAAGAGCCAGCTAACACAGCTTCCTTCCTCAGATATACAAAATAGTCTTAATAACATTGTGCATGGTAAATAGCTGGAACTCCAGTTCTTTTTATATTTGCATAAATATAAATCAGAATTATAAGCCAAGGAATTTTCAATAAAGGATGACCGGTACTATGCTTCCCGAGTGTTCATATAAATACTGAGGATAAAATTATTTTTACATTACCACTGATGAAATAATTTCTTTTCACAGTATCTGCTTTTCATTCCTATTAGCAACAACTGTAGCTTTCTTTAATGGAGAGAATTAATGTTCTAATTAATTAGAACTTAATGGAAAGAATTATGGGCACAGCCCTTGCACTCTGATTAAAACACTCCATTCAAAACAGAAAATGTAAAGTTTCTAGAATGGTAAAAAAAGCTGATATTGCAGAATTTGTCCTCTGCTCTCCACAGCTTAAAGGCTAATGTTGTCCTTTAAAGAACAAGGTGAGAGACTCAAAAGTTTATTATTTTTCTCCCTCTGATCTACAGCTTTGACTGACACTGCACAAGGAACTTATATCCTTATAAGAGGGAAGACGTTCCATTGAGTCCTCCAGTCTTTTTGACTGAGTTTCTACACATCACTGTAGGGTCTCATTCAATATTTTTTTAAGTTCTTAGCCACTAAAAAGTTAAATATCCCACAAAACTTTGGCAAGATTCTTCAGTGTAAAATACTCACATAAACTAATCTAGGTTACTTGATCTAAGTTGAGTTTAACTCAGACACCCAAAATCAGGGGCCTAAGGCAAGATTTGTCCTACTTAACCAAGATGCCTGAATCAGGAGTTCAGTCACCTTAGAGACCTTAAAGAGAGAGACAGAAGGACATACACTGAGGCATTTATGGTGCTGTACTGGGAGATGTGCCTTGCAGGACTCTTCATTCCACAGGAAGCATAGTGTAACCTCACTCCCACCACAGACTAAAATGAGCTAGATCTGTGTCTCAGTTCTGCACTGGACACATGGAGGGTATCATTGAGATCACATAAGTACCTCATATAATCTGAACTAGATATGGCTAAAAAACATGTAGAAGGAAACATATAATCACTGAAATGCATTAGAATACGTCCATCAAATTTCAGACTGGGAAATTAGTTCACTTGAAGATATTTTCCTTGCCAAATATGAAGTATTCATTTAAGGAGTTAAACATGAGATTTTGATCTGCTTTACTAGCAAGGAAGGAAAGAATGTCTCTTTGAAAAAGTTTTTCATGCCCTTCTCTCTGTTGCACATTTTAGTTGCTGTTGTCATATTTTCCAGTATTAACATCCCTTTGAGTAATTATTGCCACACAATTAAGAAAACATTTAGAATGGAAAAGTAATTTGTTAGAGTTGCACTCTAAACCAATGATATACTCCTGTGCTTTGACTGATAACCTTTCCCCTGACAGCTTGCTGGGATCTGATGACTGTTTAGGTTCACTCGTTACTGATTCTTGAGTTGAATTTTCTGTGACCTGACCTTTCCAGTAGTATATTTTCTTGCTGAAACAAACACATTTTGACAGGTCAGTAGGGGCCAGCTTGACACTCCTTAAAGACCAGAAGACAAATTCTTTGTTTAGAGCATAGAGACTTTTTCAGTATTTTTCTTCACAGTTTGATGGGTTAACCCATAGGATTTTCTGTACTAGGGCTGGATTCTGTACTGCTCCTGATATGTTCTCTGTATATTTAGAATATTTGGTGAGCAAACTAATGTTACTGTAAAACCAATCAGTCACATTTACTAATAGTAAAAATGTTGGATTAAACTAGAAAAAGAGTAAAATACGTCACATTTTTTTCAGAAATTAGATTATTTAGGTAATGTGCAGTGCATTGGTGTTTAGAAGACTATATTGAGCCTATTGCATGTATTCTAAGATAAACACTTTTAGAGTAATGCTCTTGTACATTTTAAAAGGTACACATTAAGGTGGGTGATCCTGGTGATGCTAATAAATGATTAAAAGCCCAGCTCTTCCTTCCACCCCTCTCTGCTGCTGCAAATTTGACAATGATAGTGGAGCTGTGCAGCTACAAAAATAGACATAGAAAGGTTGGACAATAATGGAGACTACTACATTAGAAATTAACAAATAATAAAAGGTAAAACTGCATGCATTTTGTCTATTATTTCCATCTTTAATAAACATGCAATGTTACACAAAGGTCGCTAGTGCAGACAAGTGCTTAAGGTATTGTATTAATCTTCTTTCTCATTCATCTCATTGTAATATTTCAGTTATACCCTCAGTTGTACATTTTTATCATCATTTTAAAAGCTCTGCAGGACTCCACTGTACTTTACATGCCTACCGTTGTCAAGCAGCATCCTGCTGTCATTCTATCCCCCAGTTTTGTGCCTCTGTGTTTATTTTACATTCTTAACAGATAATTCTGGGTTTTGTTCATATGATACCTTTTGTGAAGAATAATTTTTCAGAACACTTTTGGGAATGTTTCATTACAGAAGATGTATATTCAAATACAGAAGATGTATACTGAAGGATCATTGAGTCCAGCTCCTGGGCCTGCATAAGACACCCCAAGAGTTGCACCCTGTGCCTGAGAGTGTTTTCCAAATGCTTCTTGAACTCTGTCAGGCTGGTGCTGTGATCACTTCCTTTGGGACCCTCTTCCAGTGCCCAGCCATCATCTGATTGAAAAACTTTTTTCTGAAACCCAACCTAAGCCTCCCCTGACACAACCTCAGCCCAATCCTTTGTGTCCTGCCATGGGTCAGCACAGAGAAGGGTTTTATGAATGCCTAGCATATATCATGAGCTAGTATTATTATTCTTTTAATCCAAAATAAATATTCTGAAGTTGTGTGTTGTGACTGATGCATTTAATTAGAGTGCAAAATATAATTGGACAAAGACAAGAGACCAATTTTCAAAGGATGCATAATGTGTTCCACTGCACCACATGGACAAGTTTACTAGGATTTCACCAACAAGATCTGAAATTTTTTAATTTTAATTCCATTTGAAATGCCATGTTGCCAGTTCAAAAGGAAATACACCAAAGAGAATTATCTGAAGTACTAATGGGCATTAACAGGACTCTAAAAATCATAACTGCTTATAAAAATGTTTTGAAACATCAAGAAAAAGTCTGCTTTCAGCTATTGATATTATGTGTTCCAAAAATGAATAATCTGTCTGCATTAAAATGAGTAGAAAATAGTAATGCAATTATTATCCATACATAATATATAACAATAGTGTGACATCATCTGCAGTACCAAGTTCAGTTTCAGCCATGCCAGTATCTTGGAAAAGTAGCTGAGTAGCTGACACAGCAGAGTTTGGACTAGATAAGGATAATTACTGGGAGAAGTAGGAAAAAAATAAGATATTTTCTTAGGAAGAAAGAGGAATGTTACAATTCTACAAATTAATGACTAGCTGTCAGCTGGGAATGTGGGCCTTCCTCTTTCATTTTTCCTCCAAAATCAAGAATCAAAGACAATTACTGATATTTTCAGGCATCTCATTTAAAGCTGGCAGATGGAGGTAAGGGATTTTTTTTGGCATAACATGTAATTAATTATATTCTTTGGACCATTGCTTTGAATTTATGGCAAAGCCAAAGACTGAACAGGAACTTTTTAGGCATTACACAATTAAGGAGATAAAACCCCCATTTGATTATATATGTGTGTGAGACTATAAACACAGAAGAACATCATTGAAATTGCAACATCATTCTTCAAAAGAAGTTGGAAAATGCCAATATTAATTTTGCCTGTACAACATTAATTCAGGCTTTTATCCATGTGATTATAATAAAGACTCAAGTTAAATGATCACATCCTTTTTCCCACAGGACTTCTGCCTAATTTCAGCCATGCTACAGGGGCATGTGCTGGCAGAGTCAAGTTTATCTGCCTACACACTGAAAATCAAGTGTGGAAACCCCAAACCTAAAAACAATAAAAACCCTCTAGTCCAGGAGCTGTACAGTCATGTTAGCAAAGTACTGCTTTGGATTTAAAATGCCTCCTGCAAGAAATATGCATGGCTTCCCTACCACAGCTGGCTTGCTTCTGGCCTGGGGAATGCAAGTGCAGTATGCAGGGCTCTCTGCAGCTGTCCACATAGCTTTGCTAGAGGTTATACCTTGCCAGAGCATTCATACATCTTCATTAACAGATGCAGATTTCTAATTTTTAGAATATTAAACTCAGCAGTGCTCTTAAGCAACTTATATTTTTCACTCTTCAAATTCATTCAAGACAAAATGCAGCTCTGTGTTACAGACTGTTTCACTGAGTGACTGATTACTCCAGGGAAGGTTACACAAAGTGTTTTGCATCTGAACACCTTCCTTCCAACCCCCAACACTTTCTGGTTTTCAAGCAGTCCTAAGACAATTATACCTGTGAACAAGTGGCTTTCAAAATGCTGGTTGTTACCATATGGAGGACAGAAACCTGCCTGTCAATATTGTGAGGAGTAACATTCAGAAAAAGATGGTCTCCATTGTTCTTTCCTTCTTACCCTCAAGTTTTTGCTGCAGAAAAAAATTGAATGGGATGTGATAGGGATGTAAATGTCACCCATGTCTATCAGTATTCCTACTCATCATGCAATATAGGGTATCTAACTGACATAAAACATATGATAAATAATGTGTGTCAATTTTTCATATTAAAAAAATTAGTTCTGCTTAACATTAGTCTTATTGAAATTGCATGTTGAAAACACTTGAAAAAAATCAGTTATTTAACCATTTCAACCATTAGCATAATTCACAGTCCATCTCAACTATCAACAACAACAATAACAACAACAACAACAATAAAACATTTTTCAAATGCTTCCATAAAGTTTAGTAGAAGAAGAATGGCCTATTTCAAACATCATCTCCAAAAATGCCTTTTTAATATTTGATTATTTGGAGTTTGAATAAAACCACAGAAGGGCAACATTTCAAGGAAAGTAATTGCCAGTACACTTCCAATTCTGTCCAAAACCTACTTACAAACAAACCTAAAATCTTACAAGGAAATGGATTAAATTATATCCTGATACCAGGAAAAATATGTGATTCATCCAATCCATTTGTAAACAGTTTTTTAATTTCAAGTGGCATAAATCCAAAGTAAATGTCCTGACTCAAATGAAGTTCTTCAGAGAGATATTAGTGCAAATAAAGTAAGACTATGGCATGGGAGATCATAAACACCTTTTTAAGGACGGGTAATTTAATAGTTTGACATAATGAATTATTCTGATAATTTTTATTCTCCGAAAGGCTAGAAGGATAAGCTGATTAATTGTTGGAGAATGCATCATGCCCTTTCAAAGTTGTTCAGTGTGCTTACAGTTCACTTAAAGTAAGCTTTTATTTTTAAGGTCCTCTTAAGCACATATAAATACTTCAAACCACTAAAACACCTAACAACTCTTTCTTCAGACCTAGACCTTTTTCCTAGGAAAAATTTTGGAGTTTTAAAACATTGCATCATTAAGTACAGAGTGGTTGTCATCTCTTAAAGGCCACCTTTCTTTTAGCACAAGAGCTCTCTAGCCCTGTGTGTAGGAAGTTGAGCAAGGCAGGCTGGAAACTTGCTTAACCAAGCAAGGATCTGCTTCTCCAGCTGAGGAGTAAGAAGCCAGTGGAAGGGACAGGTGATGTGAAGAGAGTACAGATATGTGGTTCATATGTAGGGATGGGGTCAGGAAAGAGAAAGCAAAGCTGCAACATGGCTTGACAAATAACCTGGGGAATAACAAGGATCATTCTATAAGGACATAAGTCAGTAAAGAAAGGGTGAGGAGGCTGTATTCTCCCTTATAAGCAAGAAAGGTGAACTGGTGTTGACTGATAAAGAGAAGTCTGAGATACTCAGTGAAATCTTTGCCTCAGTCTTCACTGGCAGTTGGGTTTCCTGCTTCTCTCAAAGTCCCCAGTCCTCTGGGTGGGTGGGGACTGCATGAATCCCTCCCACTAAGTGAAAAGCAGGTCAGGATCCCTGATGAAGTCTGTGGGACCTGATGACATGCAACCCAGAATCTTGAGGGAACTGGCTTACATTGTTTTCAAGCCACTGTCCATCATATTTTAAAAGTCATGGCAGTTGAGTGAAGTCCTCATTGACTGGAAAAAAGGAAACATTACTTCCTTTTTTAAAAAGGGGAGAAAGGATGAACCAGGAAACTATAGATGGATGTGCATCACCTCTGTGTCTGGGATGATCATGGAGCAGATCCTCCTAAAATATGTGCTAAGGCACATAAAAGACAAGGAGATGATCCAAGGCAGCCACCATGGCTTTACTATAGGCAAATTTTGCCTGACAAACCTGGTGGCCTTCTATAGTGGAGTGATGGCAATGGTTGACAAAGACATCTACCTTCTGTTAGGCCTTCAGTACAGTCCCACATGACATCCCTTGTCTCCTGATTGGAGACACATGGATTCAGTGGATGGACTATTGAATGGATAAAGAACTGCCTGTAGAAATGCAGCCAAAGAGTTGTGGTCAGTGGCTCTGTGTCCAGGTGGAGGCCAGTGATGAGTCCCGTCCCTCATGGTTCTCTCTTGGGATCATTCCACTTCAGTGATGACATTCATTGATGACAGTGAGATCGAGTGCAGTCTCAGCAGGGTTGATGACAGGAAGCTGAGCTCTGCAGTTGACACAACAGAAGGAAGGGACCTGGACACGCTTGAGAAGTGGGTCCATGAGTATCTTATGGAGTTCAACACAAGTCCAAGTGCAAGGTGCTGCATCTGGGTAAGGAAAATCCCAAACATGAACTCAGACTGGTAGAAGTCACTGAGACCAGCCTTGTGGAGGACTTGGGAGTTCTTGTGGATGAAGGGCTGATCCTGAGCCAGCACTGTGCATTTGCAGCCCAGAAGGCCAACCACATCCTGGGCTGCAGCAAAAGTGGAGTCGCCAGCAGGGCAAGGGAGAGGATGGAGTGCTGCACCCAGCTTTGACATCCTCAGCACAGGAAGGACATTGACCTGCTAGAGCCAGTCCAGAAAAGGGTCATAAAGATAATGAGAAGGATGGACAACTTCTCCTACAAAGACAGGCTGAGAAAGCCAGGGTTCAGCTTGGAAAAGAGAAGACTTCAGGGAGACCTCATTGCCACTTTCTAGTACCTTAAGGAGACTTATAAAATTAAAGAATGAAATATTATATAAATCATAATGAGGCATTTATTAACATGGAACAATTTTTCTATGTAGACATTACAGCAGTCTAACTAACTAATTAACCTTCAGGTTAATTGTTCTGGGGAATTCAACTTATTCAAAAATCAATACAGCAATTCTACAAGATAGAGGTACCCTGAGCTGGTCCACTTAGCCTAGTGTCTGTGGGCAAAATGGAAGCTAATGTTTTAACTTAATGCCTAAACAGTAAGAAGGAAATGGTGCAGCAATAAGGGCACTTGGAATATGCCGAGTCAAGGCAATTCACCTCGCATGGGAAAACTGACTGTGGGAAAAAGCTGTGGGAAAAAGCAATAGGCAGTGATTTCAAATGAGTAGACACAGAGATATAGAGAGCCCTAGCTAAAAATGGATGCATGTGAATTACATAATGGGAAGTTGTAGCCCCTGAAGGGTTTATAAGGTGGTGTATCATGAACTGGATGAAAAATTGGCATAAAAACAGGGGTTAGATGCATAAAGGCAGTCCTGTGGCATTCATATATTTACATAAGGAAATCAACTTCCAATCTAATTAATTTATGTGCTGAGTAAGCAATAAATAGGATGCTTATTATCATAGTATCTAGCCAAAAAAACTGACCTGACCAGTTGAAATATTTTCTGAAACTTTCCCAGAAAGTGGTGAAATTTAATAATCCTGCCATTACTATAAAATTGGTAATGGCTTTCTGAAAACTATATCACTGTACCACTCCAGTAAATTGCCTATTAGGCAGTATTGAATCAAGTTTTTTAGAACGTGCCTCTCCACAGACAAATTCGTATCGAATACGTTTCACTGTAATGCCATTACTTAAATAAGGATGTTTCCGTGAAAATGAAAGTTTGGAGAAATGTTGTGCAAAGATGTTGCCAGTAAATATCTTTCTCCAGAACTGCTTTCTTTATTTTGCAGATATTCTTGGCTTGGTTATGCCATGTTTTGTTCCCTCTCTTTGTATAGTTTTAAACAAGGGCACACAACATAGGTGCCCATATGATCATCTTAAAGCAAGGGTAAACTAAATCAGTCAAACTCTTCTAGTACTCATTACTCATTGATGCTCAAGAAAGCTTTCTTTGGACTGCCAATTTCAATAAAGTTTTCAGTCACATGCTGCTTAAGCAGACTCTGACAAGACTATATTCCTGACTGTAAGTAGTTCTTGTTCTAGGTAACACTCAGAAGTTCAAGGAGATTGGAACATAAATTCGGTTTCAAAAGATATGCTCAATCATGGCTTGGTTATAACAAAAATGGTGGTGGCCTAATCAAATGCAGCTGTAACATATGATCTTTACCAAAACTGCTGACAGAACACCTGTCTGTGCACAGCACAGTCACACTCTCTGTGTTGTATACAGAAGGCAGAACTAATAAATGAGTAATACTAATCCTCAGTTTAACAGTCCACTTATCAAATTGGATTAGTTGTTTTCTCAAAAACAAAACAAAACAAAACAAAACAAAACAAAACAAAACAAAACAAAACAAAACAAAACAAAACAAAACAGCTACACTTTTTTTTTTTTTTTAATAATTGAGATCCATTAAATGGTTCCAGAGAAAGTGATTTCATTTTAAATTTTACTTTACAAAATGTCCTAGACATGTATTGTTCTAATGTTCTAAATACCTGTGATTTTCTTTTCAAATACAACCTTATTTTTACTTTAGAAAAGTTAGGAAGATGAAGGAAGAATTTAAGGTTTCTATTGAGAGAACCACAAAACTAAATGCAGTGAAATCAAACAGTGCTACTGTGAACCATTACCTCCATATTGTGGATAATTGAAGAGACTCTCCTGTGAGCTAGCTATCCCCTTTGCATTCTTTGTGGATGTCAAAATCTACATGAAATCAGTGAGAGCTAGGATAGACAGACAATGCTTAATTGACCACACCAATATAAGGACGCCCTTACAGCTTTTCTATCATGTTACCCTTAAAAACAGGTATCAGTGTTTGACAATACTTGTGTATAATGGATCATACTTACACAGGAATGTGACTTGCAGATAATTTCTGTCTCCAGTTCAACAACAACCTTATGGCAATGGCAGCATGTGTTTATATAGAAAAATAATATTGGGAAAGTAATTTCTCTATTCCTTAGTGCCATTTAATGTGATTTATTATCTAGAAGGAAAGGAAGTCACACTATTTGTCTGGTATGAACTTTGCAGACTGCTGACTGCAAACTAGGAAAAACTGTTCTAAACCATGTGAGATTTGCAAGAACGAAACATCCATGTCTAGCTGAGTTCTGAGTACTGACAGGGGTTTTTTTTTTGCATGCTTTCAGCTGATCAGAGGAAGCCGAGGTCAGTAGTATATCATACACTAGAGCAAGGAAATTAATCTTTATACTAGACTATTTCTGGAGTAAGGAGACCAGTCTTGCTTCATTTAAAATGCATATTTAGTGAAAATAAAACAAATGGTACAACTGAGTAATTGCCTTGGCTTTGCAGAATACTGGTACCTCAGAGATCACCGTTTGCAAGCTGCTGGTACAATACATTTATTTTAAAAGGTGCTAATATATACCTTGAATTCAAAGTGCTAAGGAAATTAACTAATAAGATGAATAAGATTCCTTGATTCATAACCAAGTTTTTCATGCTTTCAGCTTTTAAATTTTTCTTTTTGTTTGAATTTATAACTATATTACTTGTTATTTACAACTCATGACAACTGTGCTCTTTTCTTTGTAAAGAAAAGCTGAATCACAGTGGAAATGCTGAGTCTCACTAGAATAGCATCTAGAATTTTGCTGAGTCATCAGATACCAGTATGAAAAGTGGATTTTAAAACTCTTTTGATATTCATCTCTTCATTTAGAATAGTTGATTTAAAGCTAACTTATCTCTGGCTGCTCATATAATGCACCAATCCACTCACAGCAAAGTATTCACATCTGCCTAGGTGTGAGAACTTTGCAACTTCTGCTCATTTCAAACATATACAATTTTTATATGTCCCTTTTCCAGGTAAAGTATGAGTGGCCCATCCAACTTTGTCAAATTGGTAGAGTTTTTTCCCAAATTCATGGTATGTGACATGTCATGATAAGATTCCTTTAGTTAGAAGACTCTAATCTCATCAACACAGTTTTATCTTCCACTAGTTTACAATGAACTGTGGTTGATTGTGTGGTCAGGGTGTCACTCCAGTCCCAGGGACTGGTCTGTGTGGCCACTGATATGTACAGTAGCCTCATTGATTGGCAATTTTTGTCAAATTCGGCCAGATCAGTCAATTACTGTGAGGGTGGTATAAGTTGAGAGTATACCCTCAGTAACTGTCCAACTGTGACCAATTAAGACCCATGGGCCAAGCTCTGGGTAACAAATACATTGAATTTGTTACCATGCATTTTTTTCACAGTATTTAGTACTACCGCTGGTTGGTAAGTCCAAGTGATAGGGAGAGAGTTATTATCACTACGTATCACTGGGGAAGAGGAGATGCCTTGACCTAAGGTGGAACATGAAATGTAAAATTCTTTAAGTTGTCTTAAATTGGGTAACCATCAATCCTAAGCCTTCAGATTCTGGTGCTTAATGATTAAAACTTAAATGCTAATGTTCAAAAAATTCTGCTAAAAGTAATAGCTAGGTTACATCACAAAGGAAATCTTTCTTCATAGACTGGTTAAGTCTCCTTGAAAAGGAGAAGGAGAGGAAGGTTATAAGGGAGGGACAGAGTTACATTTCAGAGGTTTTCTGGAGAAGATAAACTTCTTGATAGACTGTTCTTGTGGAGAGATGAGGAGAATGAGGTTATCTGCTACAGATAGTACTTGTGGCCAGAAAGGAGCATTTGATGGAGACTGGGAAATATAGGTCAGTGGAGTCAGTAAATGAGACAATAGAGCCTATAATGACAGAATTTATCCTGCCACGGTTAACACTACAGAGTATTAGACTTGTTCTTTCCAGATTAAAACACCTCTATTCACAGCAGAAGATATATGTCGAGATAGACATATATCTTGAAAATACTTTCACCAAAAAGAAAAGTATGATCAATTGAGAAGAACCAAGAAAATGAGTTCACCTCTCATGATTTGCTGCTTTTTTCTGACTAGAGAAAGTAAAACTAGGACTAGAGCCTAGTGAGTTGTGTTGAGTATTTCTGAGCAATAATTAAACATCCTAATAAAAGTTTGGCAGATAAGTGTGTGGAGAAAAAATACCCCAGTAGCTTTTATTACAGTTTCCTCAGATCTCTTTTGGCTGCTTCCTGCCTTTTAAAATTTCTTCTGTCTCCTTTAACGATAGGCTTTTAGCTTCAAACTTACTGCCAAAATAAGCATTAAAAATCCTGAGTAATTTATCTGCTCTGATGTACAGACACTTTCCACAGATGCTCTGCAAATACCTAGACAGATAGCCCATACAGTATATGCTGGCATAGTTTTTTATCCTTTTGGAGAGGCGACTCACTGTGCAGTCCAGTAACAAGGCTCTACTGACATTTTCAGGATGCTTCAGTTACCATAAATAGCAGGTGGCAACCATGCTCCCTGTGCTTAAAACTCCCCCTAAGATCCTACCTCCTAAAGCTGGAGGTACCAAATTTTTCCGCAGTGTAGGTGAAATTGAATAGTAAGGAAGTTTGAAGGAAAGGACTTGAACCAAGCCTGTGCTATACAAGTTGGCATTAGAGGGTTGTTGATTGATACTTTTTCTCTATTTCTGCTGTCCTTCTGCCTTCTTAGGCTCACCAAAAGCCAAACCTGGTAGATGTGCTCTGCAGATTACTGTACAGATTTCACCCTTCCCTTCTGCTCTCTCCCACTGTGCAGTGACGTGTCACCCTAGATGTAAGACAGGGAATAAGCTGTATCCCAGGAAGATTACTGTCCTTGAGGTTCAGCTGCCTAAGTTTTCTGTGCCCAGAATAGGTCCATAAAATGTCATGGGTATCATGAGACTATGATTACAGGAAATATGGAAGCTGACTTGGTTTTCCACAGAAACTTGATACATAATTATGTCTCTAGAATTGCATTCACCAAAAAATCTTTATTAATAAAGACAATAGGTCTTTATTACTGACAGTTGGAGTGATTGGGTGCATCCTCTGCCAGTTTTCAGATTGTACCAATCTGAGTGGTGCAGTTGATATGATAGAGAAAAGAGAAGGGCGACTTTGACAGTCTGGAAACATGGATCCATGCAAACCTCATGAGGTTCCAACAAAGCCAAGTGCAAGGTTCTGCAAATGGGTTGCAGCAGATGTCTGTACAGACTGGGTGATGACCTGGCTGAGACCAGCTCTGCAAAGGGCTTGGGACTACTCGTTGATTGAAAAATAGTACATGAGGTAGCAACATGAGCTTGAAGCTGAAAGACCACTGCATTCTGGGTTGCAACAAAAGCAGCGTGGGCAGCAGGTCAAGGGAGTTGATTCTGCCCTTCTACTCTTCTCTGGTGACCCCACCTGTAGTGTTGCATTGAGCTCTGGGGTCTGCAGTACAAGAAACACATGGCCTCTATTAGCGTTGCTCCAGAGGAGAGCCACAAAAATAATCAAATGGCTGGAGCATCTCTCCTGTGAAGACAGGCTGAGAGAGTTAAGGTTGTTTCTCCTGGAGAAGGCTCTGGGAAGACCTTGTTGCATTCTTTAATGTATAAAGGTGGCTTACTGGAAAGATGGAGAGATACTTTTACCAAGGTATGTAGTGACAGGACAAGGGACAATGGTTTTAAACTAAAAGGGGCTAGATTTAGGTTAGATATAAGGAAGAATTTTTAACTGTGAGATTGTTGACACACTGGAACAGACTGCCCTGAATAGCTGTGGATTTCCCATGGTTACAAGTGCTTAAAGCCAGGTTTGATGGGCTGGTGGGAGGTGTCCTTGCCCATGGCAGAGGGGTTGAAACTAGATGATCTTCTAACCCAAAGCATTCTGTAATTCTGTGGTGTTCTGGCATTGCAGTACCTCATGCATAGAGATAAATTGGAAATTCATTGTCACAGCTGCTGCTTTTCTTTAGCTTGTTCAATACCAGCAAAAAATTACAATTGTCTTTAGCAAATGCATAGCAAAGTATTCACATAACAGAATCCAGTGGATTCTATCAAATAATATCACAGAAATACAGAATCACAGAATCATAGAATTTTTAGGATGTTAAGGGAGCTCTGGATATCATCCAGTCCAAATCCCTGGGAAGGCAGGGTCACACAGGGCAGGTTACACAGAAACGTGCCCATCTGTATTTGATTGTCTCCGGAGAGGGAAACTCCAAAACTTCACTGGGCAGCCTATTCCAATGCTCTGCCACCCTCAATGTAAAGAAGTTCTTCCTCATGTTGAGATGAAACTTCTGGTGGTTTAGTTTAAGGCTATTGCTCCTCACCCTATCACTGGGCACCACCAAAAAGTCCAGCATCATTCTCTTTGGCACCTGCCTTTGAAATATTTATATGTATTGGTAAGATCCCCCTCAGTCGTCTCCACACTAAACAGGCCCAGCACCCTCAGTTTCTCCTTACAGGAGGGATGCTCCAGTCCCTTAATCACCTTTGTGGCCCACCACTGGACCTTCTCCAGTAGCTCCTTTTCTCTCTTGTCCTGAGGAGCCCAGCAGTGGACACAGCACCAGGACTGGCCTCACCAGGGCTGAGTAGAGGGGCAGGATCTCCTTCCTCGACCTGCTGGCCACACTCTTCCCAATGCACCCTAGGGTCATTGACCCTCCTGGCTGCAAGAGCACTGCCGAATCATGGTTAACTTTTGATCCACCAATAAGCTAGCCACATCTGTGGTTCTCCTGGTGTCAAAGAGAAAATTCTGAAATAGTCCTTGAAGTACAGCAGCCTATTATTAGATTTTCCTGTATACCATTTAATAAGCCTCTTTGGCCTACAACTTTTGATGCTTTGAAAGAGCTTGATGAAACTAACAATGTTTCTGAGAATACCAGCAACAGTGGAAATGCTCATGAAGTATCTAGAAGGGCAACCAGGTGTTCTCTAGTTATTCCTTGGTAAAGAGTACAGTTGAAGTGTTGTGCTGTACGTTATCTTAGGTGTTAGGCAAATATGATTTTTTTATTGAGTTCAGAGGCCAATGACACTGTATTTATGTCCTGAAGGTCTTAGCCTAGGAATGGACAAAGAAGCCAAGAAATGCCTGTTTAATAGATATGCAGGATATCATGTAATGTATCTTGTTAGAAAACCCAGAATTTTTTATTTCATCCATCATACACTCTCAGCCTTGCCTGATTTTTAGTTACATCATATGGTGTGATAAAACGTGTCACTTTTTTTTCCACATCATGTGCAATGTCTTGCAAAAGAAGTTACTGAAGGAATTCGCCCTAAATGCAACCAGTAACCATCACTTTAGACCAGCAAAAAATTGGTATTTATCCCTGCTGAGCTTACACCTATGGACATCATAGGGAACAAGACTGTTGAGCTACTGTATTTTCATATGGTCTACAGTTTGTCCTTATTTCTTTTCCCCCAATTTGACTGTCGTACTTTGGCATTGTTTCAATTGAGCCAATAGGAAGTGGCCTTTTGAGAAGACACATTCTTAAGACAGAAGAAGCCAAGAGTAGCTCTCTTGACTTCTGGCCTTGGGAGGAGGTGGCGGGTCCCGGGTCCGAGCAGGATCTGGGCCGGCCCGCTTGGCCTGGCGTGGCCGGCCCTGGGCTGCTCTGGTCTCCCTGGCCTGGCTGACATTTTCTGTTCCCGTTGGGGTGGTGAGGGGGCTGCCGAGCCCCTCCTGTCCTGGGGTGGGCTGGGCCCCCTTCCCGGCAGGGCCTGCCGCTCTCTTTTCTAGCAGAGCCACCGAACTGTGCTGGCCAGAGGCTCTATCGGCACCGAGGGCGACCCTGTGACAGAGACCAGCACTGAGGGTGGCCCCGAGGCCAGGAGGGGCTCCAAGGCCAGGAGCAGCCCCGAGATGGAGAGCGGCCATGTGGCCGAGGATAGCAGCAGCCAGGACGGTGCTGGGCAGCCACAGCCACCTCAGCATGGCTCACAATGGACTTCATCTGCTCAGCTACTTCGAGCCAGCTTTACTGCATGCAAAAGGACAAAAACATCGGCTGCAGTTGTTTTTTCTTAGTCTCAGCACCTCAGAAGAGCTAAGCCGATGCAGCTCGCATGATGCTAGCAGAAAACCGCGTGGCCAGCAGAGAGGCACGGCGAGCCATTTTTCTGGATGCAAGACTCAGACCAGATGAACCTTTCAGCATTGCAAGACTCTATAAAAACTGTTTCAATCGATGATAAAATTTAACCCTTGAAGTCAGTAAAGAAGAAGTTTAATTCTAGGTGAGGGGATTGAAGAGAATGCTTTGAGCTTAAATTTAAATTCTTATGTAAAATTTTGGTGAAGATATATTTTTGATATATCAGACTTTGTTTATTTTCTCTGTGACTTATAGAAATGTATTGGGGAAAAGTAGCAATTTTTGTACAACTGTGAGCTGAAAATACTAGTAGTTGAAACAAATAAATATTGCTGTGATTTAATGAGAAATTTAAACAAAAGGAAATGAGAGATGAAAAAGACAGTAGAAAAAACTTTGTTTCCAGAGATAGATGAAGAAAAACTGTTGCATAATAAACTAGCTCATTCTTAAAAAACAACACCCCAATAATTGATATAGTCTATGAAAGCAACTGTGTAAAAGCTGCAAAACATAAATACTTTGACATTGTGAATAGAATTTTGTTTCTGAGCAGTTGTTTTCATTTGTGACAAAGCCACAAGAAAACCTGTTTTCTTGTGGAAAAGTCTCCATAGCATAACAAGAGACTCTTCTCCCTAAGTGAACTGAGAAAAAGACTGACTGAAAGTCGTGGGTTTTACCTTTGCATTGTCAGTGAAAAAGAAAAGAGGTATTCTGAAAATTTATTCTGATTTTCTTATTATTGTTTTCCCCTTTAGTTCTGTTAATAAAGTTTTCTTTGTATATTTTCAAGTTTGAACCTGCTTTGCTTTCTTTCTTTTTCATCCTATCTCATAGCAAAAAATAAACCTATAACATTAATTAGTGCATTGGTGGGGAAATACCAAATTAAACCCACAACACTGACATTGGTTAGAAGATCAGAATTCTTAACTGTTTTAAAGTGAATTAGGTCGATTATTATCTGCAACATTTAATGACGCTTGAAGAAAAGGCAGTAAGTGTGGACAGTGTTGTGGTATCACATTTTTTTCTGCTCTTTACTAGGAAGGGATACAAAACCAGTTTTTCAGCTTATTCACCTAGTCAATAAGAATTTTTGTGATCTAGTGCATGTTTCCACAGCTCTGTTCTGCAGATGCTTTGTCTCAGTACACATTTATATTTTAAGAGCAGGCACCAGAGCCTCTCATAAGGACAAAGTAATGTTTAATTGCAAAAATGTTTGGCTACATAAATTAACACCTTTCCATTTCAATATTTAATTCTAAATTACACCATAAAAGATATTTCCATTAAAAAATGGAAATATTATTATTAGTATTAGCTAAATATATTAAAAAATTTACAGTTTAGGATCACATTTCCTTCCTGAGGGGGAAGGCAATTAAGCATAATATAAAATATTGGGATCAGAGTTATTATTTTATTAGTTCTCTCAGCAATAATGTGTGGTCTGATGTGAAATACTTGCACAGTAGCAGACAAAATAGAGACATTTCTCACTCTGCTCCAGTTAAAATATTGCTAAATATGTTGCTTTTATTTAGGTTGTAATAACTACTGGAGACATCAATCAGTTCAGGACTCCACTCTATGGGGAATTATTCAAGCCATGCAGCAGTATTAGAATTAGCTTTACCTAATTTCCACTGTCTGAAAGATGGACAAGAGGTGTACAGTCCTTATGCATACTCCTTCCGCAGTGAAGAGAGAGAGTGAGAGAAAAAATAGGTTTAATTAATTCCATCTGTCCATATGTTATGAAGGGGTTGAGTCATTATCTGCCAGTTACAGGGAAAACCTGAATAACTACATAAGTCTAATTTTATACTTAACTTTTAGATACTTAGATTATCAAAGATAAACCACTTGCTTAATTACAATTGTTATTCAATTTTTATTAAAACAAATAGATGGAGAAAATAGATGATGAGAAAAGTGGAAACCAACAGTAACAGCAGTCAAGCAAAATATTTATAGGCCTGAAGCTAAAGCATAAAGTATATTATTAATACACAAGCAGCATGATCTACTGAAGGCACTTTTTTCTTCATTAAAATGCATTGCTTGATTTCCTGAATCTGATAATCTGATGGAAAGTACCCAATTGCTTTGACTAGTCAAATACTTAAACTTATCTTTTTCTTTTTTTTTTAACCTACCTTCCTCATAACATCTTTCCTTCGCATAGAAGTTCCTGGCATGTGTGGGTCTCCTTTCCTCCCCTGTTTGGATTCTTAGTGAAACTTACTCATCCTTTTGGAGCTCAAGTGTGTTGGGGTCTCAGTTACCCACAGAAAAGTGCTGGAATGGGTCCTTATGGTCCATACGCTAAGATGCCACAACAATCAAAAGGTTGTGGCCAACCCTGCCACAGGTCCAGGCTGCTTCCCTCCATCACTAGTATTGAGGAATTCCTTGGTCTTCAATAACACAAATTAAAATCAGTTCCATAGTTTCACTGGAAAACTTGAAAAATTTAACTAATTTGTTTCTTACTCCAGGCATCTCATGTGCACTCTCTTGTTGTTAATCAAACAACTCTGAAGAGTTTTAAAATTTGATGATTAATATTTCTAGGGATCGCATTAAAGAGCCTAACCCATACCTAATTTCCAATCTACATTGATTTGTAGATGAAAAAGAAAAAAAGACCACACCCCAATGTCAAACTGTCATTCTCCAACATTTTATTTTTAAAAATAGAAACAAAATAAATACACATAAAAGAAAACAAAGAAGTTCAATATGGAATGCTTTGTTGGTACAAAGCCACTGCCTGTCTAACTCTATTTGTCTTTAAAGCTGCCAGGAATTTCAGTTACAGTTAAATGAGCTCAAAGCACATGGGGGATTGTTTTGTTTTGGTTTTTTTCTTCTTCTCAGTAAGAACAACACAGCTTAAGGAACAATTTCATCATTGGAATAATGTGAGATCTCAATATTCTTAATTTGATAATATTTGATCCTAAATACAAAGTTTAATGGACAGATTCTATCCTTCACTACAAGTACTTCTTCCATTTGGTGTGAAGTCTTCATAGTGGATTCCTTTCCAATGCTACTCACATAGAAGGGCTATTCACTGGCTGTTGCTAAACCTCAGCAGCAGGGCAAGGCAGTGACCATAACAGAGGAAGGAAAAAAAAAAAGGTAGAAGAAACAAAAAAATATAACAATTACTGCTTAAAATGAGAAAGAACTGTAGACTTGAAAGGCCTTTCATGCTCTGATTGTATTTCTAGTCACATTTTCTGGAAAAGTTTTCAAATATCTAAGAAATTAATATAATTGAAACATCTAGCTGTTGACCTATCAATATGCAAGTGCACATGGTGTAGGAGAATAGTATTTTAGAATAGTTTTTATCCTAACTCTTGGTATCTTTTCAGCAGAAACCAGTTGCCAAGATAAAGATATTGTCCCAAAAGAGCTGTTTCAAAATTGGTATTTATAACATTATCCAGTGGTTTTGTGATGGGATTAAATACCCACTGAGTACAAGGTCATGTCTACAAAACGGATTGACTTGTGACCTACTTTGGATTTCAAATTGCTCCACCAAGGCTAGGTAGCTCATTGCACATTGCATTTTACTTCTTAATCATACCTCTGTCAGAGGCTTATGGACTTGCTGTATAATAATCCTTGAAATACATTAGAAAAGAGGAAAGCAAACTGTAGGAGTCTGTTCTTTTCTACATATCACAGCATCCTCTTCTGACCAATTGGTCTCCAGTGCTGCAGTACTCAGAAAGGACTGATGTCCTGAGAGTTTGCAGACCCCAGCTGATTTCACGCTTTTAATTTTAAATCTATTTACTTAAAATGATAATTGTCAGGCTACCTCAGTCCCTTGATACCTTGCTGTAGAACCTAAATAAAACTCCTGCAGGCTCTCTGTCTTGAACATAGCCTGGGAGACACTGACCACAGATTTAGGCAGGACTTTTGCAGAACATACTGTACCAGATCTCCCAGATATTGTGAAACTAGCAAGAGGCTTTAATTTCAAGCTTTTTAGATGATTGTCCCTTAGCCAGAAACAATGTTGCAGTTAAACCTTTTCCTCTAGGCATTCAGGGAATACAGGAATTGTCATTATGCTGACAAATGACATGCTTTGGGTGTATTACCACATGCAGAGATGGATAAAGTGTGAGTTATCTGCTGCCAAAACATTTGTTGGAGTATTGAGTATAATAGTAGAATATGCCACTGTTTGGTCAACATTTAGAATAATTGTCTCAGATACCCAAATAAAATATGTTTAGATGAACATAAATCTATTTGAAAGTTATATTGGTTAATGGTATTTTTGTTTTCATGGTTATCGTTTTTGTGGTATTGCACATCTTCCCATCTCTCCCTAGAGAGAGACGTAGTGACAATATACATTCCATAACTGTTATGCTATTTATTCCGTAATTGTTAGTACTAACAATTATGTTTCATTTAAGAAAATAAGTGTGAAAAGTAGCATGCTCCTTCCCTAGGTTCAGGAATGCCTTTCCGCACATCTACATGGAAGTTTATCACAAGATGCACTCACTGAAAGGGAAGAATATTGAATGTTTCCAGCACCATTGTGTGAGATGGGACAGCGGGTTTATAGAAAGAAAATACTGTTTTCTTTGCATAGTTCTTGGGGGAAGAGTTTGATGATACTGACCACGTTCATGTGCTTAGAAATATTTTTGGTTCTATCACTTTTTGAGTATAATGTCCTCCTGAGCTTCTGTTCAGACATTATGTTCTCATTCACATCTATGATATGGACACTAGAAGTTATTACTTACACCTAAAAATTATTTTTTCTAGTTAGACAATATAAGATAGACTGCTGTACAGAACAAAAACCAGAAGAATACATCCCTTATGGATGAACCAAACCCTTTTCCATCCACATATCTCCTTTGATCTCCAAGGGAAAAACTGGCCTCAGAGATTCCTTATGTAATAATTTTTTTGCATTTTTTTTAATACCAGTCAATCTATGCAGCTGCAGAAATGCACTGAATTAAGTCTACCAGAGACAAAGGCTGAACAACAGAAAAGCTGGATGTAACTGTGAGGTAAATGACTGCTCTTGATAAGAAGAAATACTCAATTTTTAGCAGGGTGTTTTACCATACTAGTTTGTATCTGAGGTAATAGGGAGAAAACACTAGACAAGGAAAAAGTAGAAGAAATAAAGTGAAGCAGGAATTACTGACTGTGTGATTAAGGTAAATTTAAGAGTGGTGAATGCTTGTAAAGTTTTGTTGTGCTATTTGTATAAAATCGAAGGAAGCAAAACTATGCACTGTGTAAAGGTGTGAAAATACAGATTAACTTCCCAATACTGCCTTGCTTACCTGTAATTTGACTTTGTTTTTTAATGAACATGAATTAGTCTTTCCACAAAGGTATCATTCACTCCATGAAACTGTTGTGTTGTCACCCAGTGCATTTAAGACACATAATTCCCATTTTTATGGACTGCTTTGCTTTTTGCAGTCAGGTGCCTCACTTCAGTTGAGACTTAAAGTCAAACTTTGTTCAAATACTGGTAACACAAAACATTTCTAGGAGAATACAGAAGAAAAGTTTGTTTAAGTGGTGATGGTGTTTGGTTGCTTTTTCCCCTGGTGGGAATGTCTGTCTCAAACCACACAGCTGAGAAAGACAGTCTCAGCCTCCAGCTCAGGCTGCCTGCATACAGGGACTGTATTTGTCAGCCAATGAAATATATGCTAAAGAAGCCAGAGATTTCATGACTTTCTGCTCCAAAGAGCCTGGGGCAGCCTCACTTAAGACAATAGCATGTGCAGAAGAGATCAGACAGTTCAGCCAAAGGCAAACATTAGCATACTGGTTATATAAATGCAGTACAGACTTCGAAGCTTTGTGTTATCCCTTCAGAGCTACACCATTTTGTACTGATGAATATTAGCTAATTAGGCATCTTAGCTCAGAGCTGGTACAGCGTGGCACCAGAGTACTTTACTCACTAGTAGTAGCTTACAGCCAATTTGTTCTCACAGACAAGTAACTGAACATAATGTAAAAGAAGAAAAATGAGAACACGTATTATCAGGGCAGATTATCTGGGACTAATCTAACACACAGAGTATAAGGCTCTCTGTGCTCACATTTAAGCCATGAGCATCTAGTCTTGGCCATATTTGGTCTACTACCAATGAATGGAGAAATCTGTCATCTTTGGATACCCTAACAGAACTAATATCTTCCAAATAGATGTCTGAGCAAAATAAACGACTAAAGCAAAGCTCTGTTCATTGCACTGCTCCAAAAATAGGTGTATATTAAAATAGAGTCAAGTGTTATACAAAGTGCCCTGGCAACAAGAACTAATATTGCAGTGAGTTGTAAGTCCCAGGAACGCAAAGAGAGTTGGGCAAACAAACTGAACTGCTCAGTTATAAACATGGGCTGCTGCTGCAAAGAAAGGCAACAATCATACTGAAACATGAGAGAAACCTCAGCATGCTGCAAATGTAATGCATTACCTTCAGGCAAAATACTGCAGAGGAAATAAAAGCTTTGAAACTTTTAGACAAAGAAGATGGGTAACTTTAGCTGGACCAGAGAGGTACAGCTAACAGAGTGGGGACGGTTTCCAGAATATGACAGCACGTAAGGATTTTCTGGTGACAGGAAGAAGGAAGAAGACTAAAAGCTGTGAGCATTTTAGTCTCTACTTTTGTTCTTGTCAGACCCTTACTAGCTGTGCACTATAAAATATCACCTCTGATATGCTGTGATTACATATAGCCCCCTGCCTATTTCTCCAGCTGCATCTCTTCAGCATGTGTTCCAGTCATAAAAATAACTTAATACACTGGTCTGACAAAAATATTTAGATAACGAATAATGCTGTCTAACAAATATTTCAGATGCTTCTTAAGAAGATTATTTTTATTAGATGGAAAACAATTTCAATGGGATTCACCCACAGTGTGCTTTCCATATGGACGCTGAGACTGAATACAGCAAAGCCAGTCAGAAATTTAACTTTGGAGAGAAGCACAGCTACACTAATTTATGAGACATGGTTTGTGGTAATGCATAGCCCCCTTTCTGAAGATATTAGGTTGGGTATTCTGAATCCAGGAACACGTATTTACACAAACATACTTTAAATCAGTTTTTTGTGGATGCTAGTTATGCATACCAGAACTTCCTGGAACCAGGTAGTTATAGTTGTCCCTAATAAACTTGGGTTATCTGAACTGTTAGTTAGGAAAGGCCAGTCTCAGACTTTGGATGTAATAGTTCTTATGAAGATCCCTGTGAACTGTGTGGCTATTGATCGAGCTGAAGATTTGAATACAGGTTTATCTTTAAAGTCTTTTAAGTCTTTATCTTTAAAGTCTTTAAAGTCTTTTCACATGTCTGACTTTTCATAGTTTTACTATTCACATATACCTATAAAGAAAATAAACAGAAATTTGGTACAATAGGTGATTGATAAAAGAAAATTGTTGGTTTGTGTCTTGATTTAGAAAAATTAGGAAGAGACAGAAGTTACAAGAATTTCCAGATATGTACACACCCTTCATTTTAGAAAAAATACACAGGTATTTTCATAATAATTAGAATAATAGGACGAGTTACCTATTTTCCCACTAAAGACAAAAAAATCCTTAGTGGGAGTATACAGCAATCCAAATACTAGGTTAAACACATATACTTTTGTTCCTATAAAGCAGAAAAAAAAAAATTTAGTCAATCATCACCATGATGATTACACTAGTTTCTGGAAACTACATACTTGCTCCACACAAGAACAGTGAATTAAACAAATAGTCTGGATACTGAAGTTCATTAGATCTATCTTCAGGCAAAGCATGATCTTTTTCTTCTCAATTTTCAAATAAGCTTCTCATCATAAAATGACCAATATGACTGCAAAAAATAAAGCTTATCTCAATTATCTCTATTACCTCTACTCATACCCAAGCCAGTTTTACCAGCTTCTGAACAGAAATGTTTTGAATACCTTTGCAATAAAGTCATACAGTCTTATATCATTGCCTCCACAAAGATAAAACCAGGAAGCAGATAACAATTGACACTTTTATTGTGATGTGGTGTTGAATATGTTATCTCCATGCCTCAGAGGACCAATATTTACCATTATTTTTTGTAACTATGTAAGCTACAGAATTCTTAGGAAGAGCAGGGTATGGTTTCTGCCACCCTTGTAAATAAATGCTTATTATTTTTAATAAAATAAATGTTTCATTACACATTTTCTAATTTATAATTATTTCTGCCCGATAAAAATACTGTCTTTCTCTGAATTAATCTCAGTTCCCATTTTTATCAGCACTGCCTATTTAAGAGAAAAAATTATCTATAAATACTGAACTAGCTGCACAATCCTCTCCACAAAGTACAGTATCACTTGATTTTCTGAAGAATCTTGTTTGAAATTTCATTACTTATAAGGTATTTATTTCTCAGAAACTAAGATCTCATAATACTACAAAAAATTTCAGCTCCTGTGAACTACATATCCCTTTAAGAAGCAATGACAACAAACCCCACCTTTTCATGCAGCTATTACTCTAATCAGATAGAAAAAGATTAATTTAAATTAGACATATACAAACAAAAATGGAAAGGGTTACTCTGGATATGAATATAGAAATTATTTGTAAGGTGAAATGGCTAATACTTTTTTCCATTCTGTCCTCCATTTCTTTTTCTTTAAAGGGAAAAATAAAACTGTTGTGACTGAGCTCATGGTGTCTACAGGGATTAACAGAAATTTCCTAAGGTAATTTCTGTAATATGCAAAAATATTAGTAACATTTAATTAATAGTCTTGGTGAAAACAGATTAACTCGACTCATTGAGTTTCTAGCCATCACTTCTTACATTGCTTCTGGCACCTTTGGGATTCTGTGTGAAGTTATCACAGACACATTTAACTGAGACAATTTAATATTTCCCATAGAGAACACAAATCCATTTGCATTATTATCACCAAATGAAACCTTATTTCAATAACATTTAACATAATTAAAATCTATGAATACATAGTGCAGATTATATTATGAAATAAAAGATTAAATATTACAGTGATAGTTCTGATTGAACATATACTTTTTAAAAAAAGTTGAGAAGTGACCCTATTTATGATTTTTGCTCATTAGATATTTTTGGTGTACTGTTTGTATTGGATGTAGGTGTGAAGGTGTTGGCAATAAGGGAGATGCAGCAGGTGACCTGAAAAACTAGGGGCTGCCCCATGCCAGAGATGGCTAGATCCAGCCAGGTCCAACATGGACCCTTTCCAGGGCACAGCTGATCCTGTCAGCTAAGCTGGTGGCACTTCTGAGAAAACACATTTAAGAATAAAATACCTCACAGTCAGTGAGAACTGAGGACGTACATGTGTAAGAAGGAATCCTGCAAAACCCAAGGTCGGAGAAGATGGAGTGGGAGGAGGTGCCCCAGGTGCTGGAGCAGGTTTGCCTGTTGCCAATTGAGTAGGCCATGGTGGAACAGGTATTTCCCTGCAGCCTGTTGAGGACCCCACATCAGAGCTGGTGAATATGCCCTGAAGGAACAGTGCCCTGCAGAGAGGAGCCCACAATGCAGAAGGTTTATCCTGAAGGACTGCAGGCTGTGAAGCAGTCACACTGCAGAAGGGAAGAAGTGTAAGGAGGAAGGAGCTGAAGAGAGGAACTGTTATGGGCTCACTGCAACCTCCATTCCCCATCCCCTTGCACTGCTCAGAGTGTATCAAGTATAAAAGAACAGGTGGTCTAGTTTAGATCTTTGTATCTCACCTTCCTGCTGCAATTTTAATTGGTGAAAAATTAATTTTCCCCAAGTCTTTTTAAGCCCAGGATGATAATTGGCAAGTAGTCTTCCTCTCTTTATTTTCACCTTTATCTTCACCTATCTTATTTTCTCCCTCATCCTATTGAGTATGGTAAGTGACATAGCAATTAGGTGGGTGTCAGGAACCAGACAAAGTCAACCCAGCTCCCATTGTATGTTATCTTCTGGATACAATGGTTTTGATTAGTAGGGCTCAAGATAGAATTGCTAAAGGACATTCCAATGTGAAAATGCCATTGAAATAAATACTCGTGGCATGGGTCCATGAAATCAGAATGCAGATAGTGAAGAAGTAAGAAAATGGGGAGAAGCCACATTAACCCATTTTAGGGTCTAGATTTCAGATGGTGAAATGTAGTGCTGTGGTTTTAATTTTTCCCATTTCTTTTGCAAATGAATTAAGATTTCTTTTTCAGAACTTAACTAGTGAAACCAAAGTCTCACAGAAGGGCAATATTTGTTGTAGTTAAATAGGTACAGTAGCAATATCCACAAATAGGCAGTTTCTAGTTACTACTACATATGCATTGCACTGATTCACATACATATCAATACAAAATTGAATTGAAAAGTTCATGAAAATGCATATCTATAAGAAGATGAGTACTTATATCCCTATTTTGTATGCAAATACTTAGATGGATGGCTTGTCCCTGCTTAATGAATTTTCAGAATTTATATGATGAAACAAAATCTCTCTGCATGCAAACACACTAAAAACAGACAGCTTGCAAAAGACTTGTTTATAACTGATAAGTTATAAACAACTGAGTGAAGATATTAATTTAGATAAACTGAGCTTGTTGAGCCAAAAAAATACTATATGGTAACTTACCTTATACGTTTAGCTCAGATGCTGTTTATAGTCATTTTAGCAACTGTGACATATTACTTCAGTTGGAGAAAAATGTATGGCTTAACAAGAATATATATCAGATGCAGCCATGATGCTCCCCTAAAAAGAACAGCATATTTCCAACACACAGTATTAAGTTGAATTACTGGTCAGGTGCTTAATTTTCATTATAGTTGACTAGAAGATTTCCAACTGTTTGGATTTCTATTATTTTTCAAGTGCATGGGAATTTAGAAACAAGATAATGAAAAGCTAATCTAAACAGGCATATAAATTATTCTTTTGGGAAACTGTGTAGTAAATTTCAGCAAATTGCATTGGATTGGACACATCAGAGATTTCCTGAGCTGTGAATTTCCTAAGAACTGAAAAATGGACGAAGTGATTGATAATATAATGCCAATGTTTTCCTTCATTTTTGGTAAAGAGTAAGAAAATTCCTTGGCAAAGCCCAATATATCTCATATATGTTTGCTACACTGAGTGCTGTTCTGATGAGAGCAATTATAAAGAAAGTACCTCTTGTGAAGTCATATACTATGTAGGTAGCAGGTCACAGGATAATAATTTTTAACTGGGCACAGGTACCTTCACCCACTCAGCTTAAGTAAATTACACCGCCTTCAAAAAACATCTTGTATTTGATAGTCATTTTGATTTGGAACTAATTTGGTAGGGAGGAAGTTAGCCTAGAAAATAAACATTTATAATCTTGGAGAAACTTATCTTCAAGAGAAGTGTTTGAACACTATCTACAAAAGAAGTGTCATTTTAGAAAACAAACACAGAAATACTCCTTACTCAACTGCAATGTCCAAAGAGTATGACACATAGAAGGAATATCTGGAGCAAGTTTAAACACATCAGCTTAAAGTGCATTGATTGTTATGTGTTGAAACGGAGTAGTAAGTTTTAAACTGTTTCAAAATCATCATATGTACATCCATAAATATCCACATAATTCAGGCCTGCTTTGAATATGTTTCAGGCAACTAGGCCAACAACAGCACTTTCATGAGAAAGGAAGACTTACCTGTTGAGAAGTCCCAGAAAAGAGCAAGTACTTTTATTTATATGCAGCAGGCGTACAGTTGCAAATTTGAGCACTCAGGGAACTCCACCATCCTTCAGGCATCACAAGGGACAGTTAATAATCTACCTCCAAGTCTCCTTGTAATTGTGCTTCAGTGTCTAATGCTTGTTGAGGCTTGCCTTGTGATCAGACTGAGGGTCTTTAAATAGAGTGTACTAGAGGTAGCTTGCTGGTAGCATAACACTGATATTGGTCATCAAAGTGCAAAATAAGGTGACTGGAATGCAAAGAGTGAAACATCTGATTTCCTCAGGCAAGTACTTTTTTAGCCCCATTATACAGTCTTCCAGTAGTTACTGCCTTCTTTCACGTTTCTAGCAAGCCCTTCTTAACCGGCTCTTATCCATATATTAAGCATACAGTCAAATGCTAGCAATTCTTATCATCGTATGGTCAGTCCACATGCTAGCCACAAAGCAGCAAATAACAAATTATTAAATTTCTTTGTATACATATATCATTGTGCAACATCCTTTTCAACGGTCATGTTTCAGGTCAACAAATATTGATTGCTATTCCCTGAATTAGCAGAACATTCACCTAGGAGCACTTAGTCATATATACATATCGAATAATTTTCAAGATAATATGTTCACTAACCTTGTTTTCATTTAGTGATATTACTCATGTAATACAAATTCTTATACTCTAAAGTGCTTTCTGCTTTTAACATGACAGTTCTCTTGATGCCCACAATTTTATTTCTGTTTCCTATGATCATATTCTCTCATACTTCAGCTTACTGACAATAACCCAACTGTGTTGGGTTGACCTCAGCTGGACAACCCAGGTGCCTGCCCCTCCAAACGCTCTCTATCCCTCCCCTATTCAGTGGGGTGGTGGAAAGAAATCACAATCACAGGCTCCTGGCTCAACATAAGAACAGGGAGACATCACTCACCCATTGCTGTCATGGGCAGAACAGCCTCAACTTGGGAAAATTAGCTTAATTTTTTACCAAGCAATTCAGAATAGTGTAATGAGAAATAAACTCAAATCTTAAAACACTCTCATCGACTCTCCTTTTCCCCTGGGCTTAACCTTACTCCCAGTTTGCAATACCTCCTCCTACCCTAAGCAGTGCAGGAGGACCTACCTCTCCTTCTTCCCTGACTTTGGTATCTGCAGGGTGTTGTATCTCACATAGTCTCTCACTTCTCTCTCCAGCTGCTGTTTCCCAGAAGTTTTACCCCTTTGTAAACCTGTTATCCTAGAGGTGCTACCTCCATTGCTGATGTACTTGTCCTTGGCCAGGAGGAGAACTGTCTCTCATTGGCGCTCTTGGACATGGGGGAAGCTTCTACTAGATTCTCACAGAGGCCACCCCCGCATCCTCCCAGTACCAAAACCTGGTCATGCAAATCCAACACACAGGAGCCTAATTTTTACAAAGTAGGGTTATGCCTACACTAAGAAACTCTAAAAAAAAAGTAAAATGGTTTATGTCTATGAAGTATATTTGTTAGCTCTTTTCCAATATTGTTGGTATACCATATTTAATGAAATACAAGTTGTCCTATAAAATTTAAGCACAACTCTAACCTTATTCATTAAGAAGCAAAAAATGTAAAGGTTAATATTTAAGACCTCTTAAATTCATATTGAACAAGTACATTCTATACAGAAAAAAACCATTTTTTTCATTTTAATGATTCCACATTGTAACAGGCATTTTAGTCTATAGAGTGTACTGGTGACTTTAACTGGTCTAAAGCAGTGTTCCCTCTTACCTTTTTAGTTTATTTAAGTTTGCTGGAAAAACTAACAAATAAAATCCCACCTTACCACTGTGAGATGTGTTTTTTGCACTCTCACCCTTGTCTGCTATTACCTTCTGTCATAATTTGTTCACACGTTTTTACATTCACTTAAACTAAAAACACAAAATACTGCTTTTATGCTTTTAGACTCACCATCTGACCTGAAGAGAAGCTTAACCTCATTACAAAACAATGGTAGGTAACAGTCATCTTCAAAGCAAATATTTTAAGGAACTCACTTTAGAAAATAAAATTAATTATCCCTTAGTGAATAGGAAATTTAAGTTGCAAGGAATTATTACAACATAAGATGATGTAGTCTTTCTAAATCAGACAAGCTAGAAAACACATTCTCTTCATTAAAAAAAATCCTAGAGGAAGCTTCAGAATCTATATTACTTGTTCATTCAATCATTCAGCAAAATTATAGTTCTTAACTTGTCTGCAAGACTATGCTTTCTGCAATCAAGCACAGTATGTGCCAAATCTAACCTCCAGAAAACCTTGTCAGCTATTCATACATCAGCCTGCTTGATAAAGCAAGTACTATCAATAACAGAGAAGGCACACCCTGAATTTCTTGACAGGCAACAGGAACAGCATTTACAGCTTTGCTATTTGATAAATTTATTCTAGCATTTAGCAACCAGTATCAAAACATGATAGAAAACTACTTTGATTGGCAATGGAACAGTAAAGAGCACTCCTTCCACAAACAACACAGATCAACATCTTCATCTTAATGAATAGACCATATGGACCTGCTACCTTGAATCACCATATTAAATTGATTTTGAAGCTGAGACTTTTTTGCTCATCATTTGTCCCATGTGACAAATTGTGAGGATTACCTGAGTCAGTTACTGCATCCAGTTGAAAAGCTAAAGATTAGCTACAGCAACTGTCTTTATGATATGCAACCTTAGTTTAAAAGTTTCAAGTGAAGAGAAGATCCACATAATATCTTTGTAATTTTTTCCATTGACAAATTCTTTTCAGTACTGACATTTGCTTATTATTTTATTCCATTATTGCTTTCAAATATTGCTTTGGCTGTTGAAATGAAGAGCATGAACAGATTTATTATTTATCATGAAGAAGTTATCTTCAGGAATTACTATACTGTCACATCATCTTTCTGTCTTCTCTAATAGGAGATAAAACCTGCATTCACTTAGAATTTTCATGGCTTTTTCTCAAATTTTGAGTTCCCAACTTCCTCTTTGAACTATTAATTCCCTAATTTGCTGCAGTATTCCACTAACACAATGCAAAATGGAGTGATATAAAATGGTCTTGCTTCTCTTTGCAACAAATATCATTATTTTTGTATCCAGCACCTGCGTGAGTTCTTCTCATTACTCTGGGTATGTGCTTTCACTCTGACATGGAATCAGTTTAAGCCTCTGTATTGGGTGACTATATTCTCCTCTTACACCTCTAGCATGTGGCCTTTTTCTTCCAGAAACACAACCTCATACTTGGTTGTACTTCACACAAATGTTTTGATGACATCCAGGTTGTTAAATTATTTAAATTCTTTTACAGCATTGATTTGTCTTCAAGCTTTTGATTTGTGTTTACCATTGTCATGGTTACAGCTTTGTCAGTGGTAATTTCACACTTATAATTGATAAAATATGTTGGAAGTGTTGAACTAAGAACAAGCTCATGAACGATCTCTTTAGAAATGCCAGGTCTGTAATTTCTAAGCCACTGAACTCTTGGTACTGCTCTCACATTAATCTGCCTTATGAAAATATAGTGCCACAGTTAATCATAAGTCTCCACAAAAAATGCATCAATATCTTTACAAACCATGCTTTTAGCTCATAAGGAGAAATATCAGTACATATATATGACAGTCATTATTTATAAATCAATTCTGACTGGTATTTATTAGATTACCCCTTTCAAGTATTCTGTAAATAATGTCTAGTTTTAAGTACTTTCTATTTTGCCTTTAATCAAAGTTGGATGGATGTGCCAGTATATGCACAGATCATTTTGTTTAGTTATTCAATAGTTATTGAACAGATAGATCCCTTGAAAGTTTTATCAGCAAATTTTTTCTAGTGTCTATTGAGAAAATGAGTGATAACTTAATACAAAACCCTTATTTCTTATTGTACTTTAGATAATTACTTACCTTTATACTTTCTACCAAAACCTTCTTTTCTCACCTTTTATCTTTGTCAGTAGTTTCCCATACTTCTTGGTTTATATTTGATGTTCAGTAGCATTAGGTTCTTCCATCTTCCACTTCTTGTAAGTATTTTTGTTAATTTCTTCATTTCCACTCTAAATGCTGAGGCCTTTTGTTTAGTTCCATTTCTTTGGTTTTGGTAAGAATCATCTTCCTAATGGGCTGATAGCAAGCTTGACACTTGACAGCACCCAGTAAAACACTTCATAGTAGTATCCAAATGTCAAGTTCTTACTACTATCTGATTTAGCTATAAGTGGTTTTTTGCCTTTATGATAGGATCTTTTAAAATCATTACATATATATTTTACTTTTCTATTCTCTATGCACATTGTAAATGTGATTTACTAGAGCATAATGACAGATGAGGCAAGAGGCTGAGAGAAGAGCTTGTCTGGCATGAAGACAAGAAAGCTTTGTGGGGATTTAATAGCATCTTTCCAGTACCTAAGAGGAGGTTATCAACAAGGCCAGACTCTCTACTGATGTGCAAGACAGAAAAAAAATTAAAATCGAGATGCCACCTTTACATAAGGAAAAAAATCACTGTGGCACTAACCAAGGATAACTAGCAAAATGCCTGGAAAGCTCAGGTAATCTCTGTCCTTTGAGGTTTGTCTGACTAGATGAAGGTGTGAACAGCCCAGTCTGATCACAGAGTTGATCCTGCTTTAAGCAGCAAAGTGGATGTCCAGCAGTCTCATGCAGTCTGAATAATTCCAATTCTGCAATAAGATCACTTACAACCGTGCCAGTATTTGTTTTTAATTTTGTTTGCAATTCCCTCTACCTGTCAGGAGGAGGATAATGTTACCATTCCATTGGGTTGGTTATGACCATGCTTTAGGTTTCAATTTTTAGAAAGAAAGATACTTAGAAATTCTAGGATGTTATAGATTTACCCAAGTGAGACCATCCATTCTTGTCATTCTGAGTAGACTACTTAAAATAACACAAGTTCATTAAACATGTGAATGCCTCTACCAACCTTTCCCTTGTTCTTTGTTTGTATAGTAGATAGATTGTTGTCTATAAAATAAAATCACCATTGTATGTGCAGTAGGGTTTTGTCAAACAATCATTTAAAATCTTAAATCTGTTTACCCTGTCAATAGCAAGCTGTGATAATCACAAATTAACATTCAACAGTTGTATCAATACCTTGTCAGAGGACTTTGGATAAGACAGGTTGAGCAGTACTCTATCGACACACATTACTTGGTTTTAGGATGGTTTTTTAACCTTTACGTAATTTGGCTGAAGTTTTCTATGTCTTGTGTGCCACAGACTGGCTGATATTGAACATGCAATATTCTCTTGCACTGAATGTTATACACACAAATGTTTTTTGCTGACATGATGAGGGCCCAGATGGCACAGACTCAATTTTCTGCTAAAGAATTTTGATTTCAGGATTCAATAATTTAAAAAGAAAAAATTCCAACTGTCTCTTCTCTAAACAGTCACTTTTGCTTGGCTTTCTAATCAGTCTTTTTTCATTCATCAAAAAAATGTCTGAACATGCATTACTGTTGATAAAATTTAAAGCTAACACCTTAAAGATAATTATTGCCATAACACTGACCTTTTCAATGCGGTGTTAATGTTGACATCTTAAAGTGACTTCTTAAAATATTTGTGCTAATGAGAATTCCTTTGCTTTCATGTCTGAATTTGTGACTCCTTGCCATAAGAAATCTCAGTAATATGCCTGTAGGCTTATGACTCTCCCATAAAACCAATCACACTAGCAATCTCATTTTGAAGCTGGTATTAAAAGTGGGATAGGCGTGTTCCTGTATTAGCATAATCCAGACATAATCAGCTGCATACAGCTGAAGCACAAAACTTTTCCTGTCTGACAGCTGAGATGAAGATATTTGGCAGGACTTGGCCGACAGTTTTCCAGGATTTTGTCTCTAATACATTACTAGAGTGGTCATTAATTCTCCAGGCTTTGGCTTTACTATTCAAAATCTACAGTCACCATGTATTTTCTCTGTGTACCCTGGGAGTAAACTGAAGGGGATAATGGTGTGACTTATAGCTGAATTTTTACAATGTGACATAAGAAAAATGCAAGAAAATATGGTTTGTTTTTTTTACAGCATGCACAAAAGCACACTCTCAGCACTTCCTAGACAGACACAAGTATCTTGGTTACTGTTACCTCCTTTTGTTTAGTGACATGGATCTTTTCAGTTGCCCTTTTATATATTTTCCTCCACTTCATGAAAAAACATAAACCACGACTCGCGCTCGTGGAAAATAAAGACTGTATTGTCTTTAGTATAGAGTAGATTCAGATCTACATTTCAGCATTGCTTTCAAAGCCTTCAAAACCAAGGAATTGATGATTTAATTCTGAATCTCTTCAAACAGTACTAGGTAAAATGATTTGTAATACATGACAAAATAATTTTTACATGATCAGAACCCTTTAACTCAGTCAAATGAAAATCCCTTGCCTACTCATCAGTAGATGCCTTGGGAGGGAAGGAGAGGAAGACAGGAAGAAAGAATTTGCATCCAACTACTCCATGTATAATTTTTCTCTAAGCACCCTCTGCCCATTTTCAGAAACAGAAAATACTGAAAGTTTTGCATTGTTCTGGTGTCTTGCAGATTTAAAAAGGGAATAATATCTGAAGTTTAAAGACTGTGAAAAAAAAGCCAAAAAAATAATTTGGGGAAATGTTTTGTATCAGAAGAAATTTTATTACCTAATGATGAATTCATGCTAATACAAGAAAAGAGTCATCTCTATTAACCTGTGGTGGTTGCTAGCTGGTCAAATAATTGTTGTAGACAAGATGTATGTTTTCAAATCATATGGAAGCAATCCCAATCTTAAATAACTTCAGCCATCCAAAAGCTAGACATCTAAACAATTTGTCTTACACATATTACTTTCTTTAAATATTTGGTAGTAGTAAGAAATTGCTGCATTTCACATTCCAGGTGAGGTACTCACAGAGTGGATTTATGCATGAGGGCATATTTGGAGACAAACTAGAAATTGAAAGACAATGAAATATGACTATTAGAAGATCATATATTCAAAGATGGGAACTATAGTTACTATTAATTGAGGACTCAAAATTTCAGGCCTTAACATTTTTGGACAAACAAATTTTGGTTCCTAAATTTCTTCTCCACTTGAATTCTCCACCGAGGATTCTTGTTTATCAGGCTTTTTTAATGGTTAGCCATATGAGGGTCTCTTCTGTGTTTTTATTTGTGCTTTCAATTACAGTACACTTCTTGGTAGATGGGCAACATGTCTTATACTAGAGAGCTGATGAAAGTAGCAAGCCCACACTTAGAGATCTGTTGTTAATTATTTTAATTTTTCTGATGTGGAATAAATGTACGTGTTATTTTCACCACAGATTTTAATTAGTCCAAATCAAATTTAAGCTGTCAGCGGAAATGCCCAGACCATTTGTGAGAATATAGTTACTTCATGTAATGTGAAGGAGCCTCTACCTGCTTTTACTTTGTTTAGCCATCATAGTTGTTTAATTACATTCTTTTGATGTCAGTAAAATAATTTAACTTCCCCTGAAGACATTGAAAGGCATCTGCTATATTGAAAAAAGTATTTTCCCATGCCACAATTTGAGTTTTATGCATAACTTACAAAACACATTATGTGTATCTTTCTCTGTTCTCTGTTCAGTTTTATGCTTTAGTAAGAATTCAGCCATTATATTTTGCTTTTAAGGTATAGTCAGCAATACAGATAGCAAAATGTATGTTTTCATAGCAAAGAACCCAATTGTAATTGTGTAATTTCAAAAGATTGTATTTTATTCAATAAGAATTTTCCTATATATTTGAACAGTAGAAACCAGAGCACAGCTGCATAATTTATAATCATATTTGGAATTTAGGAGCTGGGTCAGCATATTTGATGGTGTATAAAACTAAGAACTCAGTCCAGGTCTATGATTTTCTAATGCCCATTTTGGAATCAAATTACTTCTATTCTATAAATATCAATATAGAAATATAGAAGATAAAGCTCAGGTGAGTGTTCATCCCTTTCCATTGAATCTAGAGAAAGCTTAGAAATTTTACATAGAGTAGATTTAAAGAATAATAATAGGTGAGATATATTCCACTGTAAAAATTGCCATCTCTATTCTACAAAAACTTTGGCATAGCAAGTAAATTAAGATGCAAGAACCAGCCTTATTTTTTTTTTAATTTGGGGCTTTTATTGCTCATTTAATGCAATATTGTTATAAAATACAAAATGACAATTTATGCTATAAATATGTTCTGTAAAAGAGCAGTAAAGGAATATTAACATGTAGAAGGAATGAGAATTAAAATTCAGGCTGGCACCATCATCGTCCTCTTGCGTATGTGTCTTATGCTATTATCATCATAATAGTTATCTGGTTTTGAATACAACATATTCATTATTAAATATTTTCATGGTCTGTATAAACATATTTTATTAAAGCAAACCAGTGAATGATTTTCATTGCACATATCATTTGTTTCCTATGCAGTGAAACCACCTATCTCTTGTGCCTAATAAATTCAACCAGGGAAATCCAAATACAAAATTGTCCTTTTTTTTCTCATACAGCAATTATAATTTAGTACAAGCTATGGAGCTTATATATAACTTTATTTATTCTTCAACTATTAGAATTCTTTCCACTGGGTCTAGAGCTCAATGCAAACACTTAAGAATGAATGGTATTACAAATAGCTATTGTAATTAGAATTTAAGATATATCTACTTAAAATAAATAAAAACAAACACTTCTCCAAAGCTTTAAGTAACTTAACTATTAATAACACAATAAAACAACCTTAATTTCATTGGAATCTCAGCAAACAGGAAAGATTCAGACACTACTTTCTAACCTCTTGGTGGGATGTACAGTTTCCAATACCTCTTTTCTGCCCTCTCAAAATTATGTCTTTTGCAGTCTGAAAAAGAAGATTATTGTCACCAGGCTGTTACAGACTCAGGTGGTGCCAGAGGCAATATTTATTGTTTCTAGAGCAGTTACAGAGAACACACCTGATTGCACATATGTGCACAGGGAGAAGAGAAAAGAAAACGAGAAAGTGAAGGGACAATGAAAAGAAATCTTCACTGAGCTCTCTCTGAGCAGTAGCTGTGGTAATATGAAATTGGATAATACAACATTTTGTAGGCTTACGTGATTTACATCATCCTAAATAGCTTCTGAAAACAATTAAGCCACCGGTGCAGACCTTAGAAGACGTGATGCTGCCTGCCTCTCACAATTTGATGGTTCAGTAATTTGAGTGCTCTATTCCTTATCAGTTTCAGTCCCTGACTTATATCAAGCTTATATCAGCTTGATCAACAGCTGAATTTCAAAGTAGCAAAAGAATAGAAAGCAGTAGCAAAAAGCTGCTTTCAAAAGATGGTGGATTACTGACTGAAGACAGTTCATAATATTCTTACTGGCTAACTCGTACAACAGGATTACCAGTGTAGTTAGGAAGCCTATCTAAAATTGTCTTAAATTCCCATTTTCATGAATTTTAGCAAGCAGTGGCAGACCTACTCGCATTCATCCTCTTTTTCCTTTTTCTGTATCTGTTTCCATAACTCATTATTTGACATCTGACAATATCAGTCATGGTCTATGTTTCAGACAAGTTGCTCCCTTTTATGCTGCCAGTACATGCAAATAACATCTGCAGTCCTTTGCTGCAATGCCCAAGCCTCAGACACAGGACTACATACAAGCAGTTCACTGGTAATATAATTTCCTCTGCCTCCTAACAGCTCCCCTAACAATGGGAATAGACACTAACAACAAAAAGGGGAATCTATGCTTGAGACCTCTCTTAGGATAGACTGTTGGCTGAGATTTCATCTAAGGACAAGAATGAAGAATTATTTTCTTTGTTTCGGTCAAGGTCTTCTGGTGCATCTTAAAGCTAGTCAGCAGAAAAGATCAGCAGCTTTCATGAAACATCAGTGTGAATATCTGATCATTATCTCTTTCCCAGAGGAAAACCTCCATTGTTTTTCTATGTCTATCTGACATAAATGTTTTGCATGGAAACCAATTTTATAATTTCTGAGCAAGGAAGTTACTCTTCTAAATAAAATAAAACATAGTTATACTAGATTGATGTTGAGTCAATGTGAGCTTGAGAGCTACGGCCATACACTGAGCAGCCACAATTTATAGCTGACAAGCTAATAAGAGGAGCTGAGACAGTCTTAACAAAGATCAAGGCTCCTTTAAAAATAATTTGTTATTTTACAATACTGCCAGAGGTAAAATAATAAATTGTTCATGAGTGAAGTTATGATGAAGGATTGGTTGGCAGTCTGGCTGGATATCAAAATGGTATTTTACAGAGTAGTATTAGCTGAATAAAAGGTGAAGTGTCAACACATTTAATTTCTGAAGTATCATGAAAAAATATAAGACTATTAATACAATGAAGTATCAGTGGACTCATTACTATTCTTGACATAATCCTTGAGGACATGTAATAATTGCCTTTTAAGTTTTAATATTCATTTGCTCGATCATTTTCACAAGAGTATAACCGTGCTTTTGCAGCCAGGCACTGACAGTGGTAACAAGGTTGGGTTTAAATATCTACGGTTAAACTAAATTTAATAGAACCAGTAGCTAAAGCCTTACCCAGAAATTTGGAGAAAATACACACCTCTTCTTGGTACAGCTAAGAAGATCACAATCCTCTCTTGAAAGTGTTGCATCTGTGGATAAGTAAAAACAACTCAAAAGAAACAGGAGAATATGAGAACATTAATGTTGTAAGACACAAGAACAGATCTACATGTCTGTAACAAAATAACCACTTTGATGATACCTTCATCCTCTGTATCTGGCATCCAACCTTCTAGACTCCATGTCCAGTGGACCATTCTTTCTTTGAAGATTCCTCACTTTTCTAACATAATATAATCAGAATAAATTAATCACACAATATCTCAGTGATGCAGTTTGTGAGTGGCTGTGTTCATCCTCTTAGGAAAATACTGACTGCCAGACACGCCATCCTAGCAGCACCCTTTCATCTCATGCAGCTGCTGCGCCTAGTCATGATGGTGCAATGACAGACAGACCAGAGCTTTGCACTAAATTGTCTTCATCTGAGCAACCTACACATGTCCCATCCCATGGAACTATGGGTGCTGGAAAAAGAGCCTTGTTCCTAAGTCATTATGGTTTAACACTGTGCTCAGTAGGGAAATGGAAAGATCAGTGGGGTTTGAAGCAGGAAGAAGCCTGGGAAAATAAAGGGAAAGTGGCAACTGAGCTGGCAAAGCATAAAAAGTAGGTGATCAGTGGACTTGCCTGTTCACATTCTGCACAAAGGGCTCACGTGCCTGGGTAAAACATCTAGAAAAACCTGAGTGAAAGTAAGCATCAACCCCTAGGAAGGGATCAGGTCTCAGAAGCCCATGTGCCTGTGGTGCAAGTGAGGGTATGCAAGTGGGTGTGTGAGGACTAGCAGGGCCTTGGACAAGATGGACTTCCTGCAAATATGTGACGTGGACTGGGAGCAAGGCAGGGGTGCCTGTTTCCAAGGGTGAGACCACAAGAGGACCTGGCTATGGAAGGGACTAGGGTAGTCCCTACTGTCAGAGGGACTATAGGGTCTGGGACCAGAGGGTCTGGGATGATGTTTATCTGGAGCAGCAGCTGGAGCAGGCCTGCAGACTCAGGATTCATGAGCAGCTGTGGCAGCAGCTGAGGACCCAGGGGCCACTGCTGGCTTGACTGAATATTTGAGTTCAGCTGCAAGGTGGATCCACCTTGTACATATATTCCCACCAGCAGATCTCCATCCTGCTCAGCCAGAGAGGGGAGCTGGATGAGGTTGTTGGTCCTGTTTGTGTGAGTGCTGAGCATGCCTGTCTGTTACGTGCATAGGTGGCTGTGGGCACATGAGTGTTGGTGGTGGGTGGATGTGCCTGTGTGCCTACTGGGAAAGCATGCTCAAGTAATATACCATCTTAAGCCAAATTTATGGATTAATTTATTTAAGTTATAGATATATTATTCACCAAATAATTACAATGCTTATTATGGAATCAATTAAAAACAATACCATGTACAACCTTTAAGCTAATATTTTGCTAAATATCTAGTTACTGATTTTTTTTTAAACTGTCTTTCTAGCAGTAAAAAATAAGGAAAATTCTACCTTTGAGGGGCTTACTTAGACAACATTAGAAGAACTCTTCTCACACTGTCCTGGAGACGTGTACCAGAAGTAAAATGAAACAAAGACTTGCTTTACTAAATCGATTTTTTAAATAATACTTATTTCTCAAAATCCACAGGACATCCAGTGGAGGCTGGTGAGATGTAGATATCTAAGCCATTAGTTTCCAGTGGTGATGAAAACAGAATAGCTAAAGAATATAAGGACATCAGTATTGTCTAAACATATGTTCAGGATTAGCATACAATAGATAACATATTACAAATAACATATTACAAACTCTAGAAAAATCTATTAGAATTATTCCTTCAACAAGTTTTTTTAAAGACTTAACCCTCCAAAAATATCATAATAGCAATGCTGATGTTATAATTTACCCTTCATTAAGAGCAGTGACACTAATCTGTAAAAGATTTCTAGACAAAAATAAAATCATTAATGCACTCTTAATTTTTTTTCATCTCTCGCCATCTCAGCACCAACTTATAATGGTTTTATGAGGATCACAGAAAGCGCTGTATGACTGTTTTAGTAATAGAATTGTGATAAATTTCTTATTTTCTGTTTAAGAGAATAAACTTAATTTTATTTACAGGTTGCCTTTTCACAAGATAGTTTAAGCTATTATGAATTCAGGAACATTCAGAAGATGAGCAAGAGACTATGTTTAAGAAATTAAAGCATCTGCTTACTGAAATTCATTAGCAGAAGGCAGAGAGGTTTTTATTCAGTTCAGTGAAACTGTTTGATTCAGAAAATCAGCTATGCTATGCTTGGCCTCAGTTTTGCTAAGAAAATATGGAGAAATGTCAGTTAACAAGACAATATTTCTGTTCCACTGAATCGCTGCTGCCCGAAGGTACAACAGCTCAGTTCCTATAGTAAAGCAACCTAGGAATTTCAGTTAATTGAATTGATTAATTCTACCCATGTTACTTTGGCTATTGCAGACAGCTGACGTAGCCAAAGCTCCAAGAATTTAATGTTAGCTTTTAGACTAATCTTCAGGAATGGGTTTCTTCATCTTCTGACGACTCTCATCAAAATAATCTTCTCATCTTTTTAGGCATTTTTCTATCTGTTCTGTGAAGCTTCAGATGTTCAAAGCAAATTGAGATGAGTCTATAAACGAAGCCTTTCATTTTTGTTTTGCTTACAGTCTATTTAAACAACAGTCTCAGAAACCAAGGTATCTATGTGAAAGTTTTCTGTGCTTCTGCTCCTTTAGTTAAAGCTCATAAAACTCCCAGTAACCGTCTCTGAGACAAACAAATAGGTAATAAAGAAACAGGGGATACGACTTGAAAATAGGTAGATGTAGAGGAAGAAGACTGACTCTGTTCCAAAAGAATCTTTCAAACACGTATGCCTAATCATAAAAATAATAATAAAAATAACATCACTCCTTCATTTAAATATAATAAAGACCGCAAAAATATTATACCTAAAAGTAATAATTGTTTATAAAACACCTGGTGACTCTGAAGTTGGCTTGATTCATCACCATTTTGCTTCTTAAATATCAGTTGTTTATTTTTAAACTCATGGGCTTTTTCCTGGACTTTTAAAATCTGGAACCATGTCGTGCTAAGAATATCATATACATACCTACAGTTAAAATATAAAAGAATCTTGAGAGCCAAAGATAATTTCTCTTCACCTCCACTTACATAGCTTTAAGAATCCAGATTTTATGCTGCTCCAACATTTCACTCTCCTTAGAGATAAATATTTTTCCCCAAACTCGGATCAGACTTTTTCTTGCTGTTTATGCTCATCACTTTTTTATTCCATCCACCATGGATAAAGAGAACAGATTGTGCTCTTTTTCTGCAGGTACTTTGCTTTTAGGAGAAACTCAGCAACTTATGAAAGCCCTGGTCGTGGCAAAACTGCACATTGTGCATGAGTTATATCTTCTTGAGAACAAAGGTTCAAGTTACTATTGCTGTACATCTACTGCTACTATACTACTACTATACTATGGCAAATTCCAACACTTGTGGTGACATAGGAATACATTTCATTTCAGTCCACTTGGGACTGGGTAGACTACAGAGGTGGGCAATCATTGGGATGGACATAATCCCGTGCAACCTGCTCCAGATGAACATGCTTTGGTGTCAGGAATCGTACTAAATGATGTCCAGAGATCCTTTCCAACCCCAACCATTCTGTGATTCCACAATTCTATTACCAGCATCTCACAGTGGAATTCTTCAAGACTAGTTGCAAAGATCCTGACCACATTTTTTAGATTTTGCATAGCAAGTTCATTTTGTTCAAATCACCAGCAAGTGCACCAAAAAAGCGCAATTTTTTCCTTTTTGTGTTACTGTGTTTTTTCTTCCTATCCTACAACATCTGGCACCCCAGAAAATTTTCCTGTACAAACATGTGAAAAAAGAAGATGAATAGTTAAAATGTCATTCTGTCTCTTCCATTTATTCTCCATTTATTTTTGACTCACACATGAGTAATAACTTTTGCTACACAGAAGAAAGAGGGGTAATATTTTCCCATGTAGCAGTTACCTGAGCATCTTACCACCAGATGCATATCTCCCAAACTGGAAGGATATGCTCGTCCGGCTCTTTGATTCAAAGTAATTAGCAGCAGACTTCCTGAATGAGAACATGTCCTGTGGAAACAGAAGCTGGATTTACAACATTACTTAAGATGTTTGACCTTTTTCCATTCTGAAAGGTCATGTTGCAGAGAGAAGCTTTCTGAGAGGTTTTCTATGCTTTTCCTTTTAAAATTATTTAAAATATACCTTTAGAGTGGTTCCTGAAATGAGAATCTAATGTTCAGCTCCAAAAGCTGAGGGCAACCATTCCTAGCAAAATGACACTATCTTGCTCTCCATATTTCCCCTCAATCAGTAAGATTTTTCTTTTCTTTAGATACCATGTGAATATTTGGATTTCAGAATGCATCTGCCCAGTGTTTTTCATAGCATATGAAGGCATGATAGATAAAAATATTTTCATTAATTAAATGTGCAAAAGATGTTAGACCTATTTAAAAATCTTGTTTCTTCTGCTGGGTCAAAAGTTATTATTTTGTTTCTTTTACAGTACATGGATGAGTTTCAGAAAGTTATTGTATAGAAATACCAGAAAAATATCAGAAATAGCTGAACAGACCACGCAAAATAATTTATTTGTGTATTGTAAGGAGGGGATTTTAGAAGGATACAAGTTTCTTGGCAAAATTCTGCTTACCATGTATGAGATTTTGCTTGCAGCTTCTGTGAGATAATTCCGATTGTATTTAGTAACCTCAAAAAATGAAGAGGAAGAATTAGATGTTTTAGACTGCTGTACATAAAAGCAGTACATTCAGCAAGGATAGGACTTCAGAAACCCTGAAATTAAAGTGTGTACTGATGCCTTATCAAGGCTGACACGGAACAGAGACTAGAGGATCAGTACTACAAATCTTTCCCCCTCTCCAGATTTACTATATATAGAAGGCAAAAGATGACAGTACAATACACGATGGAAGGGTTCCCATCTTCCTCTTCAATCAGAGGGGGAAAAAGAGTTACATTTTCAAAGAAGAAGTAATTGAGCACTCAGACACCAAACCAAGCCAGTTTAAATTGCCTAACCCCATACAGAGTCCGCTCTCAGAGTTAATACTTGCACAGTATAATGCTGGCATTTAAAAGCTATCTTGTTACTCAGCAAATGCAAATACAATATGAACTGCCTTGAGCCATCCAAGAGTCAGGTGACCTTGGGAAAAAGGCAGAGAGCTTGGAAGGATGACAAAATCAAAGAACAGCCCAAGCTGGAGTGGACCGTAAAAGGATCACCCTGTCCAACCCTTTATGGGAAAAGAAGCTTGGATGAGATTATCTAGCACTGTGTCCAGTCCTATCTTAACAGCTTCAGTGAAGGTTTAAGTGCACATCTTCAGTCCTTCCTCATAAGTGAGGTTCTCTGCCTTGCAGCAGGGCTGATCAGGCTTGGTGACAGTTTGTTGTACAGTCCCCTGACTTTGCTTCCTTTGGAACAGAAGCAGGGTGAGCTGGTGTCTGTTGAAGTGGCTGTAGGTAATACACCCTACAGGAAAAAAGCAAAGGATTAGTTTCTTCAGGAGCCCTGAAAACCACAGTGCTCTATAGAGAGTTCCCTGAGGTAAGTTTCTGGTGCCTCAGAACTTTTTTAGCACCTGAGGGAGATTTCTAGAATGTCAGGCTTGGGCACATACATAAATCAAGTTCTGGAACGTCGAGTTCTCTTCTAGAAATGAGCTTTAATACAATCCCATTTACTGTAATGAAGTAAAATACTAGCTGGCCACTTTTAAAGATATCAGCCATCCTACACACTGAAGGAAGATGGAAAATATGGAAAAAAGCTATTTAAACATCTAATTAGACAACATCACCTAATATATGCTCATAGATGAGGAAGGGAGGATAAATTAAATTTGTCTTAGGTATCTTGATCTGATGTTTCCTGACTTTTCAGTATAATGAAGTATAAGTAAGATTTTAAAAGACATTGTAAGAATGGCAGGAGAATTAGCAGCTGAGAAACTGCACTGTGCAGAAGACACTAGAAAAAATACAAGGCAAGTTCAACACAGAAGGTATAAGGAAAAGTAATTTAAGGCAGAAAACATTAAAAGAGAGGAAAGTGCCAACAGCTGAATAAATGAGAAAGGCTTGTGCTCCATTTCAGTTGATAGTTAATTACTGAAACCACATCTTATATAAGTAAAATTATGCTATATTTTGAGTTTACATATTTTATTATTTCAATGTCTATCTGAAGAAAATAATAATAGTGTCAACACTCTGGAAAATGTTTTCACAGCAGGAGAAACATTAGGATATCAAAGGATAAGTCTACTGTTTTAAGCACATATATAGTATATAAACACGATATTGTCACCTGAAATGCTAACAAAAATTAGATTTAAAAGTTAATTTAATTATGAACTTTACATGTAGCTTCTCAGCATTTTTACATTTTTCAAATTTAGATGTCCAAACAACTATGCAGTTCCCTCTATTAACACATGATATACTTCAGCAGACATCAAACTGAACACTCAATAATCAGCAGTGTTCCTCCATATATTTCATGTTATCTGTAAAAGGAAAAGATATAGATTAATGCACTAACAATATCTTTTTTTGTAATACATTAATGGCATCTCATTCTAAGCAACCACCCATTTACACATCACAAAGATTTTGCAAGACCACCCTGTCAAATAAAAGGATTTAGTCATTAAATAGTTGATTTTTACTGCTTACTCTTTCTGTAGAATGAAACAAAGGGAGGCCCAAGTCTTCAGGCTGCTTCTGTACTAATTCATTCTCTAGAATAAGAAGTGGTAATGTTGGTTGAACTTCTGGGTAACTTAGACAATCAATAATTCAGATATTGTCATGTTGAACAACCATTTGATTCTCTGCAGTATATCAAGATTTTCAAAGTCTTGTAAATCCAGTAATACTTAAAATATGGGAATAATATACTTGTAGAGAATTCTTCACAGAGTGCTATGAAAGCTCTGAATCTATTGCTTCAATAATCATCTTAACAGAATTAAAATATGGAAACCTCTGATCTTTTTTATTTGACTTCTGATCTTGTTCCAAAAAACTTGTTATAAATGTCTAGAGCATAGGAATATCTTTGAAACATTATACCATTGTCTATTCAATATAATTTTGAAAAGTGATGTACTCAGAACACTCAATATATTTAATGATGATCATTTAATAATTTCATAATTATAGCAAACACTTTCATAAATTCTTCCAAATATTTTTGCATGCTTTCAGACTTGTAGCTGTAGTTTCTGAATGCTGGGAATACTTCTGGCTGTAGTAAAAGAACTGTTTTGGAAACAGTTCCAGTACTGGGTTTTTTTTTAGTGTTGATATAATAAACTTCAATATTAAGAATGTACCGTTCTGTTAGTTGGATTTTTTAATACCTTTGCTTCACTTATTTGCAGTGTAACGTGGGGTATAAAGAAACAGCAGTCATTATAGAAAGGAATTCTAACTCCTATAACGAATTTTCATATTATTAGAAGCTTATCAAGGAAACAAAGGGAGAATAAAAGTTTTACAAAAATGCGAAAGCTTATCTGCATGGTGACATTTTCAGAGCATTATGATGTGTCTTTCTTAAATGACGATTTTCCAACCTTTCCTCGGACACTGCTAAAAGAGCTCCCTTGAAAGTGCACTCTGCAATGCTGCAGAGTGTCAGTGGTTCAATATAAAATAATAAACTGTAACACATACATTTGTTAACTAATTGGACAGATATAAGTGGATTATTAAATGTATGAGTTTTTTTTCTATTCCAATAAATACCTCTCACTTACAAAAGGCTATATTAATTATTGGTAAACAATACAGAATAGTGCTGGGTTTTATAGGTAATTTTTTCAAGGTGGAAATGTCTTGTCAATTAGATCAAGAGTGAAGAAAAGTAACTTCTTTCCCAAAAAGCCATGCTGCTGTTTCACAGAAAAAAGGACTTTTTTTTCCTGTTACACATTCCAAAACTTGCAAAACATTCGTGAGAATTTTCTTTAAGCTGGTCCTGCTAGCTGACATGTACCATAAGCACAGAGTATACATATACATACTCCTCTGCAGCTTCAGGATACCATTTGCAAATACACATAACTTGTGTCTTATTACATTCCATAGATATATGTGACTTGATTTCTGAAAAAAACCAACATAAAATCTTTTAAATAGGACTTAATACCAAGTGGGCTAGAACTAAGGAGAACATGACTGTTGGGTTGGGACTCAAACTACTACAAACTATAACCTCTCTCTAAATCACAGAGAGATTACTATCAAGCAAAAGGTGACTCCACAGGCTAAAACAGATTTAGGGAATTTAATCTTCTTGTCACCTGACAAGTTTCTTACTCTTTCATACATACCAGATGCTAGAATGAACGCTGGAATTCCTGGGGCCTAATTCCTGTAGGCTCCTCCTGCAAAGAGAAAGAATGGTTAAAAACTACATATTTTGTTTGTGTCCTTTATATTTTTAATATGTGTTTTCAAATAAGATGGGGGACATGATGAATGAGCGTAAATCAATTCTGTTTGAAAATAGAAAATTAAAACACTGCATCACCCCTGGAACTTTCTGGGATATCATTTCAGTAATGTGTCAGGGAAATATGTCTGTCCATCAAAAATGCCCAGGTTTAGTGGTTTGGGATTTTTTTTTACCTTTTCCTTTTTTCCTCCCCCACGAGAAGTATAGCAGTAATACTTGGAGTAGCTTCCACCTAGATGGGAACCTGCACATAAAGGACTCCCACAATCATACCAAGTCAAATCAGCTTTGATACTGCTTTCTCAAAAAGATGTTCACAGTTTCTGCCACAGTAACAACCCTTGCACTGTGCTAGATCTGATGAATCCTTGTTTTCATCTGCTACCATTGGATATTATGAAACACAGTCTTCATCATTACCCTTCACAGAGCAAAGACCACACAGTCTTAGAGCACTACAACTGTTAGATTAGGAAAAGAGAACCCAAGAGGGATAATTTGTTTCTTCAGGGCAAATGATAGCTACAGCAAACAACATCTTTACAGGCTCTCTAAGGATACCAAATCTCTACACCTCTGACATTAGGGTAAGTATACAAATCTAGATAAAACACCCACATGCTTTCCCTTGTCTCAGTTTTCTCAGCAGTTTGAAGCACTTCTTTGATCTCAGATTAGAATCCCCTAGGGTTTTTTTGATCTCTGCCACTGTAGCTCATGATTCCTGATCTGATCCTGTCTCACTTGTGCATCCAGTGTTCTGCTTCTGGTACTTTCCCCTTCTTTTCTCTTAAGCATACCCTGGTCACTTGACTGCTTCACATTGTCCTAATAAACTTCTAAAACTGGTAGCTGTTCCTTAGTGATCTTCCTCTGTAACTTGATGTTAAAAATTGGCAACCAACTCCAAACGTCAAAAGGATTATGCAATCAGAGGCCTTCTTCTGAAGACAGTGGCCAACCATCTGACACTGAAGAGGGAAAGAGAACACAAACAGACCCCAATCAAAGCAACTTCATTTTGTGTCCAAGTTCCAAGCCTTCTGTATTTTATTCAGTGTATAGAAATGATTATTGAAACAGTCATGGGCAGATATTTGAATTATGAACTACCTTAAATTTGGGTAATTTTGAAGAGTTTGCTTTCTTGATGAAAAGTTGAAAATTTCTAGGAATTGTATGCTTTGCTTTTTTTTTTTACATAAAATTGTATTTCTACCAAAATTGAGTTCCAATGAAATGTCCTAAAATTGGGAGGATTGCTTACATACACTTTGACAAAGTTGTAAATTTATTTTTGAAGCATATATAAATGAGCATATAATGTTAAGGAACTGGATAATCTTTGATGTGAAGCACAGCAAACTTTTTGAGAAACTGGGGAGCAATTATAAGGAAACAGAGGGAAAATGAGTAAAAAAGAGCTACAGTTATAACACTTGCAGAGTAGTGGGTCTGGGAAACCTGATGAGATATAAGATTTATTATTTAATAATTAGGATCAAAATTTTGAATAGTATTTAAAATAGGAATGGTAGGCTTATTCCAGATGCTGTAAAATACGAGGATGATAAGTCTACTCATTCATAGGAGAATTCAAAAGGCAAAAATAATAAGCTTTGAGAATAACATAAATAATATTTTGAAAAAAAATTATATAAGGCCAAGAGAGAACTGCAGTGATAATAGCAGGGTAAAAGCCAGGCAGTTATGTACATTTAGATACTGGAAAGAAATAATTGAAAAAAAGAAATCACTAAATTTTCTATAAGCTTTTATATCTAGTTGCGTAGGAGAGAAAGTACCTTAACAGAAAATATTTCTGAATCTAAAAGCACTAGTATTGCCAACCAGTACAGAGAAAAATTAATGAAAAGGGGGTTAGAAAGAACATAAACATCTACCTTTGGTTATCTTACTTTAAATTTAAGTAAGAACTCTAAAAAAGAAAAGAAATCAGCATTATCACTGATGGAACAGAGATCAAAGAACAATATTGAGGATTTTGGGGATGCGCTCATATTGAAAAACGGGAAGAGGAAATTTTGCATATTAATAATATTTGAAAGTATTTAATTTGTGACTGATCTGAGTTTTTTCTTCCTCAGTCCCCCCTCCCCCCCCCTTAAAACATTTTAATGATACTTTAAGTGACTCTTCCTTAGATGAAGCCAGTTTTGAAATGAAAATCACTGTTTAGCATAGCTATATAGGTTTTCCATCTGTAGATTTGCATTTTGTCTTGCTACACATTAGATTTAGATGCCATTAGGTTTTCCTTATAAGATCAAAATAAGTATAAGACACAATTTCTTTGCTGAAAAAGACTGAGCTAACATGAAAACTGGTATAATCACCCCAATAATTGAGATGTTTTTGATGAAATTCCTTATACTGAAGAAGGAAGAATGTTCTCACATTTGTATTTGCTGATGGCTGCAGTTAACAGCAGATGCTCTCAAACTAAGGCTAATAATGGGATACCTATTGGAGCAGATGGAATAAGCATTATTGCTGGCACAGCATAAAATAATTTAAATACACAGGTTTGAAAATGCTTTTTAAAGGAGTTTGCAAAATGCATCAGCAGACATGCAGCTAATGGTATCTGAGGTAAATAAGGGTATTGCTAGATGGGAATGTCAGGGCATTACTTCTGTGTATGTGTGGGAATACAGACACAGGACTATTGGCAAAGAGAAATATTTTAATGTCCTTTGATCAAAATGAAAAACAGCTAAATAAATTTTGAATTTAAAACACCAATAAAGCTAAAGTGTAACAAAGATGTGGGGTGAGAATTCATTGTACTATAAAACAGATTACCTTGTTATCCATAATCATAAGCAACTGTTCATTACTTTGCCAGTCTAAACCCTTAATTTGGTTGAAAGAGTCTGAGATTTTGCATTTATAGCCTGGAGGGCTAATTTTCTCTCCAGGATGCCCCCAAAGTTTTGGCAGTTGCTAGTGCTTTTCCTGCCCCTCCAGAAAATGAATGCATTGATGAGGACTGATAAGAGGAACTATTTGCTGTTCCCTTGAATACTGACTGGGCTGAAAGCTAGTTGTTTTCCTGGATGAGACAGGAAGGTGAACCATATTATGGTATCAGTCTTTCCCACAACTATCTCACTGGACCTCAGCAGCAAAGTCTTTTTGGAAAAATCTTTAAACTCCCTCTTTGACTTCACACCCAGGGCGTAATGAACACGTCTCCTTAAAAGAGACAAACCGTCCTCAAATACAGCAGTCATTTCTCTTCAAGCCTTTCTTCAATTCTGTGCAATCCAGGCATTTTTTCTCTACTGAAAAATAATGATATTTGTTTTTATTTATGAATTGTAGTTTCTTTACTGGCTCATCTTAATCATACAACACTGATTTGGCAGTTGAGATTTGTAAGTGAGGCTCTTAAAGACCACCCCTAATCTGTTCAGCTGTAAAGATCCTTGCTACAGTTATCTCAAGGTCAGTTGGTTTCCCATTGCTATATAAGAAAAAATGCTGCTTACACAGAGGTGCCAAGAGTATTTGCATCTGAAACACTTGAAAACTGACATCATCGAAGAAGGTTAGATCCTTTTAAACATTCAAATCATTAACATTAAAGAGCTAACATCTGAAAACAGAATTGCTACCTAAATGCAAAAAAAGTCAATTGTAAAGAAAAATTAGACAATATGTATTTTGGCAAGTGAAGTTTTAGACCACCTTACTAGAAATAATTTTCAACAATAATATTTTTAAAGTAGTCCATAGGAACATAACAAATACTTTTTCTGCTTCTTATTGGAAGAAGCTAGGCTTGGATTGTCTTGACTAACTTTCTGGTCACAGAAAAATATTCTAAATGCCTTTTGAAAGCTCTTCTGCTGATTTGCTAAAATCACAATTTACTTTCATACCTTGCCTATAAATAGCAATTCAAATGCTAACAAAACACTTAAATCGTACTCCAAATTGTAAAAATGTAACAATTAAACAAATATTTCTTGTCTGGTATACTGTTACAGAGATTAGTAAGAAAAAGCATCTTTATAAAATGCATTTCCAAATCTGTTCTGTAGAGCTTTCATAAAAGCTGTGGACTGTGAGTTATATGCATCTCTTGAACCATCAATATGATAACTTTTCCCACTACCTTTTTTACAAACTAGAAAGAAATTCTACAAAGAAATCCATGAGCTCTTAACTCCTGCATCATATGCAGCATTTTTCCAGGAACTCTTTTTACATTTGAAAGGCCATTATTACACCAAAACCTAATCTGAAGCAAGGTCACCAAAATCTGCTTTTCCAGCTTAGACCTTTGCTTCATTTTTTCTCCACACTGTTGAATTTACCTTTGCACTAGGGATAACAACAGTGTTATTGTATGATGATGAAAACTGTGAGATCAGCATGGAATTTTAAAATCAGTTTTAAAAAATTACGTTTTCTAAATTATTAATGTACATTGCCCTTAGGCTGTAAGACTTTGCTCAAGTGAATCTACATCAAGGCTCATAATTTTAGAGATAAAAAATCTACAGGAGACAAGACTGGAAAGAATAAGTCCTGGACATTAATTAATGAAAATATTGAAATAAATAGTATAAAAAACTTAAGTGAAGGCCTTAATTATACCCAAAAGCACAATTATGAGCAAATACCAACCAACCTTTCAAAATAAAGATTTATTAACACACTGAATCTGTAGTACCTAAGTCAGTTAAAAGGGAAAAACAACTGAGGGAAATTGTTTAGCCATCAAAGAAGGATGTAAGGTAGTCTAGCTCAAAAAATCACAAATCAAAAGGAGTTAATTAAGCATAGAGATGAAATATATCTACTGAATAGTCCAGGTGTCCAAGTAGGATGTATTCTCCAAAACGAAAAAATATCAAGAAATTTTGCACTACTCTGATTTCAAGGTAAATAGCTCATTATTAGTTTTACTTAGTTTTCACGTATCTTTGAAACACTTTAAGAAATCAGCATAAATTTTGAATTAATAAGTAGAAATGAAGACCAGAAGCATCATAGGATCAACAGGAGGTTGAAGAGAAAATACCTACTTTTACATTGATTTTATGAGGTTTAAATGGGGTAATGAGGATTAAATGGGGATAAGGAGAAAGTTGCTTTTCCTCTTCTGTTTTACAAAAAAATTTGCCATATTAGATTAGTTGATAAAGACTCAAGAAAGCATATTGTTCTCTCATTTCATAAAAAAAATATTTTTTCATGCTACACACCCTCTCCAAACTCACAGAATTGTGGTGGCCATCATACTGCTCGTGAAAAAATGCACTTGAAAACACTCCTGAAATTAGTCTGAAATTAGAAAATTAAAGACATGAGCAGACAAACAAGTTATTCCAAGGGGCATCAATGTTTGAAATTTTGCCACATCAGTTTCTCTTCAAGAACTACCATATGCAATGCTCTTACCCTGTAGCACATGTAGGTTAATGACAGGGAGGTTATTCCTCTCTCCAGAGAATAAGCTCTCTCATGTTTCCACAGAGTGAGAATATGCAGAATTTTTCTGCATATTCTGCAGACTGTTCCTGTGGAAAGGCCCTGTTGTAAATTAGTACATAGCTTCACTTCAGGAAAAAAATCCCTCCCTTATTCTTAAGACATCAAATGGTTTCTCATAGTAGAGAAGAAAGGTAATGTAGAGAAAACATAATGGCTGGTGAACTGATGTCTGATACCTTGACTATTTTGTAATATTCGAAATGATTTGGACACAAAGAATGCAGTGATGAGAAATAAATACTTGACATCATTCCATATTTCCTACAGAAGTGTTTAGTTACAAAATATTACTAAGTACTAAAAATTTATTAGATCAGTGAGTCTTACAGATTGCACAACTAATAACTCCATTACAGGTATAATATACTGGCATTTATCCAGAGTATAATTAATAAAGGCATTCAGTTTGGGCAATAAAAACTCCCAAGAGATGGAATAATTTTAAGATTACACTATCTTCTAAAATCTTGAGCCTTATTCTTCCTTGGAAAATACACCACATTTCAGTCAGGCTTAGGTTGAACCAGTCTCTTCCATATGAGGAAAGTCAATGAAGTCATTGTTTCAATCTCATTTTTAATAACGTGAACAGACTGAACTTCTTCTATAGAGCAATTTTCTGATATCAGAGCATTTGCTTGTTTTGCTCCTATACTCTCATCCAATTTTTAGAGTATTTAAAAATTTATTTTAAATTTTAGAGTATTTTGAAATTATCAAGTACTCCACTATGGGACATTACTATAAACAGTATTTTTCTTTAACTCCTTATTGCTTTTTTTATATAGTCTCTACATCTATATGTATTTTTCTCCTCTGGCATTCATGCTGGCAAGACATTCTGGAATTACTGTCTAGCTTTTTTTGTATATGGCAAAAGAAAATTTGGAGGACAATTGAGAAGTGGAAGAGTTAGGTGGGTTTTCAGAAAGATTCAGGAAGTAATACATGTGTGTGTGACTGGCCAAGAAAAATAGAACTACTTCTTAAAATATTGAGAAACAGTGCAATGGAGGCTGGCATCAAAAACTTAGCCAAGTGAATAATCAGCATTTCAGGACTAAATGAAAAGTGACTGATAAAGTAAGAGTATCCTATGCAGAAGTTTGGATGTTTCTACATCATATTGATATTCATCAGTCACCATGATGTAGGAGAAGAAAACTATAAAATGTATGGACAGAAAATATAAATACAATTAAAGCAGCTAGGAAAATATTCTTTACATTTGCCTAGAGCAAAAAAGGGTTCCACAAAAACTAAGCTGGGAGAAGATGTGAAATTAGAAAGATGTTTAGAGGGGAATACACAAATTAACATCAATGGACTGTGCAAAAGCAAGTTGTTGGCCTTTGACCACCTCACCGTTCCACAGCTGAAAAGATCAGAACCTCAGACTTCCAGCAACACTTAAATGGTTTCAGGGAAAAAGGTCAGCTGGATAGATGCTGACAAGGATCTACTCTCTGACAAGGATGAAGGAAAAGTTGTGGAAAGTTAACAAGTTTGAATTATGTGCAATATGCTATCTCCTCTCCAAAGTTACTAAGCCTTAATCTAGGTTATTAAGCTTTCCAACATGCTTAATATTCAGTCAAAGGTGAAAAGAAGTTGTATTCTGAATAATAAACATAAAATTAGACATCCTGCAAAATGATTAATACCTTCCCATTTGGCCTCCCACTTTTCAAAAAGCATGTGATTGCCCAGAAGGTGGATTTGTGTAACTCATTATTTCATGAGGAAGATGGATAGCAGACCCTTTGCTTAGGTTGTTATGTACTGAAAGACAAAGTCAAAAGGTAAGACAGCTATGCAAATTATACTCGTCAAATACCAGAGATATTTTCACTTTAGTTTTCCTGTAAAAATACTTTTGATCTGCTGCATTAAAATCACACTAAACACAACAAGTTGAGACATACTGTAGACTTTATGTAACTAAATCTGCTATGAAGTCCCTAGGTTCAGTTTAACAAATTTCCACCAAAGCAGAATTTTCAGTGTTAGACTTACTTGCTATAAAACAAATTAGTTACATTTTAATAATGTGTTAGTTATTGGGACAGGTAGATTTTTTTTAAAGCATCATGTTGACAGTCTTCTGAAAGTCATTGTACATTGCTTAAAACTGTTCTACTTCAGCAGTGATTTCTCTACATTTAATTACACTCCCTTCATGAATTCAGGACAGTCTCTAGCTTTGGTAGGTGTGGATGATCTCAGATAAGAACTTGGCAATGTACATTTTTTGTACATTGATTTCCATAATAGCTACACAGAAATATAATTTTCTACAGTTATGAGATTCTGGCAGTCACTAATGTATTTCAAAATTGAAAATATTGACCATTTGTTCTCTCCATCTAAAAGCATTTGATACAGGGATAGGCATTTAGTGAGAGGAAACCCATTAAAATGAATGGGAAATCTTACTTTATGAAAACAATAAGGAGATACTTTCCAGATTCTCACTACAATTAATTTCATCTAATTCTAAACCAAAACTTTTAATAAATTATTTAATTATCATTGTCAATATTTTTTTTCCTAGTCAGCATTGGGTTTTTTCTTTGTTTAGGTCTTTAGGTACCTGAACACAAATATCCTAATGTAAAGAGAGATGCCAAAAAAAAAAAAAAAAATCCATGAAAACATGTATCAGATGTTTTTAATTTTTTTTCTGCAGGAGAAGATTTCCAATCTGTGGAATTTGAATATAAAGATGGAGTGAGGGCTGAACCAGTGTTTTGCTTTTAAACAAAAGTGTATATTTCCTGTTTCCTTTTCAAAATCAAATTACCAAGAAAATGCAATTCACTGGACATCTCTTGTTCTTCTCTCTTAGATCAAATTGTCTAGAGAAAGTTATTCTGTATGTGGCAAAGCAAGGGGAGCAGATGTTGACCAGCAAGAGTGGCTTTTCAACAAGTATATACTTTAAGACAGGAAACTCTTGTTGCCCCATTCTCCTTTGTCATGTTTGATATGAGAGATTATTTGTGGGGATCATCCTTGTGCCAAATTTTGGTTGGATTTAGCTTTAAACACTGGCTAGGACTTTGCACTTCAGAAATTTTTTGCTTCAGGACCGTGTGAGTGCTCTGTACTCAGTAGTTATTGTAATTAGAAATGCATACAACACATTTTATACCAAACATATTGAAATTATACTTTACGCATACTCATTCACGAGTATGAAGAAAACCTAATATTGTAGGCCTGTTTGTTCCTTCTTCTTAAAACAGCTTAAACTGGAGATATTTACGTTGCTGACCTTTAAATACCTAACACTAAATACCTAATTTCAGAGGCTAATTTTCCTGAACTATTTGTCTATCCAGTCAAAAGGCTTGCACATGGAAGCTTTACCTTAAAGATCCCTGACTTAATCCAGTCAAAGTACCCACATTGGGGATGACACTGGAGTCCAGACATACCATGGATGATGTAGAGAATGGAACTTCAAGATAACACCTTTGCTGTACTGACGCAGTGCCTGAGAAAATAAATTTGGCCCACGAGCTCTCACCTGGACTGCGCCCAGTGAGGCCGCTCCCTGCCCAAGCTGGGTCTGGGTAGTGGTAGAGCAGGGCTGCCAAGCTCAATAGCAGCAAGGCTGCTCTCTACAGCACCTGGTGGGTCAGTATCAAGGACTGAGGCAAAGATCAGGAAAGGGTCCTCTGTATGGTTTCCAAAGCTGTTTATTCCTCACAGGCTCCAGAGACGAAAGACAGCACTGCCGTGCAGGGGTTTTTATACAATAACAAATTGGGGGTGGATTCAAATTAACAGCCAATAGAGACTCTGCAGGGGAGGAGTAGGGGGGATGCCAATAAAACTTTGGTGCCGACCAGGGAAGATGGGAGAAGAGAACAGGTCACATGTCCCAATGAGGCGTTGAGGTTTGGGTAACACCCCAGCACACCCAAGGGGTGGTACACTTAAAGGATTGGTCCGGGGTTGGGGTGGTACATTTAAAGGATTGGTCTGAAGTTGGAGTGACAGGGAAGGTTCAGGAAAAAGGAGCAAGGTAACAATGATGGACAGGGAAGGAACTAGAAAAAAAGGCGGGGAAATACCATAAAGGGTAATAACTGGGGCTGGTATTCTGGAGGATTGACATTGGGGGTGGGAGGAATAAGGAACATTCTACAACATGGGGAGGGTACAACTTAAACAAAACCAACAACATAGGGGGATATAATAGGACCAAATAATTGCCAAAAGAAAGTTTAACATCCAAAAGAAAACACACCACAACACTCTACAGTATCCACTGGGACATGAGAAAGCAGCTGCATGGACCAGATTTTCAAGGTCATTCTCTCTTCATGACTCTTCTATTGTTCATATTTGGAGTGTTCTGATTTAGTTTCTTCCTAGCAGAAGGAGAACCATCTACTTTCTATCGTGGTAATATTCCTTGGCAGAGTAGTAGACAACACATTATTTTAGTACATTAATATTTATGTTTGAGGGTCTTACTTAAAGTATGTCTTTGTGAATGCTGTTCAGACTTGCATCCAGAAAATATTTTTAATTTAAATTCAGTTATTTCTTAGAGTATAAACACACTTCTTTCTACATTGTATATAAAATGCATATATAAAAGGCCTTTTTCACCTCTGATATTTCTTGTTTTAATACATTTTTCATCATTATAAAGAAAATTAATATGGCTTACTATATGTTGGCAGCTAGCTGTAGTCTAACAAATGCCCTCATGTCCCATTTTTTGAAGACGTACATTCAAAAAATGTAATGGAGTACTTTCCAGATTTAGACCTGAGATTCACTGTATTCATGACTGACCTTTCCAGCTGAAAATCAGATCTGTCTTTCCTTAATATCATGATTGGGGCCTTGATCTTTCTTTATATCGTCTTCATTCAATTTGCAAAACTATATTTTGCATTTTAATGATGGGCTTGTTCTCATCAAATAATCAAAGGAATCAAATAATCAAAGAATGAGTTAAAAATTAAAACAGAGCTTCTGTAGGTCAGGATAGAGACTGTATTATATTAAACAAGGGAGATGAAGCTTTAGCTTCATATCATACTTACATGAAACTTAAGTGACAAGTCTTCAGTTTTCTTCAGTTATTAAAGCCAAAGGAGTTGAAAAAATGTTGTTTTAAAAAAAAAATGCCTTTTAGTTTATGTACTCCTTACTCCAGATTTTATTTACAGTGCTAATAAATGCTGTTCTGTTTAAATATTTTCATCTTGGGTGTTAGACATATGATAACACTAATAGTCTAGCATCAAAAGTATACATTAAATAAACAGAAATTTTATTTTCAAATACATAAAAATACTTTCAATGCTTAGCTAATTGTAGATGTCCAGAGGCTTAAAAAGGCTTATTGACTTCTTTCTTTATCAGAGGTTCTGTAAGAACTTGCTTTAAAAGGGTGTTGATATAATATACTTAAAAGCTTTCTCTCATTTAATAATTCTGAACATGACACTCAGCTTTGGTTATGAAAACAAAACTCAGTGCTTTGTTTCATAATATTTTCTTCTGATTATATTTGATAGCATGTAAAAACGGCTTCCCAATTTCTCTCCTTTTTATTTTGCTGTATGTTTCAATAATAAATGATATTATTATCCTTTTGCCTCTTTTCATGTTGCTGTCACATAAGGATTTGGTCTTTCAGGAAGAAGTCAGTATTCTTAACTGTTTTCTGGTAATACTTTTTCACACTGTGCAAATAAAGTAATGTTAAATTAAGGACAAAACTTATGTCTTTCTTTGTATTTTTTTTTTAGAATAAGACAACAGATATCAAAGAAAGAAGGGCAAAACCCAAAGTATTTTCTAATCAGTCCACTGTTCCAAGGCCAAACCAACCATCCTTAAAAACATTCTTGATGCGTGTTCTTCTAAATTGTTTTGGGGAATTTTCAATTACATAATTTTTCCCTTTGCCAGTAAACATTCCAGTTGTCTAGGTATCTATAAAAATAAATAATATTTTCCTGCTCCCTGGCTTTCTGCTCTTTAATTCTTGTGTCCTGGTCTCTAGAATTGAGTAAGGACTGATCTGTTTGTAGCAAAAGTGTAGATGAAGTAAAGAATATTACTTCTTTTTTAGAAAACCAAAGACATAAACCCCAAAATTATTTTATGTTTCACTTGCAATGGGAGCCACAACAAAATGCTTGCCACTTATACTGACAACTTTTTAAAAATCCCTATTTTTCCTCTCCCCATCCATCCGCTTTGCGGTAAGACCACAGGACATGACATGAGAAAGTCTGAGAGCACCAGGGATGAACCTTCCAGACTGAGATAACTGGAAGCCAGCACAGGACCCTTCCCTTACCACCTCCTCCACAGAATGGGTTCCAGAGTAGGACAGTGGAACTCTTGCAAAATGAATTGTGGTGAGCACATGGACGTAAATACTCTTATACTGGGACAAAAAGGTATTGAAAGATGAAAAAGCTGATGCATGCAAGCTTTTCTTTAGGGTCACCTTCTAAATGAGTCATTGAACAGGATGTAAAAAGCAGCTATGTTCTGGCAGAGGGACGAGACTTCAGCTTCTTCTCCTCTGCCTCTCCCCACCACTCCCTTCTTTCTGTTGGCTCCAAAGGGGGAATCCAGGCCTGACTTCTGACTTGAGAGGGCCTGGAACACAGGGACTGTGTGGCCCTTCCTCCTGATAACAAGGCATGCCACATCCCATAACTGTAAGCCACACTGTCCATACACAGGGGATGCCATCAAAGTATTCTTGGGCAGCTGTCAGCAATTCATCTTGTCAATGGCCACCCACATCCAATGGTGTTGTCTGATGGCACTGGATGCTGAGTTGAGCATCTTGACAGAATTGTTATTTACTCAGTGATACTTCATCCCAGTGATTGCAGCCCCAGTCCTTCCTCAGCATTGCCCTCGTGCCTATCTGTCTCTCTCTCTCTTTTTATAAAAGCGAGTGGGTGACTAAAGTGTGCAATCTCCTCCTTTTCATCACTCCCTCACCAAGAGATGTTTGCCTGTTGTCCTGGATGTGCTCTGGGAGTTTTCCCATTCCACAAGAGTCTGTCACAGGATTCAGAGCCAGGGTGGCTTGTGTCACCAAATGGACACCACTCCGAAGTTATCAAAAGTACTTGCAGCCATACTTGAGGCCAAACCTATGCCAAAGATCTTGCTAATTTCAAAGAGGAGGTGACTGTGTCCCTGTGTCCCAGAGTGCTTCTGGGACTGTTTACTAATACTGTCATAGGCTTTAGATTTTACAGGAAGTACTTTCAAATCAAATGTCTTTAAGTGTAAATGATGAAAATAAAAATGAAAATAAATACTGTATTAAGATCTCAAAGTCTTCTCGTGTACTGACTGTGCTGCTTGAACACTGAGGATATTTCAGATTTTCATACTATTTTCTTCTTTGTGTCTTCTTTGACCATATCGTAAATATTCAAATGTCCCCTACTTCTTAGTTCTGTTTACCAATTTGTGTTGGTAATTGATTGGATTGGTTTCAAATAGCACCACATTAATGATGTGATGCTATTTGAAACCTCTAGCCTTATTTTAATGCCATTCTCACAAGTTTAGCTAATCTATGTACAAAGGCATTCTCTGCCTCTGCTCCTTCTTTAGAATTTCACTCTTGATTGAAGAAAGCATAGCCTTTCCCAGTACCATAATCCAAGAAGTCAGACATTCACATTCTAGGTTGTCCTTGTCTTCTCCTGAGACTTTTTCATCACCATGGATGATGAGTAAATGATGAGTAGTGCCCAGTCAGTCCCTGTAGACAAGCTGGTTCACCTTCTGAGGTTGTTCACCAACTCCCCTTCTAGCCAATTTAATCTTGTTACTGCTTTGCCATTGTTTACACTTGGCTGATTATGCCAAATACTGTTGAATGCTTTCCAATCTAACTTATTTTATTGTTATTTTTACCTCTGCTTCCTGAGAGATTGAGTAGAAACATGCCATACAGCTTTCTCTTCCCAGTTTTCATTGATAGAAACCTTTGGCTGTAATGTCCAAAAGCAGATAAAAGACAAGGATTGAAATGGGTGAGAAGAAAGGGGCAGGAAGCACTTAGAATCTTTGTATGGATGAGGTATTCATGCTAAGAAAATTTTTGTCATCATTGGTTGTGATGATAATCATAATCTTTGACTTTTTTCATCTCTGAAGACTTTTCTGTACATTCTTTCCCAAAGCTTCCTTACTGCTCATGGTTTCTCTTCCACTGTCTGTTAAATATAATATGCCTGTTAATCTGTTAAATGTTAAACTCTACTGTGCTTACAGCAAGTCCTGTCCTTTTGCTAGGTATCACCAGAAACCAAAGCCAGTGATTACAGGACAGCCAGTTACACTGTTTTGTTCTCAGCCTCAAGCAGGATGACTGACACTGCCAATCACACACGCACCCTTCAGTATCTTTTTGTCCTCAACTTCCAAAAGAGGGTAAAGAGGGTAGATTTAGATTACATAGGAAGAGATATTAGGAAGAAATATCAGGAAGAAATTCTTTACTGTGAGGATGGTGAGAAACTGAACTGATTACCCCAGAGAAGCTGTGGATGCCCTACCCCTGAAAGTGTTCAAGGCCAAGTTGAATGGGACCCTGGATAATCTGATCTAAGGTGAAGTTCCCTGCTCATGGCAAGGGCTTGGAACAAGATCTTCTTTTCCTTAAAGGCCTCTTCCAACTCAGCCTATGATTCTATCATTCCACCTTTGCAACACAAACAAAAATTTCTTACACTATTCCAGGAAATTTAAGAATGCTAATATTACTTTAGTTTTTCATTTCTCAATAAAGAATTGTTTTCTTCATTGCCAGAATTCCAGAAGTCTTTACATCTAGCTGACAAGAAGCAAATGAATAAAAGGCATGCTGTTCTATATGCAGTCATAAAGGGAGAAAATGGTGAATTAAATTTCACAGGAACTCTCACATCTATAATATCACACCTTTTGAATAGTAATTTTGTCATCTTAGGTATTAAAATTATTAATCAAATTTATTAGTCCAACTGAAACCACTGCTCTATTAAAATCTCGTTCTTTTACTGCACAGTGGCTTCAATTACCTTTGAGGAGACAATGTTTTTCTTCTTGAATGCACAAAGATTTGTCAAATCTTCATCTCAGAAATTCTTTACTCTAACAGGTAGGTGTCAAAGCACCTTGACATCTACTTTTCCTAAGACTCTCAAAACACAAACAATTTTTTCTCCTGCCATTGTGACCTTTCTGTGCCTATTCTAAATTCTCCATTGAATAAAATTCAATCTGCTGCTTCTCAGCATCAAAGGTTTTATTCTCTCTGCTATTCTAGTATCCTGACAGTTATTCAGCCATATCTGAAGACACCTGCTCTTCTGGAAATGCAACATTTGATTAGATGTCTTTCCATATTCTACAGTTCCACTTAAAAAAAATGGATTATTTTAAATTTATTTAATTCATTAAAACACTCCAATATTCTTTAAAGACTCAGTTAGTGTTTTCCTTAACACTCCTCATGATATCTTTAAGAAAATGAAGAACTCCAAAGTGGTGAAAGGGTAGTCATATGAGATTTTTCCATGCATCTATAAAGAAAAGACATCAAAAGATATAATCATACACCTATCATCTGAATAATCTTAATTTTGTGTATTACACCCTTCTCAGTCTTTTGAGGTTTCTTCAAATACCATTTACTGCAATATCAGCAATATAAAAAATAAAATATAAAAATCATGGGTTATAATAATTTAGAAATTTCAACACAATTGAAAATAATAGATTAGGAGAAAGACCTGAGTAAGGGTATAAACATGAGCAGAATACAGATCATTAGGCATTCTGACAATCAATATCATCCTATATTACTATAAAATCTTCTGAAATAAAATGCCAATTCTACCAGCTTTGTTAGAACTATAAGAATCTTATCCAAAAGCAAATAACTACAATAAATTTTGGAGAAGAAAATACAGAGACAGGATGCTTGTTGAGATGTGTTGCATGACTGAAAGATGCCATGTTCAATAAATTAAATGTGAGAGATTTGGCAGCAAAAATACTGGCACCATCTAAGCTTCAGACAGAGAAGAATTGTCACACTAGAAGGAATTATCCTCTATTAGTGCGGAGACACATGGTGATACTACATGTGTAATAAAATGTGTGTCAAAAAAAATAAAAACTTGGACAGACTAGCAGGTGTTCGGAGAACCACAAAATTTTTAAGTGCCTTAAGAAGGAAGACTTACAAGAAGAAATTAATGGAGCTCTTATTTTTTTTTCTTTATTAAGATATGGTTAAAGAAAAAAAATATTATTCACAGTTGTTATTTATGTCTAAATGCTTAGAAACAAAACCTCAGCTCATATAAATCTGTGCAGTTTATTTGAGAACACAGTAATTATGCTGATTTGTTAGTGGAGGATAAGGCACTAAGAAAAGAAGTGAAATATAAGTTGATATGGGGATGAAGGAAGAAAATTTTAGTAGAATATAATTTAAAAAACCCAAACTGTAAAGACCATTACACTTTAAAGGAGATTCACAAAAGAATCTGACCAATCAAGACTGTTATGATTAAGTGAAGGGTATCATAAATTGCAATCCTTAATGACACACAGGAAGACAAACACAATGTGACTGTGATAATTTCTTTCCCTGTTTCAAATTTCTGGGGACAAACAAAAAGACTGAATTAGAAGATTTTGAGGCTGTGATGTGATTTTCTTACTATTACACACATATACATGGCAGTATGCACCACAGATTCATAGTCTCTGAAATTATTATTCTGACATTTATAGAAACAAAACCAAATTATCATAATTTAGAAAACTACAACAAAAATATTTTATATCCCCCTAGACAGCCTTGTCTGATACCTGTAGGAAGTTTTTATTATAGTTTATTAGGAACTAACAGCAGCACTATTGTTTGCAACAATCTTAATTCTGGCATGTGCTAAAAGGAGGGCACTCTCCCTGTGTCAGAGTCATGTCATTTAAGAACTTTTATTATGTTCTCTTTTATATAGTGCCATTCCATTTGGCAGACTCATAAGTTTTTCAACTCATTCTCTTTCTTACTTCTTTTCCCTTGTAAATATAACTGTTTCCTACAAAATGGAAGATGCAACAGGAGAGACTGAGTAGGTACCTCTATGCTGCTGTATTAGCACAAGCTCCTTGCTCACATTTGAGTTCAAATGCTACCATTGTGCGTACATTGAATCAAACCATGTTAGCTGACTAGCTCAAGTACTTGGTGAAGTACTCACATTTTTGCAAACCTCTTGTTGAGTAAACAATGGAAAAGTGAAAGCAGGCCCTGTGGAATATTGAGGTGTTCAAGTGTGTCCAGACAAAGGCAACAAAGATAGTGAATGGGCTGGAACATAAATCCTATGAGGAGCAGCTGAGAGAGCAGGACTTGTTGAGCCTGGAGGAAACAAGGCTAAGGGAAACTTTATCATTCTCTACAACTGCCCAAAAGAAAGTTGTACAATTACCTAAAAGAAAGTTGCAGCAAGGTGGGGGTTGGCCTCTTCTCCCAGGCATAGAGATAGGACAAAGGGAACAGCATCAAGTTGTGCCAAGGGAGATTCAGGCTGGACATTAGAAAAAAATTCCTTGCTGGAACACTGGTTAAGCATTGGAATGGGCTCCCTAGGGAAGCAATGGGGTCAGCATCCCTGAAAGTATTCAAAGAATGAGTAGACATGGAACTTTGTGATGTGACTTAGTGTGCATGGTGGTACTCGGTCAAAGGTGGACTTGATGATCTTCAAGGTCTTTTCCAATCTTAATGATTCTAGGATAAGCCTGGCACTAGAGACATAGAGCTGCAATTGGGGAGTATAGTACACTGGGGGAAAAATTGAGAACTTAGGAGCGCAACAACTCTCAAAGTAGTGGGGACAAGACAAGATGTGGTGGGGACTAGGAAGGTAATCTGAGGAGTTTAAGAAGGATTGATGAAGTAGAATGTGGAATTGAGAGAAAGACTGTAAGCAGAAGACAGTTGAACGGAAGAGATATGTAGATTGGAAGAAACCCAGAATGAAGTAGAATTTTTTGTGCCAGAAAAATGGGACTGGGAAGAGAATCAAGGGTGAGAAAGATATAGGAATAGTTCTGGCTTCAAGTTAGAGAACACACAAAAAAAGAAAAGAGAAGAGGCTTTGAATGAATGGGCAGAAACATATGTATTCAAAAGAGATCTCTTTTCTGAAAGTCTTCAGTGGAGCTGGCATAGCCTGAGTCTCACTCAACTAGATCCTAGTAGTGTTTAGAATGAAAATATTCAGGTTTAATCTTGCAAGTTTTATATAATCAGAATTTCTAAAAGTCAATAATAAATCAGATGTATAACTCTCTGTTTGTTATTAATAAATGACTGTATCATGAAATTCTTTTTAAAAAATCTATTTAATATGTTTAAACAGAAACTGTAAAAACAGAATGTTGCACAATCTGCTTTGCTATACTCTTGGCCAGAGTTTAAAAAAAATCTCAAAATGACGCGGTTTGGTTCTAGCGACAGAACTTTGGTGGCTACACAGTAAATGCTAGTAGGCATCTTAAAGGTTTCTTTTAGTTCTGCTGCAAAATGCATGGCTCTATGGGAACAGCATGGAAACAGAGATAGAACTAAATATTGTTTTAGTGTCTCAGAAGGCCAAGGGAGAGTCATAACTGCTTTTACAGTTTTCTCTCCCTGAAGTCATATTCAGGGTGGAACAGCCAAGGATTATTATATTATTCATTACACTTCTAATAGGTGTCACTTCCTCCCCCTCTCCGATATAGAAAGGTTATATATAATATTTTTGTCATTATTGTCTTAGGAGGAAGGAAATGAAGTAATTCCCTACACTGACATCAGGAATCTTAATCTAGCCTTTCTAAAAGAAAATTAAGGACAGAAGTTGTTAAAAGTAATCTCTTATATCTGCACAAGAAAGGAAAGACTGTTTTTACTCCTATCTCATCGTAAAGGTGGATATGTGGTTTTAAAATTATGATTATGAGCTTAAAAAATAAGTTTGTCAAACTGGCATCATACTTCATTTTTTTATTTTTTTTTTTTTGTGTATTGTGTCTATTCAGTTTACAAATAATAAATGTTCTTGTAATTCGGCCAAACTTGCATACTCATTCTGAAATGTCACACTGTGGGCTTTCTCCTGTGTATATCAAAGACCTGGCACAAAAGTGACTTGAAGTTAGTAGGAATGTATCCATTGAAATATATTCAAGAGGTTTAAGACTAGACTTAGATGTTCCTGTGACAAAATTTTAATCTAAATACCAGTAATTTCAGTGATGTATATAGGTTTAAATAATCCCAGAATTTCACGGTGTAACATGAATTAACTTTTTTTGTCACAGTAGACAAGATAAATATCAAATACGAGTATGCACATTTCCCTGATCCAATTAGATCTCAACAAGCTGTCCAAGTGTCCAGAACAAACATAGAAAAATAGTCTGACATACAAAACAGATGGCAGTGTGCTGCTGTGACACATGAGCTAGCTGTAAATAAGAATCAGAACATACTTAGCCATAGACACAAGATGCAGGGAAAACCACTGTACTCTGTATGTCAGAGATTTGGCTCCCCTGAGCATCATGCCAGAATGATGCAGTCATCCTCAGAGCTGCCTTGGCTTTCCTTATGCAGCACTACAGCCTGGGGTGCCATCCAATCCATAGCCCCCCTGCAGAAGTGCTTATAATTGTAGAAAAACTACATGTGGAGGGCAGAGAAAATGACAAAATGTTAATATATGTGATTTTATCTCCAAATTTCCATCACTGAATTTGCAAACCAGATACTTAACTTGCACAGCAACACTTATTAAAAACACAGAAAAAACAGCATTGACATTGAAATAAGCACTGGTTTCTAATATGTGGAAATCAGATGCAGAGAGGAAGTGTGTTGTTTTTGCAGTCTAATTTTAATTACAAATCTTTCTAACATCATTTTCCAGGACTCTGTATTGCCAATACAATTAACAATATCCTAAAGATGGTTAGGTAAAACAACATTACTATTGTCAGTGTAATCCTATGGTAACATTAGGGAATCCAGAAATGAAATTTTAGAACTAGCTTTTATCCTTAATCAGAAAAAAACCCTCAATAAAAAGTTTGTAGTGTTACATCTCATTAGTTAAATTCACCGCACCATTCATTGTTAATTACATTTTCAATATTATCCATCTCTCTCAGTCTGTGATGACATCACAGGTAGAGATGGGTCTCTAGCTATGATATCATCAACCTAAAAACAAAACCCAGACCACTAGCAAGATTGCTCACATTATTAGCAGTCTCTTCCCACCATATCAAGAGTCTCATTTCCAATCTACCAGGCTCCTACTTCTCAGGTCTGCCCCAAGCTCTATGCATTAGCACTCCAGTCCCCTTCCTCTCAAGCTGCTTCCTTAAAATTCACATGCCACTTTCTTTCTTTCTTTCTTTTTGGAGGAATGAGGCAAAGAAATTCCTTCTGAGGTTAGCAGGATTGGTGCAAAAAACATAAGAAAAAAAATTCCTTTTTTTAACTGATTGAAATTTAAGATAACTTGTTGTGTGTTACAACATAGAATTCATGAGTGTTTTTCAAAAAATATTGTGTCTTCTATTGTCCATTTTGTCCTGCTTCCAAAACAAAATTAATCTAATCCTGTTAAGGTATTTGAAGTATTTTAATGCAAGTCTCCATTAGTTTCCTTCTTTTAACACCCTCTGGCTCCTTGCATTGCAATCATAAAAGAAGTACCAGGAAGATAGCTTAGCTGAAAACTAAAAAGTTTTTCATTTCTGGCATTACATTGCAAACTAACATTGTAGAAGATTACACTACCTTTGGGGTAAACAATAAAGCTATTCAAACTAAAATATTTGAAACGTTTTCCCCAGATATCTTGATGGCAGACTGGTCTCTAATGTGAATTTCCAATTCTAAAAACAAGAGGCTAAAGCAAGTTGCTTTATTATACAGAAAAAAAAAGAAAAGAAAGGAAGATATTAGTAAATTAAAGATTTATATTCTCTCTTCAATACACACGAAGATCCAATCCAAAATATTTGAGAGTGGAAGCAGCCAACACTGAGCAGTCATCCAGATACACACACTGTGAACCAGCAGGTAATGATCTTGCACACAAGTTTATTATTTAACGGCTCCATACTTCAACCAGAAACACTATGCAGCCAACAGTGCTTTTAATGCAACCAGTTCATGTCTTTTTCTTCAATCACTACAGTGTCATTCAGCTGAAGCCCCATTCAAGAAAGACAGAGGGATCATTCAGTAAGAGCGGGGCAACATACACTATTACTCCTTCATGCAAGGGGATAGGGGAAAGAAGGAATTTTTTTGCAAACTCTTCTCTCAGACATGACCTGTTGTTGATAGGTAGCTGCATATGCAATAGGTTCTGATCAAATGTGGTCCAGCCACTGAAACTGGGAACATAAAAGAATTAACAATTTTTATTTTTAATGTAAAAAGAGGAGGAACAGATTCAGTAGGCAATAAATTGAAATAATACTCAGGGGTTATCATATGCCATTGCAAAGATAGTGCATGACGAGAAATGTGATCTGATATCTACTCTCTGATCTTTCAGTTTTAGTAAACAGCCTCCATTTTTTAAGTACATTGTGGGATAATTTCTGTGGTAAATAGGGAATTAGCCTCTTCTGTCACAAAAAGATGCAAGTTCCAGACTTGGCAGCGAAATACATAACATCCTGGACAAAAAAGTGAAGATTTCATAATCATCTCAATTGCACAACTTCTGGTGTGCAATTTTCTCATAGCTTGCCCTTTCATTGAAAGAAAATGTCCTTATTTTTTCTTTCCTAAAAATACAACATGTATTGTAAACCACAGTAGTGCCAATCCCTTCACCCGGATTTATTCTCAAATGTCTTCTGCCAACTGTGGATACAGGGAAAATAACTGTGGTATCTCACTGAATATAGCAGTTTTCAAGGTTGTGAGCAAAGGTAGAAATTGGCAGAAATTACAGTTTTATTAAGCAGGTAGGAAAAACTGTAACTGAGAGAAAAGTACTTTTGAAAACTCTTGTTTAATCCTCTCCTCTTCTTGTAAAAAAATATCTCTCTCCACACTTCAAAATACAATTTTCTACCACAGTCACAGCAACAAATTAGATATTTTTTGCTGTTTCAGGCTCTTTTCCTTTGTAGTGGCTGCCGTTAAGTATGGATAGATGATGCTTTGGAAGACAACAGTTAACAATCTCAAATGCTGTATGTACTGATTGTCACAAAGATCTAGCTAAGAGTGAAGTCAAAGTCTGTATATGTTGGATTCATAACTTCAGAAACTTCTACTTTTTCTGTTTCCTAGTTCCCATTATTTTCTAACTCCATGGTGATCTGAAATCTAGCCCAGCATAAAATTAATTCCTTTAAATAAAAATCCCCAAATTTTTGAGCTAAGCATTTTCTTTTATTGTTTTGTCATTTCAGATGACTGCAAATGTTGACAAGAAATGCAATATGGAACTGGAGTGGACAAATAGAATCCTGGCAATGCCAGTAGAGGTTAGCTTAAAAATTACATTACAGTCTTGCTCTCCCGCTTGAAGTCCTCCAGATTAAATGTATGATACAGTTTAACTTAAATACTCTATTATTTGTTCATTCCTGGGGCTATACAGGGTTACTTAAGTAAGGACTCCAACTGCGCTGAAGAATACGTGTTTAAAATATGCAGGTATAGCTATACATATGATTAGCTGAAGAAGAAATTTCTTAGAGCAATAGTACTAGGAAAGCATTGACATACCTATGTGGATTTTATTTCATTTAGAACAGAAAAGACAAAGCTGTGCAGTTTACCTTTTAAAGAAAAATAGTAAGAGTTATTCATTCTGTAAGAAACAGCAAGAAAACAAGCTGATGTATTCTGTACCGTATGTTCAATGACCAGTGAATCTCATCCCATATTGATAAAAACAGTCAGGGGTAGCCAGCACTACTAACACAACTGTTTTTTGCTTCATTGGACACAATGGTGAAATTTGCTGTTCTGAGGGATACCACAGTGCTTACTGGAGCAAATTCAGCAGGTTATTTCAAGTCAGTAATGGAAGAGAAGATAGATAAAGTGAGGGTAAAAGTAGGTATGATCAATCCATTTGAAATATGCACACTCTTTTTAGGTACTTTGAACAAATGCTGTTAATTATATTTAAATTATATTAGTGAGATTGAATGCAGTGAAACAAAAGGGCTATAACCACGTTTTAAGGAGTCTCATGAAGATTCCTCCAGGTTAAGTGAATCCCTAGGGCCCAAGCAGCCTATTTTATTCTGCTATTCTGCCATTTATTAGCATATGACTGTGCCAAGACATAGGCAGGATGCTTCTGTAACAGAGTCTAACCAGATATACTAAAACTTTTTAAAAATAATGGCCTGTATACTCCACTTATTCTCTTAAACAGATGCTGATGCAGTAGATTGCACTATGCAGAATTGTTTAGCCTATCTCTATCCTGGAGCTTAAAGGGAAGTTTGAGTCCAAAATTTATAATTCTAGGAAAACTTAAAGGAGAAATAATTGCACTTAGGAAATTGGACGAAAATTTGGTGTGTTTTTACCCTCTGGAGGTATGTTCTATTTCAATGCATCTCAGCTATATTCATCATGATTTACTGACAAAAAACAGCTCTATGAAAGTGACCACAATATGCTTTAAAGCATTGGCGGCAACAACGAAACAAAACAAAAGAAAAGAAAACAAAGTAGAAAAATAATCATGATTGCAGTCAACTTCAAAAAGAAGTTTAAGAAGTAAGGAAGCCTGCTAAAAATATTCTAAAGAGCTAAAAGATGATGAAAAGCTGACTAAAAGAGTTAAACCCCTGCCAGCAAAATGAGCACAATTTAGAGACTATACCGAAGGTAAAAAGGATATACATACTTCCTGTCATGAAAGATTTGAGAAAAGCTAAAGGAAGCCAGCGTGGCTAAACAACAGTACAAGAAAGATTAGCTAATGCAAGAAGACAATTTTGAAAATGTTGAAGTGGTGTCCAAATATGGAAATTACAGAGGATGAAACTTTGGCAGGTTAAATATAAAAACAGTGTAAGGCAAACTGGCAAAATATAAAAACAGAAGACTGGTGGATGAGAGGCTGCAAAAACCAACAATTAAGATTTTCTCAAATATATCAGACACAGGAAATCTGTCAGAGAGTCGAAAGAGCCAGCAGATAGGAAAAAAAGGATAAAAGAAAAGATAAAATAAGGACATGGGGATGCTGGTGGATGAGAGGCTGGACATGACCCAGCCATGGGCACTCCCAGCCCAGAAAGCCAAACCTGTCCTGGGCTGCATCCAAAGCAGCATGGCCAGCAGGGCCAGGGAGGGGATTCTGCCCCTCTTCTCCCTTTGGTGATACCCCATCTGGAACTCTGCACCCAGCTCTGGGGTCTCCAGCACAGGAAGGACATTGATTTGTCAGAGCGAGTCCAGAGGAGGCCACCAACATGATGAGAGGGATGGAGCGCCTCTCCTGTGAGGAAAGGTTAAGACAATTGTGATTGTTCAGCCTGGAAAAGACAAAGCTTCTAAGGTGACCTAACTGTAGCCTAACAATTCCAGAAGGGAGCCTACAAGAAAGGTAGTGAGAAACTTTTTGCATGGGGATGTAGTGAGAGCAAGGGGGAATAGCTTCAATCTGAAAAAGAGTAGGATTAGATTAGATGTTAGGAAGAAATTCTTTACTGAGTGTGGTGAGGCACTGGTATAGGCTGCCCAGAGAAATTATGGATTCCCCACACCTGTAAGTGTTCCAGTCCAGGTTGGATGGTGCTCTGAGTAACCTGGTCTAGTGGAAATTGCCTATGGCAGAGGGGTTGGAACTAGATGATCTTATTGGATCCTTCCAAGCCAAGTCATTCTCTGAAATTGCTGGTAAATACAGCAATTAAGAGAATCAGCAGACACATGAAAAAAACACAATATAGTGCAGAAGAGCTCAGGGAACCATTGAAAAGGGAGGCTTTACCTTACAAGCCTCCTGGCATTCTATGAAGGAGATAACAATCTTGTTCATGGGCCACATGTAGCTTGTGCTGTTTTTTTTGCTAGGATAGAGTTAATTTCCTCCATGGTAGCTAGTATGGGTCTTTATTTGGATTTGTGCTGGAAAAGATGTTGATAACTCAGGGATCTTTTAGCTATTGCTGAGCAACATCAGGGCATTTTCTTCTCCTCATACTGCCCCAGCAGCAATGAGGCCTGGGGTAGTCAAAAAGCTGAGAGGAGTATAGCTGAGACAACGGACCACACTAACCAGAAGGATATTCCACACCATATGGCATCATGCTTAGCATAAAAAATTGTAGGAAGGTTTACCAGGGAATTGCTGCTCCAAGACTGATTGGGTGTTGGTTGTTTGGTAGTGAGCAATTGTTTTAATTTTCATCTCTTCTCTATCTCGGGGTTTATTTTTCTTTGTTATTTTCCATTATTATTATTATTACTATTATTAATTATTATTATTAAGCTGTTCTTATTCAACCCATGTGTTTTCTCACTTTTACCCTTCCATTTCTCTTCCCCCCATTCTGCAGGGGGTGAGGAGTGAGCAAGTGGCTGCATGGGATTTAGTTGCCACGGGTTTAAACCAAACACAACTGCTGCAGTCTACCTGAATTTCCAAAAAGCATTGAATGAGGTTCTCCATCAAAAGCTTTTGTGGGGACACAGAATAAGAGTGAATATTTGCACATAAATTAAAGACTAGATAGAAAATAGTGTAGGATCAATTTGATCCTTGGAAGAAGGTCTACATGTATGTATACTGAGATAGTGCTGCTTCAGCTTTTAGAAAATAGCAGTACAGTATTTCATGTGACCACTATATTATTGAAGGACAGTGAAAATAAGCATTAGCAATGAAGGGTAGAAGAAAGCATGAGACATAATGACTGGATGTTAAAATGGCAGACAAAACTCAGTGAAGTGCTGCACAAAAGAAGAGAAAAAATGCTGATGAACCCCACAAGAATGAATTGAAGGATGCAGATGTTTCTGTGCTCAGTACCCAGTAACTGTCAAGAAAAATAAACAGTGTTTAAAAGTATTAAGAAGAAAATAGAAAGCATCAGTATGCTACTGAATAGACCGTACCATCTTCCTATGATAAAAGGAATTATCAAATAAAACTTGTAATTGGCTGGGTCAAAACAACCAAGACAATGTAGCTGAGCTAAGAAGTTTTATGCCAGAAATTTTCAAAGAGCTAATAAAAGACAAAAAAACCAAGGGCAATTAAAAAAATGTCACTGACACAGCAATTTAGGCACCAAGCCACAAATTCTTGGAAGTCCAGAGAGTATTCCAGGGAAGTAATAGTCTAAGCTCTCTTTAGTTCTGTATTTGTTGCCCCTGGAGAAGAGAAGACTTAGGACGGACTCAATAGCAGTCTTCCTTCCTTCCAGTACCTAAGAAAAGGCTAGTGAAAAGACAGAGATTGAACTAGAGATCTGATGTGCCTTTCAACATGAATGATTCTGTATTTCTATGATGCATTAAGTTTCAGCACTGCTAGAAACACACTACTGAAGTATCTGAGCTTTAGTCCAATCCAGTGTACCAGTTCTCATCTTATACATATGTATGCACTAGAAACACTGCTAAAAACTCATGGTCAAACTCAAGCTCAGTAGGAACTCACCATCTTTGTGATCTGGATGTGCCACTTATATTTCCAGCTTCAAGAAATAAGACTCACATTCTGAGTTTCATCTTTATGTTTTCAGGAAGAAATAATATTGAAGTCCTCACAAATAATACAGATTCAAATATCCTATTTGAGTCCTTTAAGAGAAAATTTGAAAGAAGTTTTTTTCCCCCAAACTCTCCAGCAAGATATTGAAATATGCTCAGGCTTACTTTTTTATCTGGAAGGTAGAGGGAATTATTAGGGGGCTACTGCCTTAGAGAAGAATAATAGATAAAGGAAGTGGTTGAGAATATGAAAATGGAGAATAATTTGCATTCAGTCGAACAGAAAATATTGCAGCACCACTCTAAAAAGAGCAAGGAATGGATGGAGTGAAAGCAACAAAACAATGGCAGTAAATCAGATGTTTTAAAATCTAAGTCAAGCGTATGTGGGTTTGATCTCCTGGGAAGGCAGATAAAAGGAAAAGCAAAGCATGGAAGCAAGTACTTACTGAGAGAAACCTTATGAAACACATGATTAACCTGACACACAAAGAAGAGAAGAAGAATGGCTTTTGCTTCATTAGGTGCTACTGAAGCAGAAACAAATCATACAAGAGATGGAACACATCAAAATATACATCAGAAAGAATCAGTATAAAGGAACAGCAGAAGTGTATGAGGTAAATCAAGTGTTTTTTTAAGTCATAGAGAAGTAGCAGGTGAAGAGACCTGGATAAGAACAGAAAGGAGTTAGCAGGGTGCTAAAAGACAAAGCCATATGGTGTTAAATGGAAGCCAAAAGAGGAATGTCCTTGTTTGTATCCCTTAACTCTCAGTCCTACAGAAAATTGGTTGTGCAGGATATGAGCTGGAATGTGAAATAATCAGGACCTGTATAGAAACTGCACACCTGAGACGTATTAAGGATATGCCATTTTTATACCATTTCAGGATTTGTGGCACTTTGTGCAGAAAGTGAATCCAGTCAGACTTGATGCCTATAAAGTACAGTAAATAAAATTATCTGGCTCTGGTTCTCCTGAATAATTATCTGTTCAAAGTAGCTTGGGCTAATGAGTAGCTAGAATATGTTAATCACAGACATTACTACAGTCACTGATGAGCCTTTAGGGCCTTTACTGGCTGAAAGGTGGAGTCCCCAGGAAAACAAAAACGAAAACATAGATTGGGAATAAAGTGGGAGGGGTGATGATGTGATTTATTTCTTGAAGGACGCTCATAATGTCACATCCCAATAGAAACAGACACTTCTGCACACATAAATGATTTCTACAGGAAGGCCACACAAGAGTTATGCAGCAGTATTGCATCCAGAGTAACTTCAGCCTAATACAGGGCTGACTCATTTAAAATCCAACAGCTTTTATTTTGTTTTTACTTGCAGTACTCTTAATTATGAGACTCTTTTTGTAGAATGATAGTCATATCCATTAATATATTTCAGTAACATGTGGCTTACTTCATGGGTGTATAGAAGTCTTTCATTCATGTTTATTTTATGGAAGTTGAGGATTTTCTGAATATCTCCTTGATACACATGAAACTTGCTATTAAGATGTGTCACAATGAAAGATGATAACATATTTTAGAATGACCTTTAAGGTCTCACTCAAATATGAAATATGCAGTACTGTAAACTGCAGAATTGAGTAAGCTTGCCTAGCAAAAAAGGCATCCAGTCTTGTTAGCACCAGGCAAACATAGGATATGTTTAATGTATTTGTGTAACAATAAATATAATTATTCCATAGACAGGGATAGAAAAAAGGCATTATTCATATAGGTATTGAGGAGTGAAGCACCAGAGACATTCAGGACCCAAGCAGAAGTCAATAAAAATATTGTCTTAGAATTTATTTTCTTTTATATTCTGTGACATAGATTTCTTCACTTTCATCACTTTGAGCTCAGCCAATAAACAAGATTCAAAAGGTATATGCCTCTGAGCTTTTTATATTCACTGGCAAGTTAAAAAACTGATCAAAGTTTAAGCTCCCAAAATGGAATGAAAGAAGAGCATCTAAAAAGAGAGCATCTGTTTTGTGGAGTCCTTTTTGCTTCCCAGGAAATGAAGGCACAAAGTATGCATTCCCACCAAACAACTTCATGAAACATAAGCCTCTAGGTATTCCCATAGACATCATCTACCACAGACTATTTAGTTTTCCTTCTTCTAGCTCTGGGCTAGTTCCATAGAAAGTCTGAAGAGCCCATAAATCTCTCTTCAGACATCTAAGCCTACATGCACATTAACATGTAATTAAGCAAACAGTACACTGGCAGACTGAAGCTACTGGTGTCCCCACGTCCACATTATCTGTGTTTCAGGGCTCATCCTTCAGGCTAGGCCTGGTCTGACACCTTGAACTGAACATCTTCATCATATCCATGATTCAGAGCCACTGCAAAGACTGGTCAGTTGTTTGGACCCTCACTGGAGGTTAGAGCACACCTGTAAGTTGCTGCAGAAAAGCTTCTGGATGAATTTCACACAGATAAAAACCAGTACATGTGCACAAAAGCTGCTTTATAGCCAAGTCAATGTGCATCGAGTGGGGATGACCGAGAGTTTCAAAACTACACTACTGTACTGAATCAACACATTCAGGCACATAAAGCCTACTTCCAATATGGGAGTGTCAACAGTCTTCTGATTTGACTGCATATAAAATAAAACTTATGCTGGTAAAAAAAATTAGCTCAGAATTTCATCTGTCAAGTGAAACCAAATTCTGCCTTCAACTTCAGAGCAGCAAAATTTACCTTTGTATGAGAAATGGACATATTACATTGACAACATCCTTCTGAAGGGTGGAAGAAAAACCCTGTTGAAAGGGTTAGTGTCACTGCAGTGCAGAAATCTGCAGGGGAGGAGAAGGAGGGAGGGATTATGGCCAGGAAAGACATGGTCTTCTATGCTTCATGCTCCTCCTTCCATTGCTGGAGGTCCTCACTATTTGCCCAAATTCCCTACCCCAGCACAAGGAGGACAGGGTGAAACTGAGTGATCAGAGAGGTACCAATCATCCTTGCAAGCAGCAGGGTTATGGCTGACTTTTACTGGAACAAGAAAAGCCACTTGGTCCTGTCTAAGGATGACAATATCTAGAAAATCACTACCTTTAGCAAGGCATTATACTCCTGCTTGTCTTAGTTTCAGGCACCTAGCCCTAAAACTACTGTAAGGGTGTTGCCTGTTATACTTAAGTTACTGTATGATAAAATTCTGTGCTTTTTGGACTTCCAAAAGTTGCCCTGCATAGAGATGAATCTTCTGTGAAAACAAGTCACCGGCAAAATTAACCTGGGGCACAAGTGATCCTGGCTAAGCAGTGTTCACCTGGAACCAGGAGGAGAATTTAAATGTTGTACAAGGTAATGAAGTATAAGCCCCAAATCTCCAACTCAGGCAACTCAGTTTGTATTAACAGACAACAAAATTTTTCTGACACACATCACTGTCACTGTCAAGGAAGAATGGTGAGTGCTAAAGGCCAGAGGTGTAATAAAACAATTGTGACTGGAAGATTTGATAGAATGAAAGCTAAGGAAGAGAAAGACAGCATGGTTGTTGAGAAGTTTTGTTTCTCATGTTGAGAAGCGTGATTAGAAAAGCTTACAATTTATCTGTGAATTTTTTCTGGGTCAACTGCTCAAATGTTTTATTGACTTACAGCCTTAGTTAGACAGTAACAAGGAAGATACCAAAATATCTTTCTTGGTATATGACTTCATGCCCCAGGGCAAAGTTAGTTCAGCACTTGCAGGTCTAACTTCAGCTTAAATGAAATTGGAGAAGGTCTCAGAAAAAAAAAAAAATTAGAAAAAAGTGAGAATGTTGTTAGCCCAACCAAAGTGCTTAACATTGGCCTTAACTATTTTTAAAACCCTTGTTTAAATTTTAAAGCAGTAAGGGATTAAGAACAAACACATGCATTTCTCTTCTTGTTACGCTTGTGTGTAAGTAATTTTAAAGGTCAAGCACAGCATTTTTGGTCCCTGAAAAAGCTCTCTGCATTTTGAAAGTTAAAAAACATAGGCCAGATCATCGGCAAATGTAAACTAGCAAAGTTTATCGTAGTCAACAGAGCAGGACAATTTACACTGGTTGGACATTCCAGGAGGAATACATTGCAATGCTTTTTAAAGAAATATAACCTCAAAGAGAAGAGACAGTTTTCCCTGCTTGAGTCTCTGCCAGAGGGAATGAACTCAAAAAGAACATAAGTCAAGAGAATGAAAACAGACAGTTTAAGTCCATTTCTGGTGATGACAGGTATATTTTTTCTTTAGGTTTCCAGTAGAAAGCCAGGCTGTGCATGCAGGAGCTCTTTACTGAGGCACAAAGAACACCATAGCTTGAGGATTCCATTAATTTCAGTAAATATATTGATTTAGTCATTAGAAAAGAATCACATATGCCTCTGACACAAAAGTTCACTTATATTATTTTACAAGACCTGTTGGTGTTCCCTGTACAGAAGAAACAAGTAAGCAGTCTGGAGATTCCAAGAATTAAATCAGGAGTTTCCCAAAGCTGACTTTAGAATATGGGACTAATTATAAGCTGACTTTAGAAAATGGCACTAATTATACTGTTTTCTTCATAATGTTTACCAGTGTTTTTTCTGGGATATCAGAGAAGAGCTTTGTAATTTTCTTTTAAAAAAAGTTATAATTCACTTCTTTGGTGCCTTTTTGCTGATTCTTGCCATGATGATGAAAAAAAAGCAGAGTGATATCCCAGATCTCTCCTTCCAAATATACCACTAGTGCAGATCCAAAGGATGCTTAGGACCTGATTCAAACAGTAATCAAATCAATGCTATAATTAATCAATAGAAAAAACAAAGTCAATATTATTGGCCTCATCCTGTTTCCATGGAAGTCAAGGAAGTAAATTTTCAATTACAACAACATCAAATAGTACTATTAAGTTTAAAATTTCTCATGAATAAAACACAGAACCTCAGAATCACAGAATCATAGAATCTTAGAATGGTTTCGATTGGAAAGGACCTTGAAGATCATCAGGTTCCAAACCCATGCTGTGTTTTTGCTCGTCGGATACCTCCGACGAAAGCTCCATCTGACCTAGCATCTTGAAAGACTGCATGAATAAAACTAGTAGCTCCCTATTGAAAATTTTTGAAAATTTAGCCTAAATTAAGCCTATTAAAATCAGGCTTTTGTTTACTTTCCCAGTGCCTCACAAGGAGACATTTGATGCTCTAGGAGAAGGATTTTTGAATCTGCCTTCTTTTGTCTGCTCCCATGCTGTAATCACTGCAGAATTTAAAGAGCATATTCATGTGAGAACACTTTATTTCCTAATGAGGGACATTGGTATGTTCAGGTGATTATTTTTCTGCAAGAGAATCTGAAAAGATATGATCTTTCTCAGATGGTCTGATATCATGGGCTTAGGTCAAAACAAATGGGTTTTTTCACTATTTCTTTCCCATTTCAGTGCATGTAAATAACAGCTAGGCTACAGTCAGTTTTTAACTTTTTATAACAGACCTGTAATCACAATTCAAGGATCTAAGACAATAAACACTTATATGATTACTGTTAAAAGAAGGTGAATAATAATAGAGTAGTTACATGAGGATTACTCCCAATGAATAAGCATTGGAAAGTATAGGGACAAATACTCATCCTCCCTTCCTGGCTGTTTAAGAGATTTTTAATCCCAAATATAAGAGCAAGCAAGGCCAAACATTAAGCTGCTCTGCACTCCACATTTAAAGACCCTTTCCTAGCACAAGCATGAGCTGTATACTGGGATTTAGGCCACATAAATATAAGCCCTCAGTAGAAGTCTTTAAAATGTCAGTTTTTAGTATTTTACATTTTAGAAGTTCAAAGAATTTTCACACCAGGATCAAAGTATGGGATTCAACCCCAAATACATGAATGTCAACATACAAGAAAGGTTTAGAATGCATCAATTGAATGATCTTTTGCAACAGAGCACTCTTTCTATGCTCAGGAGGCATTTCAGATTTCATTTGCATACAAGGCAATTCATTTCTTTTGGTGCATTTATGTTACCAATACTGCTTTTTGATACCTGGTGTGGTAAAAATTCTTCCTGTGTAAAAATTTTCAAACTTATGGGGTCCAGCTTTGATTCCTGCGGATACTTGTTCTAAGGTGACAATTTTCCTATTTTTAATTTTAACTCTGTTCAAAATCACTAATATATCTATGTAGTAATTAACACACTTTAAGTTTTTTGTTTGTAGTGAGTGATACATACTCTGAGACTGTGTTAAAATGTTATATATACATATGCATGGAGGGAAACTTTGTTCTGAGTGAAGCATCTTTGTTGTGTCTGCTCCCTCAAGAAGCACTAATAAAAAGTGTCAGTATATAAGGAACCTCCAGAATCACAAAGCTTGAGTTATCTCTTTAAACTATGTGCAGAGATTACAGCTGTTCTGGCATGCATTTTCCAGCCTGTGAAATACTAAACCGAAAGCTAACCTGCTTTTATTAAAATTTTTCTAAAATGCAAAAAGACTAAGAATCTGAGGAAATGCCAAATCGATATTTAGTTTTGCATTTGTTAGTCAGGACATTTTATCTCTTTATGCATCTGTCGCACATGGTAAACGAAAAGGAGAAGCAGTAGATGGACTTATAATTAGACATTCAGTATAATTAATTCCTCAAAGACAAAGAAGTGTGGTTTCAACAGACACAGTATATGCATCATTTATAAAATTTTGGAACTTTGATACAATACAATACAATGGTCACACTTACTGTAGGGAATTCTCTATCTTTAATTTAAAAGGAGAGGGTGAAAAATTTTCTGATTTGCAAATTAGGCGACATAACCAGGGAAAACCCCTAAATTCAATTCTTTAGCATACAAGCAGACCTGAGCTTGAGCTGGCAGTCTAATTTGAATAGCTAGCAGCCAAGACCAGCTTTTACTCCACATCAGAAAATGAGCCACCATTACCACCATCATTCCTGAAAGCCAAGTCCATCCTGTTTCCTTTTCTGTCCCATAATTAGAGTCTTGTACTTTGCTGAGGCTGGAAAGAAGAGACAATAAACCCATCTTTCTCTTCACTTTCCACTTCCATTATCAAGGCTCCAAAAGCTTTAGAGCAGTTGCAGTTCTGCATGTACCTCTACAGAGCAGAAGGTTCATTTCCAGGTTGCTCGTGTTCAGCTAGCATTTTAGCAGATTGCTAAATTTGCAGATTGCAGATTTTCCTGGGGACATCAAATTGCAGAAAAGAAACTGCATTTTTTGCAGCTTCTAATTTAGACAAACTCAAAGAGAGATTCATGAAACAAAGGAAAACATATTTTTATAGGCTTAATTGCTGATATGCAGTATCCCTAGAGGAGATATTAGAATATTTAACATAAATACAAGGAAAATAGGAAAACGCAAAATGAAAATGGAACATAGCAGGCAACCAGGCTGCTTTCAGCCCCCTGTATATTATAAACTTTCTTCCACACATCCTGTAGATGTTCTGTATGTCTGGAGACAGAGTGGAGCCTCCTTCCAATGTGCTAGTTCCCCTTGTATATAATTTTTTTTCTGCCAAGTAAGAAACTGAAAGACCTAAAGTGGTTACTGTACGCGCATGTGAGCCCAGAATTCCAGAATTGAATGCTGCCATTTGTCTCTTCCTAATTACCATGAATTCTTCCTTTATACATTCAATGGAGATTGGATTAACACTGCTATCCTGTTTAAAAATCAAACCTCAGCATTGTCACTAGCAGTGCCCTAGTAGCTAAATTTATCGTACCTTATCTTGTTGAGGAATCTTTGCTGTGTTCCAGGATCATTTATTAATGTCACAGCAGCCATTGAAATGGCAGAAGTTCATTATTTTGTTATTGTTCATACAGCATAACACAATTCTAAACAGAAGGTCAAATTCTGATCATGTGACTATGTATATAAATAAAGAATATTTCCACTGAGTAAGATGAAATTGTTGGAATAGCTGGTCAAAGATCTAATTTATTATTGTGGCATTCACAGAAATAGCAATTAGAAATAAACACATGGACACACATACAGTGACTAGAATACATAACACTATCTTGCTGTAACATTAAATATCTCTTAAAAAGCAAATGGGAAAAGATAAAGACTATGACAGCATTTTGCAATAGTTTACAAGAAAATCCAATATCAAGCCTAAAGTACTTAAAATTAAAACTTCATTTGGCTAAAGGAACTTTTCAATACAATGAATATATTTTGCTGTAACCCATTTAGTTTATTTTGCAGTTTTTTCAATACTCCCTTAATCCAAGAGAACTGTCAAGTATGATTTAGAATTGAGTGCACTCCTTTTTAATCCTGTACTTTGGCCAATGATTATTGAAGGCTTTTTTCAGAATGAACAGAGGTGAGATCCATTACTAAATCTGCCCATAACATTTTACCCTGGATCAGAGATAGGAGCAGTTTCCAGCACCTTTCTTAGTTCTTCATTTTCTAGTACCCTTCCACCCTCTCAGAGCATTGAAATGGGCAGATCTGCTTGAGGATACCTAAACATGTCTGAAACAACCAAAGCCTGGCACATGTCATGTCTCCCCCAGACAAAGAGAAAGCACAGAGAAAAGGGGTTTAGACAGTTGAGGATCTAGTTTATGTCACAGCACCAGCAAAGGATCAGTCTCTCTTAATATGAAATATGGACATATTCATATATGTTTTGAAAGATCACCTCTTGTTGGCATTACTGTCTTGTAAAAGACAAGTTTAAGATATTCCCTGCTCCTTCCAGCAAAATTTATTTCATTTCTAGCTTACCTTTACTATGTGATTAGGTATTATCTTCAGCCACAGCATAGCAACATATGACATGAAAAACTTAGAACACATAGTGATCCTTACAGCAGCAAAAAGGTGTGCCACTACCTTGTGCAGGCTAGGGAGAACTCTCTTAGACTTTATCTCCTTTGTATCACTCCCTACATCCCACATAAAATCACATCAGGTGGTTCTATTGTAGAAAGAACACACAGACATAAACCACATCAGTGACAATGCTTGAAAGGGAAATGCTTCTCATTGTAGAGATGTATTACATAGCACTCCATACAGGCATACTGGCTATTAGTAAAAACCAGATAATAAAGAATTTCACACACTAATATTCACCAGAAAGTTAGGATTATTACCCTTTTGGCAGGACAGCAAGGGATGGCATTTTCTCCAGCTCTTGCCACCTTTTATTCTTTCCTACCAGCACAACATATCAATCCCTTCATAGAATCAAAGGAGCATTTAGGTTGGAAAAGAACTCCAAGATCATCAAACTCAGTCATTACTTCAGCACCACCATGTTCACCACTTAATCATGACCCTGTGTCATATTCATACTTCTTTTAAGTACCTTCAGGGATGCTGACTCAATCACTTCCCTAAACAGCCTTCTCCAGTTCTTGACAATCGCTTTGGTGCAGAAAAATTTCTCACATCCAATCAAAGCCTCCCCTGGCACAGCTTAAGGATGTTTACTCTTGCTCTGCCACTTGCTACTAGGGAGAAAAGATCAACATCCCCCTAGCTACAACCTCCTTTCAGGGAGTTGCAGAGAGCAATAAGGTCTCCTCTGGGACTCCTTTTCTCCAGGCTAAACACCTCCAGATGACTCAAATGCTCCAGACCTTCATCAACATCTTTGTCCTTCTCTGGACTTGCTCCAGCACTTCAGTGTCTTTATTTCTCCAAAATAAACCTTCTCTACAGGTGTTCAAAATTAATAAACTTTTCTTAAGACAGTATTAACAGAATTCTTCACCCATTATTATAAGTGAGAACTCAGGAGAGCCTCATACTTCAATAGTTCTGTATTGCTGGAGGATGTATGGGGGGGCCAATTGCCTTATCTACATTTTCAACAGCTACAAGTGACTTTTGAAATATTTAAAAGCTCAGATGATCTTTATTACTTTTACAAAGCTTTTTTTTTCCACTGAAAATTTTTATTCCAAATGCTAAAGAAAACCTCTGCTTTCCATATTTTTTATTTTTGTCTCTTCGGATTGGACTTAATATTTCATTTTACAAAGAAAAGAAATGTGTTGAGAAAGTAAATGTCTTAGAGAAGTTGAAGCTGGCAGCTGAAAGCTGTCTATGTGTCACTAGCTGCAGTATACAGCTGCAGAGCTCCAGGATCACACACTGCCAGAAGAACAGCAACCAGTTTCAAAGCCAGGCCTGGGAGGCAAGTAGTTGGCAAGGATATCCTATCCAAATGGATATACAGGGAAGCAGGGACGGCTAGGGCTAGGTCTGCGAAGAAGGAAGAAAGATCATTCAAGCACAGAGGGCCAAAGCTCCTGAGGGGCTGATATTAGGAGCTGCAGAATTTGTTGATGGCAGTTTTTAGCTGCTGGCTCCTGTCAGATTTAACCACATCATTTCCAGTACCAGCCTGAAGTGTGCTGTCTGCATCACTACATAACTTCCTTTCCTGTCTGACAGAAAAAGCATGCCTTCATTCAGCCTCTTTTTAAGAGAGTAAGCTATGATAAAAGGTAGAAAACAGAATTCATCTAAGTCATGGTGTGATTTTCCTGTAAAAAGGCACTGAAAATTTTACATTATTAGTCTAGAGGAAATATAAACAGTGTTAGATGTGTAACAAACAATGAAGCACCAAAACAATACTAAATGCATTTCTGTAAACTCTACAATAGGTAGAAGAACACAAGGTAACTAAATTATATTGAAAGGCAGTGGGATTAAAATAGAAAGGTGCTTATATTTTACAAGATGCATAGTCAGCTTGTGAAATTGATAGCAATACAATAATTGAAGAATAACTTCAGAAAATTTTAAGATTAAAATGAAGAGTATAACAAAAATATTTTCATTACGTTTCCTCTCTTTTTAACTCATAGTCTCCTCATGCTTTCTGAAATAACCCTTTACTAAATCTATGACTATAGAAGAAAATACAGAAAATTACCTTTCTGAAAACGGCTGAGGGTGATGACTCTCAGAGAGCATTGCATGATGTAGAGAAAAAGAAAGTGAAAGTCATTTAATACAATCATCCAAAGCTGTAAACTCTGGGGAAAGGGTTGTGACATGATTCTGTCCTTGTAACAATAATACTTGGTATTCATAATACTTCATAAATGAAAACAGATTGAACTACATTTCCTTTTATAAAGCATTTTTTTAAATAATTGAATTACTTATTAAATGTATTAAATGAATACATTTCACAGATTGAATGTATTGAATGATTTAAATGTATTAAACCACTCTTACACAAAATCTTAAGAAAGATGAACAGGAAAATAAATAATCCTTTTAACATACAGGTGACACTGTTTTTATGAAATATGGTGGTTAAGCCCAACATGAAATCCATCTGAGGAATGACTTAGGCTAATTCATGTATCACAGTTCTACATTTTGCATTATTTCCAAACCTGAAAGGTGGGAGAAAAATGTCATCTTCACATTTCTTGATGATGTATCCTGTCAGATCTCAGGGCTTTGTGTGGATTAGTATGGCCATCTAAATGAAAATGAAAATCAAACTAAAAGAGTTTAGTTATGCTGTAAGCCAAACCATCAGTTTTGGGGATTTAAACTATCACCAAAATATTAATTTCAAACATTTCTCATCATTCTTACCAGGACCCCTGTTTTGAATAGAGTGTCTCTCTAGAGCAGTTCTGAAAACACCGGAATGACACTGACTCCTTGTAAATAGAAAAAAATCATTCACTTTTTATCTTTCCTCTCTCTTTATCCTGCAAAGAGTGTGGATTCGCTGACTGGTCTCCCCATCCTCCCTTCTTCAGCAGTTTAGAAGCTTTAGCTGGTTGTTTCCTTGCAGTAATACAGGGTGATGACAGTTTCTTACTGCACCATAACGACTTGTTGGTATAGCAGGATCTCATTTCCTTAGTGAGCTCCAAGAGTAGAGCACCTTAGTATGGGAGAGAATACTTCAGCATAAGGTCATTTCTGCATTCTCCCCTTTGTTCTTGTTAATAGAAGGCTTTGATTGAATTTCCAAACCTCGAAACAGAGGAAATTCCAGAATTAAGGTTGGCTTTTACAGCACAGGTGCTGTGGTTGGGTGTTTCCTGAACATCTGTTTTACCAACCATTTTTTTTTTTTCTCAGTATAATTTGCAAATACTATTTATAGTATGTGCACTAGAAGAGAAAGTCCAAACCACAGCTTTAGGCCTGGACACATTCTCTGGCCCCAGGGTAAGTGGCAGAGGATGGTTTGCATCCACACAGCAAAACTCTCTTCCTTCCCCAGAAACTGCCTGCCTGAAACAGGTCCTGGCTTGTACTCTTCTTCTGAGCTCAGGCCTGGAAATCACAATGCTGGCTGGACTGAACCCATGCCAAGATGCGTGCTAAGAGTTAAGCTTCAGAGACCATTGCATGCCAGTACTTGAGCTCAGGCTTGGTCTCTGTTTCATTTATTAGTGTACATATTGTCAGTAGGCTGAGAAGGAGGATCAAAAAGCAGTAGGGAAAGCAAAAAACTATTTACGGTAAAGCATAACTCCAGCCCAAGAACAAACAGGTATAAATGAACAATGAATATATTAGGCTTCAAATTAAAAGATGTTTTCAAACCACGAGGTGAGTCAAATTCTAAACACCATTCCCATAGAAGAGGAATTCATTCAGAAGGACTGAATGATGCAGTTCTTCTTGATGGCATGAATCTCAGCCTAGGAAGTCCTTCTACTCCTACTTATGTTTTAATCCTTGCTGCAGTCCTTGCACAACCAGACTGTATAAAATAAAAAGGGATGACATAATATGGCTGTGAAGTCACTGTACCTGATACTGTGCCTCTCCCTTCCTTCAGACTAAATGTATTTTATGAAAAAAGATGTTACTTTTTTTTAATGAAGAGGAAAGTCTCAGTTTTCCCTGTAACAAGTGAATGTTTATATCCAATATCACTTACACTGCATTTTGCTTCCAAAGGAACCCATTTTATTGTGAAACTCCCTAGGCTTGTCATTATTATGACTAGGATAACACAGACTAGTGCAAATCAAGAGATGTAGGCAACAAATCTAGGAACAGAGATATTTCTTTTTCATATATTTATCACTTCCAAATTACTGGAATCAAAATGTGAATATAACAAGGATCTATTTAGTTATGCTACAAATTATAAACTGTTATTTTCTTTGGAAAAAGAATTATACAAGCAAAGTAACAAACTTTTTTTGCACTTTTATAGCCATAATTGATGTATTAGGTATGATCTCATGAGAGGCAGGAAACATAAATTTTAGATATAATAAGCAGTGGTTGTCTTGTCCTGTAATAAACATCGAGTTGCACTGTAGTTGTTCAAGGGGATTTATCAGCTTGAACCTGCCTACCTGCAGCATTGCTTGACGTGGTGATTGTAGTGTATAATTATCTTCTTTCTCTCCTGAATTGGAAAATGAGCAAAATGTCAGGAAAGTGAACGATTATGTGAATGTTGGGAAAATAAAGATTATTTAATACAGTAAGTATAAGTCCTTGCAATTGCTGTAGGCACTGTGTTTTACACTCTCCTTGGATATGCTCCTTGGAAGCATGAGCTGTAGTCATATTAACTATAGCATTCTGAAAGAATTGCTATAACAAAAACTGCTCTTTTTTTATTCAACATCTCTGAGGACACCTCACAGCAGATGGCTGGTAAACTTCAGCAAGAGAATATTCTTAGAGTTAGGGCTAATCACTGCATCTGCTGATCAGAGATCTGAGTACTGCTTTCCAACACTCAACAAAACCCAACACAAAAAACTGCAAGGAAGAGGAAATTGTCCTTGTGCACTGTGTATTCCATCATTTCAGAAAAAGAAAAAAGGTGTTGATTGTACTCTGGTAAACTGAGCCATGCTGAACACTGTTGAACATAACCACTAGCAACTACCATAGCATGGTGTACACAGCCTCGAGGCTTGGAAAACAGCCGATCTGCCCATCCCTAGGTAAACTCCAGACTCTTCTTGAATGCCAGGAATCAGAGTTGGATGGGCACCATTTATCTCTGCAACCTCCCCCACTCCCCTTAGAAAGAAACAGAGGCATGCCGTCAGAGTCTCCCTGATCTTTCAGGAGCACACATATAAGTAATTCTTCAAAAGAAAACCCAGTGTTTTTAGTGCAATCCCAGATTCAGACCTCTCTTAGCACACATGTGAAAAAACCCCTCAGAATTAAGACCAAAAAATTCTTTGAAATGCTGCTGTCCTCTGATCTTCTTGGAACTTTAGTGACTGCAAAATTTTACAAGAGTTTCAAGGAGCTTCACATTTCTGTTGATGTCTGTGAACATCACGAGGGTCACCAGAAGCCAAAAAGGGATTGCTGGGGATCACAAAACTTCAGCAGCATCAACTTTTCCCAGGTTTTGTTCTCCAAGTACCATTTTTTCCTAGCTGAGAATTTACCCATACCAGTGAGATTTTCAGATGCTAAAACTGTAGCATACTGAAATAATAGGAGAAATAATATTTCATGTAAGTCAGGTAATGGTTACATTTTAGCATCTACAACTATATTTTTACAGGCTCTGATTGAGTTCTAACAGCATCAGTGCAACTTCCTATTTTGGGCTTGTTTTCCTTGCCAAAACGTTCTCTTAGTAAAAGAGAGTATCCTTTGCATGCTAATTAAACTGTCATTTTACTGGAAAGTAAACCAGTAAAGATACCAATAGACAGAAGCACTTTGAAACTTTCAATAAAAATCCATCATTCCTTCAATCCATCTGTATTCCAGACCATGATCATACTCAAATAAACAAAGCTCACCTTCCTTCTACTGACAACAAAGACTACACTTTAGCTTTTTCTACCTGCTTGTCTCCATATCTGCTCCTGGGCAAATAAATCTCACACACAATCATGTAACTCCAGCCTCCTTCACTGGCACTTCTTGAACAGATTTCCAATAGTTTGAAGATCCCTGGCTCCACTCCTATGATGTACTGCTTGCTTCTTTTTCCATTTAGATGTGTTTTGGAGAAGCAACATAATGAGATACTGAGCTACTCATTCTGTCATTTCAATAAATATTTGAATTTCAATACCATTTTTTTTTTCCTTTGGAGATATCTCTGTTGATCCAGAATATTGCATTTTCCCCCAGCTGGTGTTAAGATGTGATTAGTGAGAGATGCCCCTGCCTGAATTAGGTACAAACGTGACCATATGCCAAAGTCATTAACACGGATTTTATTTATCAATGAATGTAAATTAGAGAGATAGAAAGAAATAGAAAAGACACACAGGGTGGGAGGAGAGAAAGACAGTTCAAGCAGAAGATAGTCACCACCCATGTATCCAACAAGTGTTTCTGTTCATCCTTCTTTACCCTGGGCTTGTCAGTGGAGGGGCCTCTCAGGTAATTCAAAACTTCACTATTTATATGTTTTAACAAGGAATTAACACTCATCAGCTACAAAGTTCTCTTATTATTAAATTATTCCATCATTTCTGAAGTTATTTAGTCCCCACTCTTTTTTCTGAGTCAGTGGATTTCTTGGGTTGATGGGTTGTGAGTCAATGCCAATATTAACTTTTACCCAGTGTGAGCTGATTTCAGCACGGCTGCTGAGTTGGCTTTTCTTGTGGTCTGTAAGTTCTGCATTCTTTACATCCATTATCAGTGATAGATTATTTCCCCCCAGCCTGTTAACCTCCCCCTAGGTCTGAGATAAAACCTATCTTTTTCTTATCTCAAGTTCCCTGTGGTGGCTTAATTTACAGTCTGAATTCCAAGTATCCACGGAGGCATACTCAGGGGGGCTTCAGTGGTTTTTGGTGGTGACAGATGCCATCTGTCCCATAACATGGATTGATCTTTGTTTGGCCAGTGATATGTGTATGAGCAGTTGCCTCTTTACACAGTTTGCCACAGTGGAAATTTTTGTCCAGATGCATTAGCCAGGATCTTGCCTCCACCAGGGCTGGAATTAGTGCCATCCTCTTGCTTCATTCTGTGCTTATCTCATGACAAAGTCCTTCTGTGGCCCTAACAGTGTTTGAGATAGGCAACTGTGCTCTTTAAGTCCTTACAGCTGGTCTGGCAATTACTCTGCCAAATGAACTGTGGTTTTACCATATAATAACTTTGTTATCCTTAAAATCCAAGTCAGTACTAATATGTTATGAAGAATCAGTTCCATGGAAACTGCTCGCAGATCAATCTTTAGAGGCAGGTCATGTGAATGAAAAAAGTGCACCTGAATCCTGTGCTCTTATGGTGCTCAAGGAAATAAAAAGTGGCTCTGTAGGAGCGTGCATGTCCCTATGGACTAAGTATTGATTGAGTCATTCATTTACTCACTGACCAGTGATATTGAATAACTGCAGAAGTTCCCCCTGTCACTTGTATACAGCACAAAAGATGTATGATGTTTAGAAAAAACTAACGGTCCTTTTGGTAACTGTTGAGCACAAAGCTCAATTAAAAATTAAAAATATGTACTTTGATAGAATATTAAATATTGGTTGTGGTTGTTCTCTGAAATTAGAATGCACAAGTTCACAATCACAGAATAACACCTAGAACATTTTGTGGTATCAAAGATAAGAATCTCTTAATGAGATAGTTATCCCAAAGTACTTCCCTAATGTCAAAGTAATTAAAGTAAGTTTCTGTTCTTGCAAGCTTGCAAGGTTTGTCTTTTCTGCAGAAAGTCATTCCTCTACAATCATATACTTCTGTAAATAAAACCTAAAGAAGTTTGAGGCCATCTTTTGAGTTTCTTGGCTCTACATACCTCAATTTTAAATACAATTTTTTAAATTCTATATGTCTGAAATAGGTTAGGAATGCGTGTACTTAGTACTCTATGTCCTTAAAAAAGACTGGTGATAGGGGATTTAACTGAGCTGATGCTACAGGCCAGATCTCTGTGCCAGCAAAGCCCCAACGTGTTCAGTCTGTAACCGATTAGACGGGATTAGTGTGCTATCTTTCTAATACGCACACACTGGTATTTGCCTTCACAGTTTAAATGGCTTCATAGGAGAATTTTTTTCAATTTTCCAAGTTGACACAGAACACTTTTTAATCCAGCAATCTCAGTGGCTGAGGCTGGATGTGATCCTGCATATTCCCAAATTCCAGATGTTCCAGCCAGCAGCCAAGCTATCAACAGTCTGAGTGCAGACATTCTTCACACAGCTGAAGCTATGGAAAGCACAGCAGATATTCCATAACATTCCAGAAAAAAAAAAAAACAAACAAACATTTAAGAGTCATTTAATAGCCATTTCTCAGCTGGTAAAGATGGTGAGGCTTCTCGATTCATGTTAGACTGGAAAGGCTTAATTTTCAGTTGCTGGTATTTCTATATAGGCCGAACAATATTCCTGGTGAGGACAACCCTGCTGAATGGGTAGAACTAAATCCTGTGAGGGCCTGGGGTAACTAACACTGTTTTCCATATCCTCCCTGTGAAGGAACAGGTTTTTCACCAAACTATGACAGGGCCTGTGTTCACCCCCAAGCATTTAGAAATGCAAATAAAGTAGGTCATAGAAGATTGAATGTGGTTTGCAGTTGTGCTTTGGAAAGCTACCAGTCGATGCACTAACAATCCATGGCTAATCAGTTCTCACCTGGGAAATCAAAAGTTGGTATTATATTGGAAATGGACAAGATTATAAAAACATTCTTTTTTATGGGATACAGACATAAGATATTAATGAGTTTAAACTATTAAATTCTGAATTTTATTGAAAAGTCTTCCCAAACTAATCTGAGGACAGTGTCAGCAGTAATACACTTGAAAATTGCCAACACAAAAGGAAAAGACGAAAAGGGCACTCCTCCACTATAGCTGGGCATTAAACACAAGGCCGGGTTCAGGAAGTTGGATTGGGGATGGAGAAAAATGGTGAATGATGCCAGGGTGACACAGAAACTTCATTATGCTGAAGAGTGTTACTCTCTCTGCACAACTACCAGTAAGGTAACTGGATACAGGGCGTCCACTAAAGTTTTCCCGTCATCACAAATGGTGAACTGTGATAGAGTTCAACATGGAGAAAGACCAGAAATGTTTTCCATAAGACAGGCAACTGCTGTGACAGACTGCTCTTTCCAGGCCTTCTCCCCAGGAGACTAAACTGGTCATCTGTTCTAAGGGGGAAATATGCCATAACATTTTAATTTCCCGGCCCTAATTGCTAAACGTGTAGACAGTGGAAGCAGCTTTGGTTGATCACTGCTAGATGATACACATCTTTCAGTGAATGAGGATGAAGTCCTATCAGTGAACTAGGTCCTTGATTTCTTTTGTTACAGACTTCCTCCCTTTCACTGCTTGTCTATTGCTTTAGAGAAGAGACTATTACTATATTCATATAAAAGTCTGACAAATTCAGCTCAGTAATAATCGTGAAATGCAAAAAAAAAACCCAACAGAAAGAGAATGAATCCATCAACACTATCGTGCTGTAAAGGAAAATCATTGACCCATTTTTCTGGATTAGGTGCAGAAGCAAAATGGTATTATATGTTCATCTGCAAAATTATATTAGTATTTATCTGAATATATAGCAAAGTTGGAGATGAGTTTAAAACCATTCTGTACCTGAACAGCTCACATTTACTTTGGCAGAAATCCAGTCTTTAAAAAAAACTTATCATTAATTCTAGGTGAAAATTAGACAGGTTTTTCTAATGAAATCCCTTGCTGTACACTCTGAGCATGCCTATTCTCCTTTAGAAATTACCATTGACTGGGGCAGACTATTCTTTCTTCATTTTAATGTTCTTTAAATTTTCACCTAGTATGGCTGTTTCAGGAGATACTAGTTCCATGAACTGTTCTACATTCCATTTAATTCACACACAAAATTTAATCCATATTAATCTTGGGAGCTGCCTTTTCTAAAGAGAACTCAAATTCTGTGGCTACTGCTGTGATGGATTGGTCAGAAGACTCCAAGCAGTAAGTCAAGTCGCTCTTCCACACCCAACACTAATGCATTATTTACACGGGATGCAAATTGTAATTGCATGTGAAAAGACCTGCAGGATCACCTTTGCAGAAGCGTTAGGAGGCACTGCTCAACAATTTTTCTGGGAGCTGGTAAAAGGAGTTTCTAAGCTCCAGCTGAAACACTTATCCCAGTGTCTAACTTGCATTCACCGTGTATGGGAAAGCAGCACTAGAATGGCAATGGCAAACCCGGGGCTGCCACCTCGGCTGTGCGCGCCGCCGCAGCGGCTGCTGCACTGGGAGCACCGGGCACCGGCTGGGAGTCCCGCCAGCCTCCGAGCCCGCTGCCCTCCTCGCCGAGGTGGCTCCCGGCGGCGGGTTCAGCCGGGGGACACCCCCCTTTTCCCTAGCGTGGGTGGGGGGACCCAACCCAAGGGCTCGGCTGGGCGCCCGCAGCCAGGCTGACCCCAAATGCCGCGGCGGCGTGCGGCTTCCCTGCACGCTGCCAGAGGCCGCCGTGGGCAGAGCCGGAGACCCCCGCCCCGCTCCCCGCGGTCGCCTGGGACCGCCTGTCTCGGGCACGGCCGAAGCCCCGGCATCGGGCGGGAGGAGCCCTCTGCGCCCAACCCCCCGGGGCCCATACCCAGCGCCCCCCGCCCGCGGCCCCGCTCCCCTCCGGCGCTGGCGAGGGGCAGGCTCGGCTTGGTCCTGCCCCCCCTTTTCCCC